>JAOTRJ010000012.1:13239766-13250835 GCA_028564905.1 Leptodoras praelongus
CAGAGTTGCCGGCTGGCCACCGGCTCCCCCGTGACCCCGTAACTGGGAATAAGCGGTACAGATAATGACTGACTGACCCACAGACTTTGCTGACACCAACTGCATTCAGCTCTCAAATAAGTGCGAAGGTCGAGGATATCCATGTTGAAGGTTTGGTTGTTGTATTTTTGTTCGTTTGTTTTGTTTTATTTGCGTTCAGTGGCATGAGGATATTAAGGACGCCCTAAAGATTTACCCAAAATGAATCTTTTAAATAGTCATTTGTATTCAGCCTATAATTGGGGTCATTTGGATGCTTGTTTAGTACTGTACATATTTATAAAGGTGCATATTCATAAAGGTAATATCAGTGAGACGCCACATTCTTGTGCTCACCCACAAACTAATTACGCGTATGACTAAAGCTGATAACTTACTACAGATGAAGTTATAATGTTAGAAATCTTTACAGATATTCTCAAGTTGCATTCTGCTCACCTGTCCTTTCGGTCCAGGTTCGCCAGACAGTCCCTGTTAAGACAAAGAAGGTTAAAGGTACATTACGATTTGACATATAAATGTTCCTTTGTTCTCAATGGATAATTTATAGTGCGCTTTTACCTTTTCTCCCTTTTCTCCAGCCAATCCTTCTACTCCTGGATCACCCTACATCACAACAAAGACTGATAAATTCTCCTACTGCCACTCGGTGTTGTAATGCGTTTTATCACGCAGGATTTCCATTATGCTGTATAAACAGGGTCAAGTATTTATTTGAGCTTTTACTCACAAAGTCTCCCTTTGCTCCTGCTTTGCCTTGGAATCCCTATAGAGAGACGTTAGAGCAGATTGGACATCCATCACGAGCTGTAATGGCTCAGGGAGAAGCTTTTTATTGTACACAATGTCTTTGTTTAACCAGATACCACTCTAAATTATCAGTGGCAATGCCCAATAGCTTGCATTAAATGGCCAGTATATTACAGATAAAAGGACAACAAACATTAAAGTGTCCATAGGCAGATATTTCATCTTTGAGAAACGAATTATTTGACAAACCGGGGCATAAATTACCTAGAAGCAAGAGAAACATCTTCTGGTGAAAAAGGCAGGGCACAACTCTGGGCATACATGGGTAAATAGTGCCACTGCATGGCTATATCATCTAACTGCACTATCACTAAAGACACTGTGTGTCAGTATAAGATAAGAAAGGGTTGGTGACTCACCTTATCGCCTTTGGTTCCAGTAAGACCTTGAGGTCCTGGTAGACCGGAGGGCCCTCTTTCTCCTTTGTTTCCCTACAAACAGGCACAGAACAGAAAAGTAAGAAGAAGAAAAAGGTATTTGTGAATGTGATTCTATGTATATACGTACATATACCGGATATGACAGCAGAGTTTGTTAGTATAAAACAGCAGGTGCATCATTTATTTTAAAAAAATCTACTTACAGGCTTGCCAACAATTCCCTGAGGTCCAACAGGTCCTCTCTCACCCCTGTCTCCCTGGAGGAGAAGAGTGATGGCAAAGTGATATGACAGTCAATAAATGTCTTTTTTTTGTAAATATGTTAAATAACTAAATACATAATAATAATTTTATGAGGATTGGTTCAATTCGTGATCATAGTTCCAGTCTAGTCTTAAACTCAACAGTATTTTGGTTGATATAAGCCTAGGTCTGAACATTCAACAGAAAGCAGGTTAGAGACACTTGTTACCTTTGGCCCAGGAACTCCGCCCATACCAGCCTCACCTGGTGGCCCTGGTTCACCCTAGGAAAGAAACACATGGGTCAGTAGTTAGAAGAGAAAGAATAAGTAAGAAATATAAACAGGAAGTGATCCGCTGCCAAACAGGAATGTATACCTGAGGACCTGGAGGACCAGGCATTCCTGTGAAACCCCTAGGTCCTGGCTCACCCTACAGGTAAGAAGAAACAGAATTGATTCATGTTTTCACTTTTTCTTGACAACACAGTATGCCTTTACAGTGCCTGTACTGCAACTGATGGGAATTAAGACAGTAGAGTTATAGTACTGTCCCACCTTAGCACCCACACCACCTTTGCTGCCAGGGCTTCCAGGCAAACCCTAAAAAAATAAAAGGGAAAAGGTCAGAGAGGCAAGACCTAAGGCATTGTGAGGATCATTCACACAAGATGCAGTCGCCTGGGAGAGGCAGTGATAACTTGTATTTCTTCAGAGGACTCCTCCATTACGCTGGCTGCTCAGCTCAGTGATGGTGTGGATAATACCCAGCATGCTCCATTACTCCCAGTCACCAGGAAAAAGAGTCACATTTGATGATGATGAATTGTTTGCAGGGAGAGAGAAAGAAAGCAATTTCAAGGTGGTATAAATTCTAAAGTAATCAGGCAACAGGGGTCAATCTGGTTCAGTGTACTGTATACACGCCTTCACTTTTGCTTAATTATTTCCTTCTTCTTCTTTTTTGTTATTGTTACAAGTGAGGAAGGGAAACAATGCAGAGTGACTTTGCGAGTACGTGACCTGAGTGGAAATGTCTGTCCTCGGGCATGTGTGAACCGATACTGCTGCGTTGCAGAAAAGTAAGTAGTGGAAGTGATAATAAGCATATGGAGTTAGAACTGATTTGTATTTCTGAAGCACTGTTGCATGTCTGTGTCACAACGCAGAGAGGGGGCTTATGGGTCAGCTGTACTGATGACCTCAGAGCGTCGACGGATTGTATTTCTACGGTGATGTGCATCAACAGGCCTTCAGGTGAATTCTGATTGGTTGGTGGAGAGGTGAGTTCAATAGTATGCCTGGAAACATTGTGACATGACGTTGTGACCGTTCTTCCGTCTGTTTCTAAGTAATATTGTTCCAAATAATTCTTACGTGGAAACCATACAGTTTTAAACAATACGATGTAAAGTTTTTTTTTTCTCCTTTTCACATTCCCTTTTCTGTGAGTTGTGATTTGGCACACCTTACACTGCCCCCTCGTGGACACTTTCATGTTACATGGAAGTATGATGGCAGACACCTGTGAGAACAATGCCTAAACAAATTGATTGAGGTATAAATCAGCCTTTAGACTTGATACTTACTGCTGTCCCCTGGTGGCCAGGTGGTCCAGGTCTTCCATTTTGGCCTGGAGCACCCTAAGCAAGAAATCAAATATATTTGGAGATGTGCTGAAAATGGTAGATTTACATCTGTTTAGTTCTAAATATTAAAATAGAAAATGTAGAGTTGTCCATACCTTTATTCCTGGAATGCCAGGGGTACCATCTTTGCCATCAATCCCTGGGAGACCCTGAAAGACCCGTAAAGGCAATTATCAGCAAAATATTGCATACACATGCATAATTTTTATTTCAGAAATGTCTGAGTTCACTCACATTCCCTCCCTTCTTTCCTACTGCTCCCTGTAGTCCTCTGATGCCTTGGTCACCCTGTAAAACAGCACCGTTAATAAAAAAATGAAGAAATCTCATTTTCAGACTTTTGGAGAATCCAAATTAATAGCACTCACCTTATCACCTTTGTCCCCAATATCTCCAGGAGGACCTCGCGCTCCCTCTTTACCCTATATAAGACAGGGAGGAGATTTTATATTGTATGTGATTTTAGTGATTGAAAATCAAGACTGAGTCTAAGATCATTTGTAAACTTACAGGGATTCCAGGAAGTCCAATGGGTCCAGTAATACCTTTGTAACCTTGGGGGCCCTAAGAGACATTATAAATACAGTGATTTATGAAAGCACTGGACTAAATGCAACGTGAAACTGAATTGTGATGTAGATTGTAGATTTACATTAAAGTGGTTGTTTAGAGTCCTTAGAGACGTCTTGGAAATTGAGTGTAGTGTGTGTGTTTTGCAAAACAATCTCAGTGGACTTATTACCGCTAAGGTAATAAACATATTGGATTACAACGGGCTTGTTTTGCTAATGTTTGTAGTGGCACTGAAATTGGCTGGGTTATGTTATAAGATTTACATGGAAATTTTACAGATGTGGTTTCTAATGTAGTGCATTAGTGCATAGTTGTGCATAGCACATACTTATGTGCTTTTTTTAGCCACAAGTATTTTTTTTCACATGTACTGTAGGTCATGTAGTTTTATTGGTCACATGTAATTTTTCTCAGACAATTTGTTAGTTTTTTTGTTTGTTATTATTTGTCACTAATGAGATTTTCTCACTTTTTTATTATAATTTTTTTTAATTTTAAATACAGTTCCACTTGTAGTATTTGTAAACTCATGTTAGTACTTAGTAAACTCATGGGGTTTTATTGTTCATGTTTCTCATTTTTCTCACATGATTTGCAATTTTGCATTTTTTTTTATGCAGATCAAGTGAATTTGTTACGAACATTATTTTCTCCCACTTTTTTCCCCCTTTTTTTCATTTTATTTTTCTTAACATGGCCAGCATTTTCCTTTTTTTTTGCATATTTCACTTTATTTCATATATACATTTTTATTTTTTATTATTTCTTTTTTTATTTTTATTTATTTATTTTATTCATTATTTATTTATTTATTTATTATGTGAATTTCTTGAAATATTTGATCTTTTTTTTTTTTTATATGTTTTTAGGTCACATCTTTACATTTATTGTTCACAGGTAATATAATTTTAAATTTTCTCATATTCATTTTTACCAGTGTTTTATTTTTGTCATAGATGATCACGTCTGATCACATATGAAAGTATGTGCTTTTGTTCCGTAAGGGCATGGATAGCGATGTGCTTGGTATTCAGTATGCCTTTTCAGTGCAGCATGCACCCAATTTTTCATTTTAGCAGCAGTTGTAGGTGGTATATGACTCACCGTCTCTCCTTTGCGCCCAACCATTCCTGGATAGCCTCTCAGCCCCTGCGGACCCTGGAATATAGAGAAAGAACCGCTTACATAATATCTCTATACTGTAAAAGCAGTGTGAGAGATTAACATTGCTATATGACAATAGAACATAAATGAATGCATTACTGGAGGGCCTGGTATTCCTTGCTCACCAGAGATCCCAACATCTCCCTTTGTGCCCTATAAAACAGATAGGCAGAGTCATTTCCTGTGCATTGACCATGCTTTGTAAATTTCTACTAGTTAGTTAAGCAACTGACAAATTAAAAGTTTCTGGCAGAAAATCAATAAGGGGATTATTGATTGATTAAAAACTCTGTTTATTCTCCACTTGGATGCAGAAGCTTCATTTGCATTTCATTTTAATTTGCACTACAATGCTCCAACAAATCCAACTACAATCACTGTAATCTCTCTATTGATTTCCTTATTAGTCATTTGCTTTGCTACGCACCAAAAACGAATTGCTCAGCTCCTTCCAATTAGACGATAAAAAAAAAAAATAAAGGAACATCTTAGGCTGGATATTTTAATTTCTAGACAGGTTTCTGACACCACTATGCAGTTCACTATAAGAGTAAAACCTGTGCATCCCTTGAGGCGGTCCTGCTGTCTGCAGGGTGCTCATTAAATACGATTAATACGGTGTAGCTCCTCTTCCCTCCTGTAGTACCTGACATCCTCCCATGCCTTTTCGACTGAGCCAGTACTGACTGCTCACACAGCACACAGATTAACGCTGCTGGTGTGCCTCTACGGGCTTCATTAGAGCTAATCCACAGGATGAACGAGTGGGTGTACGGCTGAGCTTTTTACAAGGCCATTTGTATGTTTGTTTGTTTGTTTTTGACGCAATCCATATATTATATGCATGGTAACTCTTGGAATTCTTTCACAAGGAGGTTTAATTAGATTTTTTTTTTCATTTGCTTGAAATATTCAGGAGGTGTCTAATGAAAGTGACTCTGCTACATCGATAACAAGCAATCAATCAACTGCTACAGACACCATTACGTTAAAACCAACCGAAAACGAATCTCGTCTTAGAATAGTCTGTTTCTTTTCATTGTATTAATATTAAACCCCAAGCCCCAAATAAACCTTATTCAGTATAAATGTAAAATACTGCATCAGGATTGACAAGGTCACTTTTTTTAATGCCTTATTGGGCTAGTTTGGAATAAGGTTGAGTGTCCAGGGCTTTCAAGATCTTGTTTAAAGCAAATAGTTGGAATTAAATGTAACTAATGTCTGCAAAATGTATTGCAGCATTATAGCAAAGACAGGGAAAGTGCACAAGACGAGAGTGTACCTACATTATACAGAAACATTTCTGCAATAATTGGGAGGTATGGCATGGATAATGGCTGTACAATGATAAATCAGTCAATCAGTCAATGATAAAAGGTGTATTAGGTGTAATGTTTACACTAATGCATGTGGACCACAGTGAAATTGAACCTTTTTTCAATGGAATTGGGAAAGACTTTTTTGCTGAGACCTGGCAACCCTGAATATATACATTTTTTTTTTAATCCTGTTTGTATGTATCTGTCGGTGCATATCTGTGTTCGGAAAAGAAAAATCCATAGCTGAGATTTGTTTTTCACTTTGCATCATTGCATCATCAAGCAAATTGCACTGTTCGTCTTTTTCCTGCTCGAGTTCCAATTCAATCAACCCTCAGAGTCTGTCAGAAGGAACGTAATTACTGATCAGATCAGTTTAGCGAAACATTTCGCACGACAAAACCTGCACACTGGTTTCAGTACAGACATTTACATAGCCGTTATGTTACATTAAATACTTTGTTAGACAATAAATATTTTTGACATACAGTATGGAAATGTGAAGGTGGCAGGTTAGGAAAACCATTCACATGCTGAACTTTTGACATTTTGACATTTTTTCTCAACTGGAATATTTGTGGGAGTATCCAAACCAGTAGTAATGTTATACTTCCACAAGCAGACATGAGGTAAAATGCATACAATGGGTCCGTTCTGACTGAGGTGCGGAAGCATAACATGTATTTAGACAGCTGGCATTTGCTTACCAACTCAATTTATTAGGTTTATGTCCATTTTGGTTTGATATTTAGCTATCCAACAACCTGATCAAGGCAAGACATTCACTGTAGGAGGAAATCACACTTGCGCATTTTAGACAGACTAGCTGCATTAACCACTGCTTTTGTTAAACTGGCTCCTTACCCAATGTCATTTTCATAGTAAATAGTAAATAACAACATTTCCACATTGTTACGTTCCTGTAACGTTAATGATTTGTGTCCTGTAGCAATTTGAAAAAAGTTGGCTTTGGCTAGTGCATGCAAATTGTTTAAGGATATACTGTGTCCTTTTCAAATATTAGTATGTCCTCTAATGTTCAAACAACTTTCTTGCATCTCGCAATCCACAAACCTTTTATTATATTTCTACCATCTAACATTTTGCACAGGAAATGGTGTATTATTACACCTAATGTGTATCCAACAATATTTCAAGAAAGGCTAAAACAACTTATTGAGCATCTATCAAAAAATCAACAAGGCATGTTTAAAAAAAAAAGAAAAGATTTTCTATACCGTCTTTCCAATGTCTCCTGTAGCTCCCAGTAAACCAATACGGCCTTTGTGACCCTGCACAAACCCAGCACACATCAGTCAATCACTGCCATAAAGCCTCATCATCATCTGTATTATGATTATTATAAAAATTATGTACAGCAAGTGTACAAACTCCTTTACCTTCATGCCCTGCAGGCCTTGAGGACCTTTAGGCCCAGGTGGGCAGGTAGTTGGGCACTGCAGAGAAAACAGTAACACTTACATTTGGTTCTCAAGCATTAAATGTACCTAAACGTTCTTACAAATGAATACTTTCTCCTTAATATCATCTAATGTAAGGGGATGCTTCTTCTGGGGTAATATTTTACATGGGTTTACAGATTCCTAACCTTAATAAGCTGAAATGTTAGAAATACTCAGTAGATATGTTCATGAATCATCATATATGCAATACAGATAATATTTTAAACTCTACAGACAAAGTGAAAGACATGTTATAAATACTGTGTAAGGCGTCTGTAGGTGGCCTGTCCAAGTAAAGTGTGACCCAAATGTTGACTCTTGCCCTTTTATCAGGGGTTCACAAGATCAAATCAGAACATACCCAAGGTACTGGGATGGAAAGTACATTTTCCATAGTGAATTAAAAGCATCATTCCATTTACTAAATCAAGCAAATGCTACATACTGAAACCATTCTACTGGCAAGTAGCATATTTTAATTTTTAAGCTATAGTTTGACAAGTAGGTCTGTTGAAGTTGTTCTCTTTCATGTCTGTGCAGTGGAACTGTTTAATATGAGATGAGTCTTTTATCTTTAATTTGCCATGTGGAGAAGTCATACAAGAATCAATTCAATCAAGCTCTGGGACAACTTCAAAAGCCTTGAATGCTTTCAGATAAATATTTCTTATTACATGATGCCATTTTGAAGCATATAATCATCCTTGCATGAAGCTTCAGCAAAAACAGCAGCATGCCAGTCAAAGCAGTGTCTCTACATGTGAACGCAACTTGTTTTGTGGATGTACCACACCATGAAATCTAACTACAAACCACTAAAGTGCTGGTGTGTAATTAATTTAAAATGTAAATAAAATGCTGTGTATGTGATTAACGTAATTAGATGGCAAATAGCGGTGGTATAAATGAAAGAAAACGCTTCATTCTTATGCTGTGTAATGTCCTACCATGATTTCATGAGTAAATATCGACAAAACCACTCCAAAAGACACGGTGAGATCCATCAGCTTGTTGTCACGATCTCACCCTCTGTGCACAGAGCCTCCTGTGGCATTGGTGCCATTATAATAATGTGCATTAATGAGCCTTATTCTCTGTCATTCTGTCTATATTTATAATTGGCCTTTTGGCTGTTCTGTACAAGCCTGATATTTCTGCCCTGACATTCCTTGCCTGTTTTTTTGACTATCATTGTGGATTTTGGTCAAAACTCATCTTTACTTTTGTGATACAGCCACCGAAAGATCAGTGTAATATCTATAAGATACATAAAAATAGCTGGGAATAACATTAATCTTACCTGAAAATCAGCACTGCCTTCTTCTAAACCCAAGAACTTCCCAGGCAGCCCCTGAGAGCAATGAAGAGATAATGAAATTGAAAAAAAAGGAATTTATGGAAGACATACATATTAACATAATAATATTTGTTTACTGTGGAGACCCACAAAATGAGTTCACAATATGAATTCTTTTGAGAAATCAATGTGTATATATTGCACATGTACAGTTCATAACAAATATATGTCCAACTTGTGTGTGTGTGTGTGTGTGTAGCATTTAAGTAAAATCTAAATAAGCTTATCTTATGGGTGAATTGTCTTTGTTTACAATAGCATTGCTGACGTTCCGCAACAATAAGCATAATTATAAATGGTTAAACATTTATGACTGTTATTCATTAATACACTAAAAAATTGAAAATTGTTGGCAAATTGCTATCTTATAAGAAGACTAAAACTTTTATTGGAAAATAATCCGCTTCATGTCATGACCCTGTTGATAATTTTCCTATAACAGCACACCCTGTTATTTTTATTTCCTACATATACCCTGGAGAATACTGCCCCAGTGACAGTATTAACCATTTATAGTGCGTGTTTTATGCATTGATAATGTTGCGGTAGAACTACTTCAGTCTTAGTACATTATAACATTAGCAAAACCATGACTTACCGGTTTCCCTGGCAGTCCTGGCAAACCTGGTGGTCCAGCAAGTCCCGTAGCTCCCTGAGAATGAATAAGAATATGAAAGTCATTTAGAAATAACCTTGACAAAGTGGTTATTGGAGTGGATGGAGTTTAATTAACCCTCCTGTCCGGTTCATTATTTAACAGCGGATATATATAGTTCATTAGGTTCTTTTAACCTGGACAAATGTTTTGATTTTATGGGATTATACTTTATATTGTTGGAGATATCCAGAAATGAAAAAAAAGTGTGAATGCTTCCAGACAGCAGTGCAACATGGTACAATTTAAATACTATCATGCTCTGTGAAATGTATAAAAAGCTGAGAAGGTCCAGTTGACTTAAATTTGGATCAAGGTGACACAAGTATTCATTATTGAGGCACAGATGCAAGAGCTTCAGTCAACTGGCTGCTCAACTGGCTGTGTTTCAGTAAGAATAATGACTAGAGTATTATATGTAGGAAAGGCATCAGTAAGCTGGGATTCAGTGAACATACTGCTCATTCATTAGTGTGATGTGTAAGGATGAGCACAAGAGCAACTTTTCGACAGGTGACTGAAAATGTCAGCACAGGATGGGATCAGATTGATCATTATGAAGACGTTTGAGAGTTCAGTCATGCAAGCATTATTATAACTGGTCTATAGAGATGTGAACAAAGCAATGTGGTGAGATTCCCTTAGAGGGACGAGTCACAGCAAATCAATACAAACTCCTTCTGACAGCACCTTTAACTTATTATAAAGCATTCCTATCCTGACGTGGATGGTCTCCTCTGAGATGACTCCATCAATCTACTGGGCTCACTGAATGGATATTAAATCATTATAAATCATATGCTTTGGCCTTCACACTCTATATGGTGTGTATGGGAGACGTTATGTGTAATAGACATAGATGTGTAATAGACAGCACTTTCAACCAGCATCATCTTAACACAAATTGAGGGAATATCTTGGAGAATTGCTGCTCAGTCCAGTTTGTCACTAAGAATCAATGCCAAGTTGCAATAAAGCTATTCAGGTTCATGGTGGCCCAACACCTTATTAAGACATGTTATTGAATGACATATTTTTTGTCAATGTTTATTCATTTGTTTACAGAGACAGCGATAATGAAATGGATCAGTTGGAGCAGCTCCATGCACGAAATGTAATGAAATTTGGTCTGCATCTAAAGAATGTGTTATGGATGTAAGTAGTGAAATTTCGTGGAAGTTGACGCTTTAAATCAGAAGATATTGGCTAGTGACATGCTAGAATATTAACACTATTCGCTAAATGGCACTACTTTACTTTACAAATTAATTGTACTGAGTTAGGGTTAGGGCGACACGGTGGCTCGGTGGGTAGCGCCGTCGCCTCACAGCAAGAAGACCCCGGGTTTGATCCCCGGGTGGGGCGGAGACTCTGGGTCCTTTCTGTGTGGAGTCTGCATGTCCTCCCCGTGTCCGT
>JAOTRJ010000012.1:13582850-13593667 GCA_028564905.1 Leptodoras praelongus
TTGGTTCCTGCCCTTGTGCTCAGAGTTGCCGGCTGGGCACCGGCTCCCCCGTGACCCCGTAACTGGGAATAAGCGGTTCAGAAGATGACTGACTATATTTTATAAATATTTTACTAATTTTATATGCCGTTTTATATGCACATGTGAAGAAACGTCGAAGAACTGTGGGTGATGTTTTTATTTGATGTTTTGGTTGTCTCTTCTCATGCACAGTGCTCTGATCTTGTGTTCAGTGTTAGGATATAACTCGTTAGCCATCAAATATTGCTAAAAATTGTAAGGAACAATGGAGAACAAAGAAGAAGTTGTTGTAGGTCTTTGAGTTTCTATATTTTTGTATGTTACATCAGTTTAATGTCAACGGAGACGACAAAGGTGCAGGAACCGCTTAGTACATATGCAAACTCCTTCCCTTCCATTGCAGGGGCGGGTGAGGTAAATTCAAAATGATCCAATCATGTAGCAGAGTCCGGAGTATAAGTAATATACCCATGTTCCCCAACTCCCTACAGACTGTGTGGTTCCCTTTAAATAATACAAAAATAAATAAATGACGACATCTTTAATATTTCACTTTTATCAAATAAAGTCAAGTGAATAATGAGGAACATTCAGTCATTTCTGCTAAAATAGACCAGTGATTAACATTTTCAATGGCCCTACGATGCCTAACTGCATGTACAACACACGTGTTAAAAAAAAAAAAAAAAAAAAAAAAAAAATCATGTGAAAGCTCTTAAAAAAATAAATACATAAATATAACAAGTTTAACTTAAGGACTTTCAAATGGCTTGAATCACTAATGGTGAGTAATCCTATATTTTAATGTAAAATCATAACGCACTAAAACATTTATATCAGGACCAAATTCTTTATGTGCAAAAACAATAACATTATCCATATAAAACCAATTTAAAGCTGAAACTTATGATGGACACTATAAAGGTCTGGAGTTAATTCATTATTAAATATTTGCATAGCCCAAATTAGTCATATCCTAATGAATAGGTAGCAATATTCAATCACATACGTCCTCCCAGTATTTGCAAATTCACATGTTACTTGTATTAATTCATAATTTTCCAGGATGAAGTCAAAATTTTAATAAGAATAAGAATACCTCTATGAAAAATGTGGAGTTTAGAAGCCCTCAAGGTCTCCCTGGGGAGCCTCAAGTTATTAAATATGAGTATAACCTTTACCCACATGTATTTTTCTTTCCCTCTTTCTCCTCAAGCAATTTATTTTAAATGGATTTTTGGAGGATGCAGGGGAGAGAGAGTGTGATCCTGAGTGTGTAGAACTTTAATTGTTTTAAGTTACAACAGTAGCCTATGGGACTGAATTCATAATGTGTAACCAGGCCAACATACAGCAATCATCCATAACATTAAAAACACCTCCCTAATATTGTGTAGGCCCCCCTTATGCCACCAAAACAGCTCTGAGCTGTCAACTCATGGATGCCACAAGACCTCAGAAAGTGTGCTGTGGTATCAGGTCCTTTAAGCCACCAGGATCCTTTAAGACCTGTAAACTGAGACGTGGGGCCTCCATGGATTAGACTCGCTTGTCCAGCACACCCTAGAGATGATCGGTCAGATTAAAATCTGAGGAATTTGGAGGCCAAGTCAATGCCTTATACATTTTATAATGTTCCTAAAAACATTCCTGAACAATTTTTGCAGGGTGATAGGGAGGAGCATCATCCTGCTGAAATAAGCCAAGCCATAGTAACATCCGCATAGAAGCCAGTACCCAAGGCTTCCCGGCAGAACATCACAGTGCCTCCACAAGCTTCTTTCCATAGTGCATCCTCTTTCCCGTGTAAGCAATGTATATGCTCACAGAGAAAACGTGAAAACGTGATTTATTAGACATTGCCACTTTTTTTCCCCATGGTTCAGTTCTGATGCTCGTAGGTGTTTTCATGGTATACTGGAGTCAGCATGGGCACTTGGACTAGTCTACGGCTACATAGTCCTATACGAAGCAAGCTGTGAGGCACTGTGTGTTTGGACATCCATCATCGTTATGGGGGCCTGGGAAAGTGGACCCAACTGCAGGGAAAGCTGGGCATGCTATTTCTCAGCCCAGCCGATAGAAGGAGAGAAAAAGGGAAAATACCGAAATATACAAAGGGAACAGGTTTAAAATAAGTATATTTATAAATGGGGATAAATAAATATATACAATTGTAACCCCATGTGAAAATAACAGGGGAGAAACGATAATAAAGACTATTATTTTATTTATTTACTAATTTAATTGTGTTGTGAAAAAAATAAAAGGACAACGCCAGGATTCGATACAGGGATCTCTGAATCACTGGGGGCGTGCACGTTACCACAGGGCTACGTGCGCGCAGACGTTAAACCAGGCGTTAATTACACTCATATAGGGGAGCCGCGAATTTCCCGAATTCAAACTACAGATATATTTCTTTGGAATAAACGATGGGAGAAGCAAAAATGAATGAAACTGCGTAACTGAAAACACGTAGGCGGTCTCAGAAAGCACAGCGTTTCACAAGCACAGAAGCGAACAATGAAAATGCACGTCAATAAATAAGGCACGGGGAACCCGGAAGTGGAGCTTAGAGCTTCCGGGTCCCGAGCAGCTAGCCCGTAATGGATTATTCCCGCACTAAAGGGAAGGAGGAAATATATAATTGTCTTCCATAGCGGGATAATAACAGAGAGCGGAGTGGGCGTAAAAAGCGCCAAACAAACGGGACGCCAATGAGGCGTGCTCTCACACACCAAGACTACGAGCATACAATAAACTCTGGAGTGTCCATCCTTATAAACAGCTTCTCACCCTAGTTACTTATCAGGCAAGTCCCTAACAAATTACCTCGGGCCGGAGCCCTACCCCAGGGTCACACTTCTACAAAAATGTGACAAAAGGCACTGCCCAAGAACCCCTTTAAATAGGGTAGAAAGCAGACGTGTCCTATTGCACTTAATTGCAGCTATGCATGCTGGGATATGAAGTCCTCCCAGCAGGAAGGCCACCTGGCCACTTTCAGTGTTCCCAAACTGTTGGCAACAATTGTGACTTAACCTGGGGAAAATGTGTACTATAATCATAATAATAATAATAATAATAATAATAGTAGTAGTAGTAGTAGTAGTAGTAGCAATAATAATAATAATAATAATAATAATAATTCATTCTTTCATGAATGAATACTACTACTACTACTAATAATAATAATAATTATTAGAATGAATTATTATTATTAGTAGTAGTAGTAGTAGTATTCATTCATGAAAGAATGAATTATTATTATTATTATTATTATTATTCATTCATTCATGAATGAATTATTATTATTATTATAGTAATAATAATAATAATAATAATAATGTGTAGTCCATGTATTAACTATTAACTAAATATTAACCTCTATGTTCCTGGTATTAGCAGTAGAAATACCAGCACTATCATCATGGTCTGTCTGTTGTGGCTCTTGCAGCTCCACAAACTCACACTTCATCACACATGTACACATTTTTAGCAGACTCATTGCCTCCACCACCATGGAACATGCAGTTACAAGGATGAACGAATGAATTCTGAATGAATTCATATGAATTAATCAAGTTTTTGTTTGTCCCACGAGCATCATATCTGATTGCCGTCTTGCTCCAGTAAGAAAGTCAAAACTTCCCAGTGTTCACATGTGACTTTTCATATTATCCCACGCAGTGCCAATCCTGATATCCACATCTCTAATCTTAGCCAGACACTCTGTCAAAAACAAACAAACAAATAGTGCACATCCTATTTGTATCTGCTTCAAATGAATGATCTGTTCCTTCATGAACCATGAATAATGTATTTATGTTCAGTCGCATTCCTACTCTACAGTCCGTAAAGGCTATATTCCAGTCATAGTAAGACGACAAAGCATTACTACTGGCTTTTATTTGCTCATCAGCAAAAGGTGCTAAAACTTTCAGAGGGCTGTTAAGTCATAAGATAAATATTCAAATTAGATTTTGGTTATCAAGTGCCTCTAATAACGTATACAACCAAATAGACTGGAAATGCTGCAGAAAAAATTATGCACTATATACCTAAAAGATGAGATTCTGTGGCAAGATGTGTAATGTTGCGTGCTCACTTGCTTACTGGAGTAGAAAGAGCTTTATCTAGAGTGCAGGAAGAAAACTGTAATGGATGTGCGTTAGTAAAGGTTACTGTTCCTTCACCAAGTACGCATGAGCAGCTCCGTCACCCGCCTGTGCAAAAAATCAAGGGAAATGTTACATCTGAATAAGCTGCTCACAGTTCATATTAATGACTCTGAATGTGATTTGAATGCATGCTTTGAATAGGTGGAAGGTAAGAGGAATGATTAAGGCACCAACTTTGTCGCAGGAGATCGACTTGCAGATTTCCCCAGCTGAGAAAGGTCACTTATCAGATGTGACTGGAAGGGAAACTTCAAATGTGTACAATACACTACAAAATGAATCGTAATGTCCTGGAACACTTAAAATTCAGACAGGCGAGTGTGGAAAGCTTTCAGGAAGAGGATGAGAAGCCATTTTGAGGGAAGCCATAATGGCACACCGGCACTACTGAGAAGATCCAGGGGTGATTAATGAAAACTAATTTTTCATGGCAATTAAAATGATTAAAGCCGGAGGGCCTTTTTTCACCATTGCTCCGGATTGCTCGAGGAACAAGGCGGTAACAAAGCCGAGAAGCAAAATTGCATTAGTAGTGGAGGAGAACTGTATTAAAATGCAAATGTACAGCTGTTAATAGTTCTTCAAAAACCAATAATCCCCCACAGTCAGTCATGTGTCAGAATGGTTAATGGAAAAACATCCCAGAGGCATGCAGGGTCCTTTTTTCCATTCTGCTCTTGATTAAAACAGAAATTCTGTGGTAAAAGCAGGGGCGTCAAGTTGCGATGGGACTGGCAGGGGATGCTTCGGTGTTGGGTTGAGGCACCGAAACCCACCGTTGAACCATTTGAGCTCTCTCTCTTTTTCTCTTTCCATCCCAAAATAGACATGCTGAGCTAAGGAATGTGACTGCGACATTTGATCTAGTAGTATTAAGTATTAAGGACATTCAGTATAGTAGTATTTAGTAATACATAATATATTTTGAGTAATATTTGAAATAAATGCATATATGTTAGCCAGCTTCATAAATAAAGCAGAAACAGACTTGGGCAAAGGAAGTGTCAGGCAGCAATGTAAATTGAATAAATATTCGACTTGCTCAGTCTGTCACTTAATTATGATTCTGCTGCAGGGTATGTTTCCGAGATCAAAATGTTCTGACCCACCAGAGAGGAGAAATGCCGTTTTCTCTGATGTATTCACGGAAGGGGGGCTGTTGATGGACGAGGCAAACGTATTAAATGCATTTTCATTTCCTTTTTTTTTTATTTTATTCTTTTTCTGTGAAACTCGCAGCAAAGATTTATATTCATGGCAGTGTATAATGAGGTTTGATGGTACTGATGAGATTATTCCTAAGCGATCACATTTCATGAAAGATCTTAAGAGCCTAAACCTGCTAAACCGATTTGCATATACTATACAGGATAGGCTGGTGAATATTGATAACAATCGATGAGCCTTCTAGTCTTTAGTTTAACTATGGCATAATTAATGTGATGCATAGCACGAAAAGTGGAAATAAATGTTGCTGTCTGTACAGTCTATGTAAGTTTAAATTCCTAATTTAGAGTTATGTATAATTACGCAAGACTAAGCTAATTAAAAAGTGAGCAACTGAAATGAGAAATGCTGTACATAAGGCCCCCTCTGAACGACGAAACCTGGCATCCTTTTTAATTACTGATAAGTCATGAGCCAGCTAGGCGCTGTTCATGTCTCCCACTGGATGCTCTAATCACTTTAAAGGGGACTGCTGGTATTAAGCGCCAAGTCTGAGGACATCTGAACACACCGAACAGACGCTATTAGGCTCTGCGCTCAGTCTCTGACTTCCGCAATCGTGTTAAGTTGCAGAGAAAAAATGTACTGTGAACACATTCAATACAACATTCCATCAACCGACTCTTACACAGATACATTTCTAAACCATCGCTTTATTTTACTTTGCCATTAACATCCTATCTAACTTAAAAGGACCCCAAAAAAACAACTGAGAAAACTTTCAGTATTTTATTTGTATATACACATCTCCACCCCCAGTTTGCCCTGAAAGTAACCATGATCATACAGATGGTGAGTACTTATATATTTTTAGACAGCTTTAACAGCCGCTGTACAAGAGCATGAAATTTACATCTACATCAGCAATATAATTTTCTTTGCCCAAGAAACCAGGAACAGATATGGGACATGGCATAGAGAGAAATGGGGAAAGGATGAAGGGACGAGGATCGCCGGATAGTAGATGAGAGCATATACAGAAGCGGCTCCATTGGGATCGACTATGTACAATACAAACCATTCATACAAATTAAGCTCTAAGATATAGAATTCAATACATTACTGTGGTATTATAATGGCAATGAGTGAGCTGTCCAGCCATAGCTGGATCATATTGACACTACAGGAGACTGTGGGCTGTATCATCCAGGATTATTACAGCAATAGGACAAAGGCTGAAGAACAACTGTTGCTATCGGGCTCTGACATTTCTGCTTCTTTTATTTTAACATAGAAAACATGCCCCAAGTCAAAGCATCTCCAACAAAAGCCATTAGTTTTGTCCAAAAACATACCAACAGATCTTGGGGGTCATTCCTTGATCTTGAGACATTATTCACCAAGGCTCAGGTATCCTCGTGTACCTTACACAAACAGATGGATAAGGGAAACTTCTCTTTGATTCTGTGTAAAGAATTCACTGCAAATTTCTCCTCGGCACATCTGTTCTGGTGAACTGTTGGTATCTGATGGCACTGTCTTCATATCCACATACTGTTTAGGGATTTAAGGGCAGGGAAATCAAATCAAATCAAATAATCTTGTTACATTTAAAGTATTCAAGAAATTAACATTTGTTCTGAAATATAGAGAAATAAAAGTGACATGCAAAATGAAAATATAATTTTCCTTTGATCATTTTAACAGACAAATAAATGAATAATTAAATAGATAAATAAAATCAATAAACTAATAAAGGTACAGCTGGCGAATATCAATTGGAAGAATTTACTACCCCTAAAACTGTGATCGGACATGATAATCTATTCAACATTTCAGTAATAAAACCAACTAAAACAATAACGATTACAAATAAGCTAATCTAAATTAGGAACCAGACTGACACTTTTAAACCATCAGAATTACATTTTTAAAGTATGTTTGGAAAAAAAAAAGAAAAAAAAAGAATCCTTCTGAAATATTGAATTAGTTCTGGGTCACATGTTTGGAAGGTACAAGAAACACATTTTTGTTGTGGTTGGGGAGAGAGAGTCCCACATTGCCTGTGCTGTCCTTCGCATCAGTGGCATCCATCAGCCCGAGGGGAAGTAGGGAGTGTCGCTGTGGTAATTATAGTCCGGGCAGACTTTCTGCACCAGCTTGTAGTCGGTGCTGTAGAAGGAGATGTAGATGCAGATGACTTTGAAGGGCTTTGAGCAGAGCCAGGAGACATGGCTTTGTGTCTGCTCCTGGAAGCATGTCTTGGACGGATCGTAGTTGCACAGCGTGTTCTTGGAGCCTTTCTCAACTTTCTCGTACTCGATGCGGCAGTTGAAGGACTTTGAGTCCTTGGCGTCAATGACAGACTGCTGCGCCGTCATATCGAACTCCACAATCTTGGTTGGTGGCACTAGACTGACGGATACATTGCCTTGGCCTGTAGAGTTGTGGCGGAAATAAACACTGAAGGTACCATTGCCATGGTCGACAATCTTGCCGGTGATGAGAAGGTTGAGCTTGACTGTCTTGATGTTGGAGTGGAAATCTCCCCAGCCAAACATCTTCTTGAATTTTCCTGTCTTAACCATGGGCCGCCGTTTGGCTCTGGGCTTCGAGTCCTGGAGCTCGGTGGCATTCCTCAGCCAGTCCCATAAGTCCCATTCTGAATAGGGCTCTGGCGTGTCATAGCGAAGATCCAGCGCTGTGGCGTTCTCCTTCCCATTCAGAGTCTGTGACAGCAGACGACTGATGGACAAGTCCTTGGTGCTTTCTGTCCATATATGCTTTAATGTCGATTTGGGGCTCCCTGACTTGAGCAGCTCTGACTTCCCCGGGATGGAACCATGAGCACTTGAAACCTATGACGACAACAACAACAAAAAAAGATATCAATGATTGAGTTCTCTAAACCTCAAGAGCAGCATGGCAAACAACATTAAACAACTAAGCATTCGATTTAGCATTGCATTGTCCGTGAGATATATCTGAGAAGATATTAATCTTCAGATCCAATTGCAATTCTTACTGAAGCATTGAGACCACCAAAAAGATGGAACAAATGGATTCGGAGAGAAAAAGAGATAATCGATTCTTGCTGCAAGCTTCAGTTTGGGTGAGTATTAGCTGACAGGAGTCGTCTGGGAAATAGAACAGAGGGTGCTGCAAATGAGAAAAAGAACCCAGCGATCAAAGTTGGAGCAGCATTGTTCTATACCTCCTCCTCCTCACCATCATCATCATCATCATCAAACCTCTCCTCCTCTACTGCTATGCAATGCTGGGGATATCAAGCAGCCTGGCCTGATAATGCTGGCACCCATTCAGTGAGTAAAGAGCAGACTATTAACCAGCAAGTGCTCCTTGAATTGATGATTGATGAACCCCTGCATTCTCTCCATTTAGTGCCAGTGAGTGGAATTAGGTTCATACGGAGCATGGTGGAGTGCTGTGACATTGATTGCCTGATTTCTACTGTAAGACGTGACAGCAGATCTGTCTTTCCAGGCTTTTTACATCTTGCACGCTGTCCCCCCTTCCAGGATCAATAGTTAGAAAATAAGGTTTTAGAATTGCCTCACAGCGTGTCTCAACATTAAGGGTGACGCACCCTAGTTTTAAGCATTGCATTACGTGGACCAATGTAGCTCACCTAAGAAAACTAGATGCAATCGATATATAACTATAAGACTGCTCTGACTTGCAAAATGTCATAGTGATTACTCTATACTTTCATAAATAGCGATTACTCTATAAAAAAAAAAAAGGTTGTTGTATAAAGAGCAGATTCAAATATTGAACTTGAATGTGATTTGTGAGCAATATATTAGAACTTAACCATTATCTTATTAATCTTTATCTTAATCTCATCATTATAACAGAGATTACAAAAGACGCTCCTTTAAAAGAACATTTTTGAGCAACACATTCTGATTAAAAGCTGCTGGATGGCAGTTAAATATCTTTCCAAAAGAAAAGCAATGAAGATCAATTACTTTTCAAATTATTCTTCATTTCTCCTGGAATAATGGGCCAGCCAGGCCTTGCCCTGTGTTAAAACATTCTAATGATGTGAGTTTTATTGCCAGCAAGTACATGCTTGGGAATGATGATTAAAGACCTGAATCAATTATTTATGGCTGATAACTAGTTGGAAAATACGCATTCACCGACTGAGCAACTTTGAAAGATCAATTTTGCGTACAGTTCACTACAGATCACATTGATGAATGAACCTTTTCAAAGACAGAGAAGTGTGTGCACCAGAGCCTACTTCATTATAAATGTCAAGAGACCAGAAATGTGTAGAATGAGTCTGCGTTTTTTTTTTGTTGCTTTATTTTCTGCACCATTGTCACTGATATCTCTCTGATTTTAAAAGATGGCTCTTCATGTTAATAATGACTGTTTAATGGCTTTATTGATTCAGCGAACTTGGAGTATGTGTTGGAGCTACAGTACTGTCCAAAGAAACATTATGCCAACAAGCGTTGCTCATTTATCACCGAGTCGTTTGTTAAACTACATTTATCAAACAAGATTCCGCTATTATACCCTGCTGCGGTCTTCGATGTCACACATTAGGGAGGGATGTTGTTCATAAAATATCATATTATTCTTAAAGACATTTCTATAAAATATGACATGTATCATGATATGTAGGTTTGCTAATAATTCACCAGCAATAGAGTTGCATTGTACAAAAATGACTACTATTATCTACAGCGTCAAGAAAAAAATATTTATTTAGAAAGAAAACTTTTTTATAATAAACTCCATGCAATATACATATCTTTTAGTATTTATATCAAAAACTGCACTGGGCTTTTGCTGCAGTTGTGAAACTTTTTTTTTCCCCCTGACAGAAATTCATTCTTAAGACTAAAGGAATTACGTGTGAATCAATTTAAAATATAACTTTATGAAAAAAATAATAATAGCACAATATCTGTATCTGTAAAAGTGTATTCTGATATAATTAAAATGATATCACTATTATATTTCTTATTGCCCAGCCCTAGGTCGCGTCTCATGTAGTGTTTATTAACTTAGGAATTATTTACTCTAGAGTCTAGAGCTTTATCCAGACAAAATAACAATATAATTTGTTACCGATATGAAAGCAGGAGGTGTATTTGTATTTATGTAGCAGTCCGTTTCCATGGGGGAAGTTAGTCCTGGTAGACACAACAAGCCAGGTTTGTGTGCATTGCTAAGACCTGTTAATCATATGGATGGATTTGTCTCACAATAGTAGTAATGGGACATTGGGATATTCTTCTTCTTCTTCTTTTAGCTTTTATTACAGTCAAAATATTTGAAACTAGAAAATGGTCGGCCATCTGCTCTATAATATCTGTCAGTCAGTCATGTCATCAGTCATTATCTGTACCGCTTATTCCCAGTTAAGGGGTCACGGGGGAGCCGGTGCCCAGCCGGCAACTTTGA
>JAOTRJ010000012.1:14315576-14326447 GCA_028564905.1 Leptodoras praelongus
TTGCCGGCTGGGCACCGGCTCCCCCGTGACCCCGTAACTGGGAATAAGCGGTATAGAAAATGACTGACTGACTTGTTAATCTTCTGTGTGCTTGTTACGTGTCACACGTGTGCTCTCACCAAGTCAAATTCCTTGTATGTACAACATACTTGGCCAATAAAGCGATTCTGATTCTGTTGTGCCCCAATAGGCCTCTATTAGTGCATCTAGAAAGATGAGCAATCCAAATAAAAATCAGAGTTGTGAGTAAAGTCTTGATAAAGATATAAGCGATGATAAGACATGGCTGATATAATGAATGTTATGCATGGGTCATCACCAGGGGTATGCACTCCTTAATAAATGAGGTGTCTGTGTCACAAAAAAACAAGAGGTAGATTTATTTCCTCTCTGTATTCCATTATTATACTACCTAACCCTCATTCTCCTGACCACTAACAAGCCACTCAATGGCCCTCATGCCATCTCTTCACAAAACACTGTGCATCCTCTGTTACACAGCAATCTCACAAAACAGAAAAATGGTTTGTTTACTACAATAAAGAGAGAGCGATAATGTGAATTTGATTAGTTCAGCCACTTTGGCCGTCTGGGTATTGTGAACAGATGTTTCTGTTCTCTATTGGACAGCGTCCTGTCACCTCACTGGTGACGCACATGCAGCCAGTGCTTCATGTGGATTCACCATCTTCGAATGCTTAAGGATGAAAGTCGAGTGGATAGAACAATAAAATGTACTGCCCAGTGAACTGGTTAGATTATCAGTACTTTCCTTCAAAATTCCCAAGAACCACTTTCTCCATTTTATATTGTCCCTCTTAGCTAATATGGCATTTAGGAGAGGAGATGTGGTTAACATGCTCACATGTATGAAAGGATGAAAAGAGAAGCGATTATTTTTATCACCGGCGTGGGCAGCGCAGCTTCTTCGCATGCACACACGCAGGCAGAAGTACAGGCTCACATACAGTCACTCGTCATTGCATGAGGAAGTGAGAGCCATCTTAGGACATACAGTACATTCTCATATCTAATGCCATGCACCTTATCCCAAAAGTGCTACATACAGTATCAACCTTTGCAGGTTAATGTCTTTCTTTAGTGTGTATGAACAATAAATGTAGTGTTACCCTAGAACAATGAAAATATGATCAGGTTATTATGGTATGCCTGTCATAGTTTTGTACCAGTGTAAGAGTATACAGTGAAAATACCCAAAATACCCCATAATGACAAAGTGAAAAAAGTTTGTGATGATAAAAAGTTCTGATGATGCTAAAAGCTTGGTACACTATTTTTGGGCAGTTTCTCCCACTTCTTTGCAGAACCACACAAGCTCCATCAGGTTGGATGGTGAGCATCGGTGCACAGGCATTTTCAGATCTCTCCAGAGAGGTTCAATCGGGTTCAAGTCTGGGCTCTAGCTGAGCCACTTAAGAACAATCACATAGTTCTCCTGAAGCCACTCCTTTGTTATCTTGGCTGTGTGCTTAGGGTCATTGTCCTGTTGGAAGATGAACCTTCACCCCAGTCTAAGGTCCAGAGAGCTCTGGAGCAGGTTATCTTCAAGATGTCTCTGTACATTGCTGAATTCATCTTTCCCTCGAACCTGACTAGTCTCTCAGTGCCTGCTGCTGAAAAACCTCCCCACAGCATGATGCTGCCACCTCCATGTTTCACTGTAGGGACGGTGTTGGTCAGGTGATGAGCGGTGCCTGGTTTCCTCCAGACATGACGCTTGGCATTCAGGCCTAAGAGTTCAATCTTTGTTTCATCAGACCAGAGAATTTTTGTTTCTCATGGTCTGAGAGTCCTTCAGGTGCCTTTTGGCAATCCAGACAGGCTGTCATGTGCCTTTTACTGAGGAGTGGCTACCGTCTGGCCACTCTACCATACATGCCTGATTGGTGGAGTGCTGCAGAAACGGTTGTACTTCTAGAAAGTTCTCCTCTCTCCACAAAGCAATGCTGGAGCTCTGTCAGAGTGACCCTCAGGTTCTTGGTCACCTCCCTGACTAAGGCCCTTCTAGCCCGATCACTCAGATTGGCTGGGTGGCCAGCTTGAGGAAGAGTCCTGGTTCCAAACTTCTTCCATTTACTGATGATTTTCTGTACCCTTCCCCAGATCCTGTCTTGGGGGTCTACAGACAATTCCTTGGACTTCATGGCTTGGTTTGTGCCCTGACATGTACTGTCAACTCTGAGACCTTATAGGTCAGGTGTGTACCTTTCCAAATCATGTACTTGATCTCACTTTAGAGTGTCAAGCCAAAGACTGTGAATACTTATGCACATGTAAATTTTTTTATTTTATAATGCAAATAAATTTGCAAAAAAAAATGTTCATTTTGTCATTATGGGGTATTGGGTGTAGAATTAAATGAATTTAATCCCTTTTGGAGTAAGACACATATAACAAAAAGTAGAAAAAGTGAAGCCCTGTGAATACTTTCTGGATGCACTGTACATAAAATAAGAATTATAGCTCAATTCAATTCAATTTTATATCAATGTACATTGTCCCAAAGCAGCTTTACACAGACATAACATCCAGGCATAGCTTTATAGAAATTTATATAAATGTTATCCTTAATGAGCAAGCTGGGGGTCACGATGGCAAGGAAAAACTCCTTGAGATGGTAATGGTCAAGTTTACAATCCTAGTTACCATAGTAACCAGATACCACAATAAATCTGTATAGACATAGTTACCCTAAAAAAACATTTACACGTTTGCCATTATAGGAAGGATCATCGAGCCAGAATATGAGTTCTAGCCACTGTTAGCACTTGTTAGCAGTACCAGTTGACAGCTATGCATTAAACAATATTACTAGTATATTACTACAGCTTTCCTTACTGTTGATGGATGGAACAGTTATCTTGGACTTTGAGGTCAGGGTGGCGAGTTGGAAATCCAACTTTAGGGGATGTTCCAGTTAAAATTTCTAACTTTCCAGGTCAAATGGAATGCACCATTCCAAGCTGGAGTTTCCGATTACTGCCTGTCAGCCTCACAGTACTACTATATTCCTCAAAAAGCCCACAGAATGGCTATCCTGTGTAAAAATAATGTACGTTTTCCACAGCTATACCTCTGAATGTAACAAAACACCGAGGCTGACACCGGAGACTCCTTCCAAAAATGGAGAGCTGCTATTATAGAATATAAACCAACACCTTCTGACCAATCGAGTTGAGAGTTCAACCTCGCTGCACCACAGTACAGCCGTAGTGTGACATAATAACAATGTAATGAAAGACTAGCTTTAAATGCATGTATATTATACGGGCGATCATCAATGGGCTATTCAGTGCATGTGTGTTTAAGAAAGCTGGTGAGTAGAGCAGAACTCAAAACTATATTTACACTAACATTATATAAAGTTCCCTGTAGTCCAATTTGAAATATACAAGGTACCAACTTTTGTCAGTGCAAGAGTACAATCTTTTATAGCTTTACTTAAGGAGTTATTTATAGAAGAACAGGATTAGGAGAATAAGCATTTATTTGTCACATATACACAGTGAAATTGTTTTCTTAGTAGATCCCAGTTGGGTTAGGAAGTTGAGGTAAGGGCAAAGGGTTAGACATGATTTGGCACCCATGGAGCAGAGAGGGTTAAGGGCCTTGCTCAAGGGCCCAAGTGGTAGCTTGGTGGTGCTGGGGCTTGAACCCCCGTGTAACCCAGAGCCTTAACCATTGATCCACCATTGCATAATAAGTACAAGACTTCACCTTGTGGAAGAAAAATATACCTTTTCATTATCCCAGTATCATGGATGTGCATTATGTGCACGTTAGTGAGTCTCATACCAACAGAGTGAGACAGTGAGAGAGAGAGAGAGAGAGAGAGAGAGAGAGAGACAGAGAGAGATAGGAGGGAGTGAACAGTAATGTTGATAAATGGGATGATGGGACACTGACCCACTAATGCTGCAGCTGCACTGCCACTGAGCCTGTTTGGCCCTAGTGGCCCTGTTCCTCCTGCAACCCACAAACACACACTCAGATTTTTATATTTTGTACATAATAGTGTTAAAGTTAAAGCACATGGACACTATCTGTACCTACATTTAGTGCTCCAGATATTCATACTTATATCTGTATTTGGATTTACACCTGAAGTGGGAGTGGCCTAAATAAAAAAAGACATACATATATTTTTTGTCTAATGAATTTACTTGGTTCAATTTCTTAATATATAAACACACTAGTCATTTAAACGAGCATGGTCCTGACCACGCCGTAAATAAAGATGAATCAATGAATGAGTGGTATAAATGCATTGCACGTTCACATTAATAAATCTTTATCCCATGAGCTTTATATAGCTTGATGCATGCGACCCAATGCAGACCTCTATTCTCAGCCCTATGACAATATCTGGGCAAGTTTTCTTAAAAAAAAAAATTTGACAGAACATGTTGGTATCTACATTTGTATTCATTTAGAGCACATGATCTGTTCATTCCTTGTGTATAATAAATAACACTCTGTTGCTCTTGCAAAGATACAGACAGCCAGTACAGACGGAGACGTCTGGCAGAAACAAACAACAGCAGCAGCACACTAGTGTGATACAGCTCATTATGAACAGCTCTCAGTCTGTATGCAGATTACGCTTTGTCCACAAAGAGCACAAAGTGACAAAATGGAGGGGCGCTGCTGAGACAACGAGGCCATGCAAACGATGGAGCTCGACTCTTAGTGTGATAGAGGGAACTGTGCTAGAGCTAACAAGCTGTGGGCTTCCTGGGGAGAAAGATAAGCTCGCCTCTTGGTCAACAGAGGCTAAATCTAATTAATGGTGAATGGACGGAGCTCTAACCTTTTCTGTTTGCGAGCGATTGTGTGAGTGCGTGTAAAAGAGAGTATGGGGAGGGGGTGAGGGGTATCTCTTGCCAAAAAAAGCAGCAATGAAACACACACCTTGTCGTTTTCAGCCTGCCTTCATCAATACATCTAAGCGGTCTTATCACATGGCCTTTCCTTCTCGCTACCGCTCTTTTTCATCCTCTGTCATGAGAACGGGTTTCTTCTCGCCTTTTAATCGAGTGTGCTCTACGCCGCTGACGAGGCGCCTTTTCTTTAAGGCTCCCCCCTTTCTCTGATGTGCAGAATTCCACAGCAGAGTTATTCAGCCTCGAGGTGAGCGGCGGCACTACTGATCACTCTCATTAAATCCTTCTTTTGGACCACTTTAAGGACTGCAGCCGAGTGGCAGAGGGGCGGGAACAGGCCATTATCAGCTCTTTTGTGGAGGTGAAGACTCCGTCAAAGGCTCTCTCACTCTCTCTCCCCCTCAATGTGAACTGCAGCCCAACTAGGTCACCATCCAGACTCAGATGTGGAGACAATCCTACACAGCAGCACTGAGGATGGATGTGATTTTCCTCT
This sequence comes from Leptodoras praelongus, assembly GCA_028564905.1. Lineage (NCBI taxonomy): Eukaryota > Metazoa > Chordata > Actinopteri > Siluriformes > Doradidae > Leptodoras > Leptodoras praelongus. The sequence goes on from JAOTRJ010000012.1 coordinate 14,320,977, forward strand.
TTTTGATATGAGCAGCTCTACTATACTACCATGCTCCGTATTTGCGTATATGTACCACCCATGCCTATGCTGTGATCGAAGCAGCTGTCAGCGCATCCCCTGCTTCCTCTTTCTTGGCTACAACTCTAAAATAGTAAGCGAACAGGAAGTAGCTGTTTGTTGGTTCAGACGGAAGCAGAGCTGCGGGAGACTGTCACAACACTACTCTATTTCCATCACATTCATGCCACTGACATATTTTTTTGGGGCATAAACATGCCTTCAAAGGGACCACATACCAGCACAGCTGCCATAAATCCAATCTGTAGAAGGGGGTGTGAGAATAAACGCACCCGGCTGATAACCACATTAGAGATGCTTACTATTGTCTCGTGTCAGCAGGTCTGTCATGACATAACTGGATTTAATTACGTTTTTAGATTGCATGTTTCTGACACCAACATGACCTTTTTAATGTGTCCTTATTAATGGCTGCTTAGTAAAGCATATAGATCTAACAGTTCCATGACAGTGATAGTGTGTGGCTGGTACAATAGCACACTCTGTGTAACAGTCATTAAAACTCTTTTTAAGGGATGTGGTGGAAGGGGGGCAGACAATTCAGCATGCAGGGTCTTTAGCTGGCCTTAAACAAGCCAGGCTTTGTGAAGCTGCCGGCTTTGATGTGAATGAGGTGCAGTGGCTGTCGGGAGCTCATCGTCCCCCTCTTCAGTTATGATGATAACGCAGCATGATTCGCACACATTTTCAACGCTTTGATTGTACAGGACGGCTGCTCAAGACGTAACAACAAACCCAGACCTTCAAAGTCGACCTGTTAAAACAGTAGATAAAAGATGCATTTCTTTTTCTCTTAACATTGGGTGGAAAATGATGTCACCATCCCAAAACACCTAGACTTCAGTATGGGCTCATTGTCGTTAGTAATTCTGCTGTTCGGTGGTAAAAGTGACTGAAGAGTGGGAAACCAAACTTCAGCTATCGTCTGTTCCCACTTGTAGCATCAGATTGCTATTCTTGGCTGACTGAAGAGGAATATAACGTGTTTTTTTTTTTTTATCCACCTCAATGTTCAATGTCTTCAAAGCATTCTGAGATGCTTTTCAGCTCACCACGGCTGTACAGAGTGGCTATTTGAGTTACTATTGCCTCCCTGTCAGCTCACACTATGAGTAATCTCACCATTCTTCTCTGCCATGTCTTATCAATAAGTCTTTTCCACCCATCCACCCACCCACTATCTGGATCTATTATGTTTTTCTCACCATGCACAGACAAACCCTAGAGACTTAAAAATCCCAGTTTCTGAAATACTGTGTCTGGCCACAGTAAAAGTCACGGTGATCTAATTTTCTCCCCCATTTTGACGCCCCATTGAGTTTTATTCCTACCTTAAATATCCGTGGCACCGATTGTGCTGAAACGAGCATATTCAAAATAGCAACGAAGCAAATTTGCAGGAAGGAAAATGAGACCACACACATTTACATATCTAGTCCCTTCTTTCTTCCTGCTTTGGATTGGTGTTTACAGAACTATTTGAGATTTACAAGCCTGTATTCGTCTGTATGAAGCAGGCCTTGTGTCCTAAACATGGCATAATTACATCGCCAGAGTCTCGGAATCTCTGGAATTCCTCAGGAATGATGAGCATTCGCAGAAGAACATGAGTGGACACAGCCCAAGGCTGGAATGCCTGGAGGGATACTGTCAAGATCATTCAATCTGAACCACTTCTGACTACTTCAAATACTAGCACAGTAGTACTGCAAATCAATCTGGGGGGCACGCTTCTCGACTACAGCTCTAGAATTTTTAATCGTCCAATCACTTAAAAACACTCCGGTAGTGATCCCTAAGAAATTAGCCCACCCTTGTGCTTTATCCTTTCTCTTCCCTCTGTCTGTCTACTATATAAGAGGGAGATGCAGCACTCTTTGTCAGACTCCCTAATTTCATACGATCGCTTGTTTCCTGTGTAGCTACTATAGCCTGGCAAACACAAACTCATCAATCAGGCCAACCCTTCTTTCAAAAAGGCTCTCTCACTCTCTCTTAAATAAATTCACTTCTTTCATTTAATTTCCTATTCATCTTATCTGTTCATTTTTTTCCCTTTCTCTTCCACTCCCTACCCCAGACTTCATGTTTCTCGTCTAACCCTTGAGCGTGTCGCCCTCCCCCTGCAGTTGGTGCCAGTTGGTGTCGAGTGTGCACTCTAAACGCGAGGGATCTAGCATAGGAGAGAGTGCAGAATGCAGAATTGAGTGTGTGCAGCGTGTGAGAATGCATTAGGACTTTGTGTAGTGATAGAGTAGTGTGTTAGTGATGGCAATCCTGGGACATGGCCAGGCCGTGGTCAATATGTGCAATGCTGAGTCAATAACACTAGTCTCTGTGTTTGGGGTGAACAATAGGAAGGGTGTTTGTGTGGTGGGGAATGGGGGAGGGGATGAGTAACGACCCGACAGCTGGGATAGTCTCACACATACACACACTCACCCACACCCACGCATCAAGCTACCACCCGGGTTTGTGTCCGTGTGTGATTTGAGGAAAAAGGCAGGGATATCAGGTTGCAACGTTTCTGAAAATACACACACACACACACACACACACACACACACAATAAACCTAGCCCAAAAAATCCACACAAAATAGTGATAATATACTGTAGCTTAATCATTACTTCACATTACTACACATCATGCATGCTTTTCTCTCATGTTCTTATGATGTTCCTTCTTACTTTATTAAAATAAACACCCTAACTACACCAGAACTATGTTTTGATTCTTAGAAGAAATCTGTGGACGCAACCTTTTTCTAAAAACCGCAACCCAGGCCATGTAACTAACATGAAAGGCATGAGACTGAAATATCATAACATGAGGAATACAGAGGAATTTTGCTTCAGTTGAGCCCTGTGGTGAACAAAAATATACCTATTTTTTCATTACATTTATTCCACTCCCTCCTTTTGTACAACAGTTTCATCATTCTGTATTACACGAACTCATAAACACGACAACGTTCCCCTTTGTTTATCATTGTGAGTAAAAAGAAATCATGAAAACGTGAACAAAATTGTCTCTTTGCCTCATTGAACTCTACAATGAAGATGTCATGGTACTAATCTGGATGGGATTTTTGCCCCATGATGGTGATTAAGGGTTTTTTTGGTCAGAACAAAAGCATCCCAAACCCTGAATTCCCCCACAGCCTACATCACAATGGGGGGATCCCAAACTGGGCTGCACCCTGCCAATCAGGTATTGTGCACGCTTTTGTCCATTGAGAAATCAGCCAATCGGAATCGTCCGTGCCTGTAAATGCTGAGCAACTGGGGGAGGAATGCCAGCTGATGACCCTGTGTTCTTGTTCTCGTGAGGGGTCAAGGCTGATTCATGTTACCACTCACCATGCAACTCTGCCAAATCTTAGAATTAATTCAGTGCATATTGTTAATACCAGGGGAAAGAAAAAGATCACAATAGAGTTATGGTATAAATTAGGGAAGATATTGTTTTAGGGAAATGGAAATAGCTGAAAATTAATCAAGGTTGATTTCATTTCAATATAATGCAGATTATAAAAAAATCAGATTTCCCTGTCTGTCAATTGCCTTTGATTTTTGGGAGAATTCTCAGAGAAAACCTGCTCCTCGTCCCGTCTTTAACCTATAAATTCCCATCTCTCTCTCTCTCCACCACTGACTGACTGTTTGTACCCATAACCTCTGCATTTTCAACAATCACTCAAATAGTTTTGGGCGTCGTCTCCTTACCCAAAGCCATCATTTACCCTTTGTTATGCGTCAGAGTGTTTGTAGGGTTGAGCACAAACTCTGGCCTCAGAGTTTCTCTGTTCTTGGCTCCACAGACAAGCTTAAATAATTATAGCCTCACTACTGGGACAATTTTTTTTATACTTTTCCTCCTGAATCTCTGCCTCCTCTAATTAATGTGCTGGTGGTGTTACAGATTGACCGACTTCGGTGTTAGCATCCAGCTCTGACTTCGTGTTTGCAATGAAAAGAAATCACATAAGTGAAAAAAAAGGATCTCAATTTCCTTTACTCTCAGTAAGAGGCATGATATCTGCTAATGAATTGAGTTTACATCCAGAGCAAGAGGTAAGTCCAGCATTAGGTAATAGGTAACTGATAAGCTGTGGCCTAAAATGAAGAAAGATCACTTTATCACTAGAGAAAGAAATCTGTCAATGGCTCAAAGAGCCTGTAGAGCTTCTGGAGCAAGCAAAGTTCAGTGATCACAGTCATACAACAGGTCCTGCTGTTTCCCCCCCCCATAATCATCATAATCATAAGTAGATCTTTATATTTTTGGTGGATTTTCAGAATGGATGTACTGGAACGAAGGTGCTGTCGTGCCTTGCATGAGTTCAGCATAACGCCATTACTCAGTTGTCCGTGTTGTAAATAAACACTCTGCTTTTAGGTCCACGGTGATGTGCAGTGAGTCGGCAGGAGAATATTCATGGCTGGCCCTGACCTATATTCCACTGACCTATATGTGTAGAGTAAGCAGAGTTCATGCATTTTGTTTTATCTGGAAGATTTCCTTCATCTAACATGCTCACTCTTCCACTTCAAGCACGGCCACCAGGGGATTCCCAACGAGCCTGACATGTAATGACCAGGTGAGGCAGTGCGAGAGAGAACCAAAGCAGCAAAACCTCAGTTTCAAACCTGCTATCGCCTTGCAGTTGTATTACAAATTAAAAGCCAATATCTTTGAAGCTAAAGTTCAGAATGTCAGCATTAATAGAGGGTAATAGATGTACAGTACATCTGCAGTATATTACACAAACCATACAGCTCTTTTAATCCAATGGTCTCTACTTTTCAGAAAAAAAGAACAACTGAAATATTTTGCCTAATGTGTGTCAGTGCATCATTGTGTCATGTCCAGAAAAAAGATTTGCATCAATTTGTTGCATGCAGATGTGCCATGCAAACCTGTAGGTGCAGTTGCTAGTAGGTTATGTAATGACAAAAAAAAAAAAATACAAGAATGCACAAAATTAGGGACAACAGCATGACCTCACAGAGTTCTGCACAAGACTCAAACCACTGCTAAGCCTCAAGAAGTGGAAATTGGGGGAAAAAGTAGAAACTATGTTCTTGGCTGGCCAGATACCGCTGAATCCAACTCACCACAAAGCTTTAGTTTTTAAAGACTAGATTGAGGGGGAACAAGTCTGCTTAAACAAGCAGGAACTGAAACTAGCCGAACTTCAGCTCTAGCTAACCATCACCAGGAAAGATACCTGAAGATGTTTATGTGAATAATTAGCAAAAAAAAAATATGAACCCTGATAAAATACAGGGGTTAGACAATGAAACTGAAACTACTGTCATTTTAATTTCATGGTTTCATGGCTAAACTGGACCAGCCTGGTGGCCAATCTTCATTAATTGCACATTGCACCAGTAAGAGCAGAGTGTG
>JAOTRJ010000012.1:15048500-15064055 GCA_028564905.1 Leptodoras praelongus
TGTGTGTGCCCTACGATGGATTGGCGCCCTGTCTAGGGTTGTTCCTGCCTTGCGCCCTGTGTGGCCGGCTAGGCACCAGTTCCCCCGTGACCCTGAAAAGGAATAAACGGCCAAGAAGATGAAGATGAAAATGGCTACAATCAGCATTTCCTCCATTTTGAATCAACAGTGCTGCTCTATAAAGCCCCGCCCCTTCAGGTTACCATGGCCAAAACACCATTGCTGTTGGTCAAGGACACAAACCGATATGTCAAAGCTCACCAAACTTGAACTAGGCACAAAATTATATTTGCTCTGGAAGACTAGGTCACTCATCAACGAGAAAACAATTAAATGATTGCGATTTCACACACAGAATTCTGTTGATGAAGTCTTAGTGGAACTGCAGCTTTAATCACTGAAACTTAAATCTTTCAACAATAAGGCTTCCATCCTCATTATTCATCCAGCACAACCTATTATTTTGCATTCAGCTTCTTATATCATTCTTGAACATTCACATGCTGTACTCCTTAAACTCCACAGTCTTAATAAACTCATATTCTATAGTTCCTGTTTCCTGTTGGTGGAAAGAAAAGTGTACGGCCCAAATGTAGGGAAACTGTTTACAAATGTAGTTGGCAGCTGCTTCCATTATTACACAACATGCAGAACTGCTATTTCAATTTCCTTCTTACCCTGCCTTCATACCAGCAGTGATTTTTTTTTTCACTAACTAAAATTACCCAGGAGCTCTATCATTTTAGAGATGTTTCTCCAAGCCTCATTTTTTTGTCCCCGTATTCTTGATGCAATAAATCATAACAATCAATTTCTTCCCCATCTGAACAGGAACGTGTAATAGAAATGAAAAAAAGAGAGAGATTGTTTCACAGTGGGAAGACACAAAGCATCCTTCACCTCCATTGGTAGTCACCATATGTTTTATTTGCTTAGTGTTAAGCTCTAAATGTCAGATCGGCCAGCTTCTTCTCTTAAAGCAGTAAATCACAGAGCCTTGTCGTAAATGAACAACGGCAGGTCATTTTGCGGAATTGTCTCAATCATGGCGTGAAGACAGGAACATACAGATTACAAATGATTTACATTGTAAATCAAATAGCAATATCAATTTATGCATAAGTTGCAGCTTTCTCCAATAATTAAGTGTTCTTAAGAACATGTGTAATGTGACCACTGAGGTACAGTGAATCCATAATTAGTGTCCACAACCGCATTACAAACAGGTCTGAGACCCAAAAACAGGAGAGCAAGGAGTATCGGAGAACAGGGAACTGGAAACATGAGCCAATGTGGCATACATCTTCACAAAGTAACCATGCAACACTGGTGAAAAGAAGATTACAGTAAAACACTGAAATTCATGACCAGGAATATAATCAGAGTGTGTTCAGGGAGCTGTGGAAATGTGGAAAACAGGAAGTAAACAGAAGAGTTCTGTGATACTGTGATGCATTTTACCCACCAAATTGGATCACTTTTGTTGGGGAAATGGTGCTGACCACACAGAAAGGCTTATGTAATCAGATAAAACTGTTATGTGACCCCAACCAGTTCTCCATTGCTGGTAAAAATGGGGATACATTTCATTTATGATGTCTCTCTGTCTCTCTCTCTCTCTCACTCACTCTCACACACACACACACTCACACTCACACACACGTCTGTTAGTATTGCTATACTCGTGAAGACTTTCCTTTGACATAATTATTACTGCAGCTAAATAATACTAACCCTAACCTTAACCTCAGTAATGAAAAATCAACTATTTGGCTCTTTTATTTATTTATTTGTTTATTTATTTTGTATTCTGTAAAAATATTCCTGTCGTAGATATAAAGATATAAAGACATGGTCACATACACACATACACCTACACACACGGACACAATACCTTTCACCCATTTTATTCCCTATTTATCCCAATTACTCAGGCTATCCTTTACTTTTGTATAAATGTGCAACCAAAAATGTGTTGCAGCTGTAGGGGTTAATTAATAAATGAATCTTCCCCTGGCTAATAATGATTGACATGTGGTGGTCATATTGTTCACAAATATCAATGTTTCTAATAAATATCGAGATTCATAGATACTGAGACTTTATTGAGATACTTAATAATTCCAAATCAATTTTATGAAGATTGGCCAAAAGTATCCTTAAAAATAGGACTAATGTACTGTATACTGACTCGTATTTAGTACTTGTCAATACATAATGACTTCACCTCAGTTATTACTAATATATCCAGTAAGAGAAACTCAGCACAGTTCCCTTTCATGCAAGCAGTCCTCTGCTGATCAGTTCTGGGATCACTTCCTGGACCCACCTTTTTCGGGAACACTTAAGTGACCACAAACTCAATTCAGCCCTACCTTTGCATCTATTAAAGCTCTTTCCAAGCTTACAGCAGTTATTGTATTGATTATGCTTTGTTCTTCTTAACAGGTTTTGCATAGTTTAGGAGTACTTTTGAATTATAGGTATTTCTTGTAATTGTTGTATTGGGTATTGTGTGGCTCATTTTTAGGAGTATCATAGCTCAAAGTATGTTGAATTCAGCTCTACCAGCGCTAGCTTTGGATATTCCAAGGTAATGACTAAGCACTTTTGTAAGTCGATCTGAATATGATCACCTGTTAAATGCCATAAATGTAGATCTAAATGTTGTCCCCCAGTGTTTTCCAGTGTTTCATGGCAGCCATACTCTGAATCTGAATACAGACACAGCTACGCATATTGTATCATCTGTATTCAGCATTCACCTTATACTCCTAGTGCATACAAGAGAAGGAAAGAATATATTATTTTTTTGTAAGAATATAGGTTTACATTTTAAAATAAGCTATATAAAATCCATATAATTATATTTAATATAATTCCAATTTTAACAAAATCTACAGTTGATCATTTTGACCGAAACGAATCAAAGCTACTTTTGATTAGTTTTGCATCATGATGTGACACTGCTCAGTTCTGATGAAAAATTAATTAATGTTACAATCTGAACAAAGTCCAACATCACCCTTGCTCATTTAAAATTTGATAAGAATTTTTAATTAAGTTGTTAAAGCACAGAACATATAAAACATTTAAGACATCTAAGGCAGTATCACAGGCATCACATTTTATACAGTAGGCATGCTATTAATAAAAAAAGGCATCTTGATCTTGATGGCTGACAGAAACAGAGACCCATACTGGTGGTCGGCCCTGCTCGTTTATTAATTAATTAGCAAACAGTTTTATACTAAATGACATACAGGCAAAGCCAAACACCCCCCAGACCTGGGTGCTTGAGTGGTAAGGGCTTTCTGTACTGGTCCAACAAGGATTCAAACTGTAAGCACTGTCTATTACTCACAAGTTTAGCAATCTGGATACACCACCCTCAACACTCATAGGCCCACTATGTCCATTCATTCTTCTCATTCTTTCAACCTCCATGTCTGTGTTAGGTTTGAGAATTAAAAAGCCATTATAGGTAATTATATACTTATCAATCACCAGTGAAGTTTAATGAAATTGCTCCATCCGGATTACAGTTCACTGAGCTGCAGCAGCAGTTTGATCACAGATTGTGGTGGTGCAGGTTAGCATTAATATTGACATAGCCTCAAACCAAATTAAGTCAACAGACTATTGTGCTTCACTTACACAATAGCCTACTATCTAGTCAAGTTGAGAGTCGACAACAAACAGTCATCCAGCAGCAACAACCGATGGGTCTCCTGTCACTCGTGTAACAGTGAGTGAGGTAATATCATGAACCAGGGTTGCCAGGTTTCAGCAAGGTTTCTAGCCGAACTACATCTTAAAGACCAAACAAACCACTTAAGACCATCGTATTTAGGTAACACAGTCAAGCGAAATATTTTTCTGTTTCTGTTTTCCTGGAATATTATTTTTTGAACATGAACATTCCTTGAAGATTTGTTCTCCTTCGTTCTCCTAATGCATTTAACATGCTAAAGAACAACTGTAGAGCCAGTTGCTCCTCCTCTGCTGAAAGCATACATAGAGTGTCCTTGGGACAATGAAATTCCTACCTCCTACTTTTTGTGACACTAGGTGAGATAATAAATCTGTGGAGCTAAATGGGGCAATGATAGTGAAAGTGACTAAATCAGTGGAACATCAGCTTTTATCTTTCACTAAATGATATCAAATAGTGACATTTTTTGTGTCACCACAAAGAGGGAATTAGTGTTTCAAAATTAAATTGTATGGAGTTCTGAATAAGGACGTTATGGAGATTCGTGGAATGTAGAATTTGTGATGTCCAAATATGTCCCATGTCAAGAATCTGTGTATTATTTGCCCTTGTCACATAAGGATTTCTGCAGCTAAAAAAAAAAAGCATCTCTCCAGATCAGCACTCTTGATTGCTTTTAAGCACTCAACTGTTTTCTCATCTGTTGGGTCGTGATGTGGTTTAGCTACCCTCCCTGTGCACGTCAGCAGTTCAGATATTATTATAGTGAGTCTCTCTGCTGCATGGTGTGGAAAGCCGAGCTGGTACTTTGGCCTCTGATGAAGAGAGCGAGAGCTCAAAAGAATGTTCAAAGGAATGCACCAGCTAATACATGTGGAGCAGAATTAAGCCAATATAAATTGCATTTATGTTTATTTATATAGCTATCACTTTTATCCAAAGAAATTGAAAGAAACAAGTGAAGCAGAATCCAATCCAAATATACACCTTTTGAGGCCTAATAGTGATTCTCTGACAATTCTGTGTTTTGATCTCACCACATGCCCTATGGGCAAAAAACACAAAATAAAATTTTGAGATTACATCTAAATACCAGACACAGAAAAAACACTGCCTTTTAAGGACATAAAGTGGCAAGAAATGTGTCCTGAGTTCATCTGGTTCAGAGATTTACAACTATAAATACAGATTAGTTTCAATCCAGAATCTGTATTTACAACCAAATATTAAAAAAATGTAATAATCAAACAAAGTAAGATTACTTATTATTTGTAGTATTGAGGCCATGATAATAAAATGTAAATTACAATGCAGTCAGACCCATAAAAAAGAGAACATGAGCTAACAAAGTACAGAATGATCTGAACGTTAGCTACCCAAATCCTGAGCAAGTCCAGATTCAGTAAGCACAGTCAAAGAAATAAGACTATGGGCACAGAGAAACCGGGTGTTCTGAGTCCAAGACAAAGGTTCTCTTTCCCTTGAAAAATGTTCTCAAATTGCAAAACAATATGTGTACAGACCATTAGTATAATATACAGTAAGTAAAACACAATAGGGTGTATGGGTTCAATCAAAAACAAGTTCAACAAGTATAATAGCACATTCTTACACAATACCATAGCAATGTGCCAACACTACCATTTCCTATCGATTAAACAATGAATCTAGCAGGATTTAGCAAGTTAAGATGGAGAAGAAGCCCTAATTTGTCACATGGCCTTGCTCAAGAGCTCAACTTTCGTAGCTTGCCAATGCTGGGGCTTGAGCCCCCAACCTTCTGAGCAATAGCCCAGAGCCTTAACCCCATTTAGTTAGATAGTAAGTGGCCTGATTCAGCACTGTGGAAAAAGTTGCTTTTCAGTATGAATATTTGGGTGTAAACTGCCCATAGATAATGTCATGTGTGAAGGGGCTCATATTGCTGGCTGTACAATGGCAGTGTGTATCGGCTGGTAGCTGGATCCCAGTAATGTCCTTGGCACTGCTGAAAGCTTCTTTTCCAGAAAAGGAGCTATAGCATATCACAGTGAAGTGACATTTTACAGTTCTGTCAGAGAGAGTGGGATTGTTTTTTACATCCCAATCCCACAGAAAGTTTGACCAATTTCAACTGCACCCACAGAAAATTTGAAGTCCTACCCACCCACAAAATTTGGACCAATAACAACCGCACGTGAACTAAATTTTATTTACACCTCTTTCCATTTTATCTTCAGATATAAGTTTTTTTTTTCTTGTCTTTTCATGCATTATATCCTTTGAGATATGATTCTGATGAACAAATGAAGCCATTCTGTAAGGTCTGTTCTTTCAAATCCAACAACCACAAATCTCCCATGATGTGCATCTGTTGAGCAGCTTGAGTGTTAAAGATGTGTTAATAGATAAAAACAACAGGAAGATTCAAGGGCAAACGATATAGTAAGCTATAACCATGAAAGAGCATGGTGTTATAGAAAAAAAATCAGTGACATTCTGGTGTGAAGTGAAGTTATTGTTAACACCATTGTAAAGGCACATGCTGAAGTTGTAGACTATCGTGAAGACACATAGTTGTAGATATTTTAAATCATGGTAGATTAAACACTATCAGTGATTTAAGTCTTAGTAAACTGCAGTAAAGGAATTATGATTTATTTTTTTTGGTAAGTGGTTTTTAATGAAAATATATAGTGAATATCATTGACACATAATTCCTAGACACTAGATGTCAAAACTCAAAACAAAATTCGATTTATATAGTAAGGCTTTCTCAGACTTGAGGCTGAATTTGATTAGTCTCACACAAGCCATAAATAATAGACCATATATGGCATCTGGATACACTTCTCATTCCTTTAGTCATTACATAAGCCAATAATGATGTGATTTGTGGAAGGTTTTTTTAATGGCTGCTTCAGCAGGATGCCATACTCAAACCATTATTGGTTCTGGGAGAATAAATTACAATTTTCCCAACTGACTGCAGACACCATGCATGAGGTAGAGCTATTTCAACAGTTGTCTATGAATTGGACCGAGGGGTTGTGACGGGGATTAATTTAATTGTGCCTGTTTGTATTCTGCTTTATCTTTTTGCTAATGTGCTACAACAAGCTTTCAGATTCAATCATGCTGTTGACTGTCTTGTTTAGCCTTGCCCTCCTGCCTGCTTGATTTCATAACTGACTTCGAAAAGTCATTGCACTGTGAAATATTAAGCGACCCCATTCACAGGATTGTGTGTTCCCGAGGAGTGAGTGTACCGGTCTGTTCCTGAGTTGTGTTTCTATGATTAGGTGAAGCTTCAGAGGGAGGAGAGAAAAAAAAGATTAAAAAATACTAGCAAGGAGACAATTCTGCATCACACTGCTTGAGGGAATGTGCACATTTTCAACCAGAAGCTTCAGTCTACTGCAGGCATCTGCCTTTGATTCACACACACACACACACACACACATTTTCCTCTCCAGGTTTGGCCCAATGCCCAGTGAGAGCTCGTTAAAATTGGGACTGAATTGTTAAGAGAGGCCTCGAACCCTTTTGCAGGTCTCCTGTCCTCTAGCACATACACCACGTTTTTTACTTTGACATACAACACTTAGTTAAAATTATGTCAAAATAGGATCAATTTTCTTTGATTAATTTAACTTAAACTGCCTAATTTTTCAGAAAAATGGTCATTAGTGATATTACTACAACTACAGACCTTTTCCTGCAGCACATCTGCAAATAAGCAAGATTATCTCATTTACTCTGCACTAAATGCTTTCAATGAATTCTTTTATAACTTGTAAACTGGATTCTGCAAACTTTTTCTTTTCAGTCCAGTGACTACATATTACTCCAAAACTCTCACCGTGTCACTTCAGTATTAAAAGGTTGGCTTACTTGTTGAAAACCAGAGTGCAGCAGGGCATATACAAGAATGTACAGATGATACTGCAAAGATTCTGAAGCTTGTAGCCAGAAAAGTGTACACATAATGCTGAGATTATGCTCCCAAGTGTAGCTTACAGTTCAAAAAACTTTTTTTGTTTTTTAAATGTAATTAAAGAAGTAGTGCACCGATGGAATATGTCATGCTCTGAATAAATTAAACTGCATCAGGAACTCTGTTGTAAAAAACAAAAGAGTAAATATGTTAATAAGAACGGGACAGCATGGTGTGTAATAAAGAGAAATGCATTAATTAGAGTAATATGCATTTACATCGACACTGCACGTAAATGAGATTGATTCAATACAGAGTCCAGTTGTTGCAAAGAATGTGCCAGACGTGGATAAATAGATATGAAAGGCTCATTAGCACTGAATAAATATATCCCTTTTTTTATGTGAATGCAAGTTTCACGTCAGCACAAATGTATTCATAACTAAATTGACTACAAACAGCATCTATTTCCATAAAACAGACCCATTAAGAAATACATCATGCCACAAAGGTGTTCATGTTGATGCCATATCATTCAACCATACCGTATAACTAAATCTGATTGTGTTATGATTAAATAATAAAGTATACTAGGACATTAAGCGAACTTGCCTACAGACCCTTGAACAGATATACACATCTGTATGGTTAAACTTCACAGTGTTTCGGGTTCAGGAACACCTTATCCAAGACTGAGCGAAGACCAAGACCATAGGTAATGGAGTATGAATGGAGTATGATGGGAACAAGTCCTAGACTTGATGCAAAGATGTGTTCATTTGCTGGTTTTAGAACCTTCCAGTAACACTTTACATTAAATGTCGACTAACTAACTAACATGGTCATGCATTAGTTAACCTGAAAAAGACATGAAGTAAACATTAACAATAATTAACTAATGTTAAATAAAGATGTAACTCTATTATTAGTTCATGTTCTTGTTGTTTTGTTCTTGTGTACTGCAGTTATACATAACGGTTGTAAAAGTGTTAAGTACATAATAGCACAACTGACACTTGGTAGCCACTAATGCATTACTTCATGTTAGTTACTGTAAAGTGTTATCTACTAGGACCTTCCTAACCTGATGTGAAGTTTCTCGTGAACTAACTAAAATAACCCATCTACTTTAGTATATACTGTATATTTTTTAAATGAGTACACAGGGCATACACAGGACCTGTTATGTGGAATGTATTCCTGTTTTATATCGTCCCACTTAGGGAGTATGCAACAAATAAAATGACACAGAGTATGCTAATTATACAAAAGATTCATTTTGTTAAAGAAATGCAACCGCACATGTAAAAATCTGCAAATCAAAGCACATTTCCTTTCATTTCTTTAAGCACACAGCAGGTAAAAAAGTTAAATAAATTACTTTAAAAACTAGAATTCATTTTGGCTCATAACAACAAAACCAGATACAGCTGTGGATTGTACATACCTAGACGATAAGATTTCAAACATAAAAAGATGGTTTCCTTAGGATGAGACATGACTGAGTAAAATTTCACTTGAGTTTATGACAAGACTGAGACCATTGATTTGGGTCTCAAGTACTGCAACCGTACGTCACACAACATTGGACTGAGTGTTACATCCAACAGGCTAATTAACTAAGATGTGCAACATCCAAGAGGGTGAAGAAGAAAAAAAGTGTAGCTGTCTTTTGTCTTTACACATTTTCAGTATAGGGACAGAATATGTTTTTAACAAGGCTTATCATAATGTAAAGCTGTTAGAGGAAGATCTCTAATTGGGACTCAGTAGTCAGTAGTCGGATCATGTGTGTGTGTGTGTGTGTATGTGTGTGTGTGTGTCATACAATGAGTTGCCAGTTTATTAGATACTAGATGGTTATGTGTAATAAAGCGGCAATTCAGTGTAGAATTTATTCATATTGTACGTCACAGTAGGCAGCCACATAAAAGTAAAACTGCCAGACAAAACGTAAGACATCAGAGCAATAAACCTCCAACCTAAAGAACCTAATGAACTATTATTTACTAGTTAATGTCAGCTTAAAGAAAAGGAGCCTTGATCCTTTTCCAAGATGTCCTTATATTTTAGATTTTCATCACAGACCCAGGCATGCTCTGAGGCACACCTGTAAGGAATCAGTAACCAGAGAGAGAGAGAGAGAGAGAGAGAGAGAGAGAGACCAAAACAACCAAGCTACCAGACATAACATATGATTAAAGTAGCAAATACCTAAGTAAATAATTGCATGCTAGATGTTATGATGTTTCCTCACTCACTCACTCACTCCATCACTCACTTTCATTAGTTGCTTTTTTCTTTGACAGAGTCAATCTCTGACAGGTTCCTATCCCAGGAACACTGAGTATGAGGCAGTAGTGCACCCTGAATGGATAACCCCCCCCACACACACACACAAACATTCAAACACTCCACACATCCATACCAAGAGGCAATTTATTTCAGCCAGTCACTACTACTGGCATCTTTTAAGGGTGATAGAAATCTGGAGAACCAGGTGGAAACCCACTGATACCCCTTTTCTGCTGAGGTCTGAGGTCCAGGTCCAGTTCAGAACATCCTCTCATGCAGCCAGGAAAGCTGGTTCCAGAGTGACACCAACACTTTGCTGATCTAGAATCAAGAACCGTAATGAGCTGTGGGTAGTGTAGCACAGCTAGTGTAGCATGTTGGATGCCAGTGTAGCTACACAAAGCCAGGAGCAGCACTTGTAATGAGATAATGTAATTTGCCATTGTTGCTGTTGTGCTTCTTGTTGTTGTGCTTGGTGCTAGCTTTGCTGGGAAAGTGGAGACCTATAGATACGTATACAATGACTTAATGGCGTGGCTATGTGATGGCTCTCAAGCCTGTGGAGAAGTCAACTAGTTCTTAGAAGGTTTGTAAGCTGATCTAATTCTGAATTGGTACAAACATCAGCCCAGAACACAATTAAATTTTATTTTATTTCTAAAGTGCTTTTAACAATGGACATTGTCCCAAATCAGCTTTACAAAGACTTAGATGTATATACATTTTATCCCAACATGTTATCCCTAGTACTTGCACCTAGTTTGCATTGGTGGAAAACGGGTAACAGAGATCAAACCAGGACCCCTCGAGCTGTAAGGCTGCAGCAATACCGCTGCACCAATGTGTCGCCTATGGTGTTTCCAACATCAATAAAAATTTTTAATGTGATGGACAAAAATGTACCCCATTGAAATGTCATTCACTCTAAAAGAACATAGCTCTCCAAATCCTATGAGGTTGTTATCATTTTAGCATGACAAGGTGTGCTATTTATTCCACTTGCATAATAGAAAATTTTCTATCTATTATAATTATGACCGTTATTATATGGTGATCATATAGACTTTGTCAAAGTTTTCTTCTTCAGCCATTTTTTTTCTTCACCTATATTTGGAGTACCTATTTCACTTCATTGTTGCACTTTCTCACACATTATGTGTCATATTCTGCACCACTATGCAATTCCTTCCATACTTGTTAACAAACACGTTCTTACAGAAAACCTCAATGATGACACATTCTTGTTAAACAACACCATATTTTTTATCCATTTATTATTAGATTTCTTAGATGATGTAATTGGCTGCCTATTAGCTATTAAAACAATACCCATAGTGTGAGTGCATTGATATAAAACTGTGATCTGTATTACAGTCAGAAAATTGGAAAACTAATCAACACCACCTGCCCAATAAGAATTAAGAATTCAACAACATTATATTACTAGGGTGGGTGAAAGCCTTTAATGTTTGTTTATATACAGTGTATAGTGTCTTCCTTATACAGTATTGTGCAAAAGTCTTAGGCACCTTATTTCTTTAGTTACAAGCTTTGCCACTAAATTAGACTTTCATTTCATGACTTCTACATTATTAAGTCAGAATGAAAACATTTTAGATTTCCAGATAGTTCTCAAACAGCATAAAATGAAATGTTATAGAAAAAAATGCTAGCTGTCATCAAAGAACTTTCTGCAGTGTAGTGGTTATCATGTTTGCCTAACATGCGAAAGGTCCCCAGTTTGTAACCAGGCAGAAAAAGTCTTATATGGTTTAATTTGGGGGCAGTCGTGGGCTTGTGGATAAGGATCCAGCCTCAGTTCCTTAACCAACCAGTCAGTTCGATCCCCACAACTGATAAGACATGACTGAACAAGGCACCTACCCTCCAAATGCTCCCCAGGCACCCTGGATGTGGCTGCCCACCGCCCCAGACTAGTGTGCTTACTTCACTAGTGTGTGTGTATATGTGTGTTTCACTGAACAGATGGGTTAAATGCAGAGTTCGATACTTCACTTTCATTTATTCAAGAATGCAGCTATTTCCAATTTAAGAGACCACATTTCAGGGGGAAAAATGCTACTGGGTTTTGCATGCAGAAAGAGCTGTGGCTCATTTTGCAAAATGCTCAGTAAAATGTACCAGATAATTTCCTTATAAAATTGTACCTTTGTACCCAAGACTACCAGTGTTTTTAAGCAAAGGGTTGTCACAACAAGCAACTACTGACTTTTTCATTTCTTACTGTTAACTGCTCTTTATAGTATTTTTTTATTTCATCATTTCTGAAGGCATCTTTTCTCTACAGCATTTCTTGCATCTGCTTAAGGCCTTTGCATTTTATAGCATGTTCAGAAGTAATCCAAGCTGTTTGAATTATGAAATTAATCAATATAGCTCCAGCATTGCTGGTGGCAGTTTCTTATCAATTCCTGGGAAGAATTTTGGCACACAGCCATTTTTGCTTTGCAGTGTTCAAAAGTCTTCTTGCGCCTGTAACGCATTTCTGTTGTGAATTTGCTTGAGGGGTTTTGGATAACCAGCTTGGTGTAAGATTTCACCTCGTGAAGCTTCACCTCATGCTCTGATGCAGCCAGCTCAGAAATCAAAAAGTCTTTGCAGCCAAACCTCTCACCACCACACTATTAGCACCGAGTGTTTTATTCTAGTGTTTTTAATAGCCTTTTGGGTTGAACTCGGTCAGCAGTTTCTT
Organism: Leptodoras praelongus; assembly: GCA_028564905.1. Classification (NCBI taxonomy): domain Eukaryota; kingdom Metazoa; phylum Chordata; class Actinopteri; order Siluriformes; family Doradidae; genus Leptodoras; species Leptodoras praelongus. Next base: position 15,061,140 of record JAOTRJ010000012.1, read on the forward strand.
CTAGGTACCTGTACAATTTCTGTAGCACAAGTCTGCATTATTAAATTATTAGCTTTTAACTGCCTATTTCAAATTCTGACACTTTTTAGGCATTAACACTGATTATCATAAGTGGTGACCATTGTGCACATTCACTGCTAGGACTGGTGAGAGAAATTTTGCTCAGTTCAACAGATCCTTTGAAATTCAGATCCTTGACAAGCTGGCACAATTTGTATGAGTTATAAAGTGGTGTGACCTGGTTAGAAGGATATTGAAGACCCTGCAGAACCACAAATTCACATAGGTTGTATGGACTGTAGTTGCCAGTATCCACCAAATCAGCTTCAGTCTGTCTTAGCAAAGATTCAACAAGTCTGTGACTCAAAACAAGTCATCTCTCAAATGTTCAGCTGGCTTGAGATCTGATGAGTGTGAAGGCCATAACTTATGATTTACATTCTTGTTATTTTCATCACACCATTCAGTGAGACTTCATGCCCTATAGGTGTGGGCAGAGTCATCCTGCAATGTGCAATGTGTGCATGCCCACCAGGATAGAAATGTTTCATTGTAGAATTGTAGAAGTGATCATTTGGAAGAAAGTTGTGTCAATTTGCAGTGATGCTTCATTCTAAGGGGACAATTTTAGATAAACCATGGCAGCAAAATAAACAAATAAACATACCTCAATGCATAATAGCCTGCAATTTGTCAGCTGTCTGTATATATTGTACGTACTTCACATCCGCAAAATTAAAAATGTATGTAAAAACCACTATAAAAATCTGAAATGAAACTGTCATTATATAACACATCAAGTCGAATCCATTTCAAAGTGCTTTTCCACCAGTCTACACTGGTACTAAACTATTAAGTTCAAAGGTGCATGAGGCATTTCTTTAAAGCTTTACTCTAAAAGCTACTGTAATCAAAGGTCCTGGAGTCATCCTTAAGTCCTAACTATGTACCTTAAATCATTTTTATAGATAAACTACATTAGAATTATTAGGTAATAGATACAGACTAAAGGAACAAAAGATATACCACAGTAGTGACAAGGAAAGATACAGTTTAATACCCTTTTCCCTGAGAGTACGGTTTAAACTTAGGATAAGAATTTATTATTTTTAATCAATGTTATCTCCCATTGTTTTTATCCTAATTTCAGTATTTATCTAAGTTTCTCTTCCTTTGCTGCATATGTCACTTTTCATGAAGCACCCACTTCTCATGCTCTCACCATTATCTGATTATGAGACTCCATGTGATTTTATTATACAGCACTAAAAATGAGTTGTTCCCTGTGTTTTATCTATGCAGGGCCCCCTTTAAATAAGACTCTGCTCTCTTCTGTGCCAAAATGCAGGTTACATAAATAACATTGCACAGGCTACAAGAAGAACACTATGTTCTTTCTTCTGCAAGAGACTGGATTATTAGTCATGTACATGGCATTTATGATACCAAAGCAAAAGTATATAGCTCAGACATCCTGCATTTTTTTTCTATTTTGATTTACCACAAAAAAAAGTTGGTCTTATACACAGAAGCGCACTAAAAACATAAATCAGACACTACAGAAAGTGAACATTAGCACACGTTCCACACAGACCACTTACCCAGAATGGAAATCTCCTTCACACCAAGCAATACAGTGACTAGTTAGCCTCTGTGGCACCTTCACTTAACCCCAGTTCAGGCAAAGATTCATCATTCAAATCACAGCTATTATCATACGTTCCTCTATCCCAAATGACAACATTGCCCTTTTAAAATCTCTAGAACACAGTGTGTCTTATGGCCGCTGCAGGCTCAGGTTAGTTGTGTAGAAAAGGTTACACACACCTCAAGCCAGACTGCTGGACTGATTTGATCAATGGCTGTAAATGTTAATGGAGCCCTAAAGGAGAGGGAACAATAGGGCACTGCAGGAGGCCTGACCTCACTAAAGCTCGGGACTTCCTTCGCAAATGCACTCGGCTTTCTGTATGACAGAAATGGACCATCAGTTCTCTAATGGCATGGGCAATGGGAGAACTAAGTCACACACAATGGCATTGCCTCATTGGTTACTGTTTAGTCAAAGGATGTGTTTATACATAATTTATTCTTTGTGGATTTTTTTGCAAGTGAGCTTCAGTGACTATGGCGTATTCCCAGCCTATAAGACAACACTTTTTTTTCCATTTAGGAGGTGCTTTGACTTATATAGCAACATACAATATCACTTCTGCATTAGCATTTTCGAATATTTAATATTTAATATATAGGTAGGTTTCTGTGGAACATCATCACAGAAATGTGTGGGCAAAGCAGCACTTTTCAAGCAGAGATGACAAGAAGCTGTGCAGGAAAATGCCCCAACCCCGGTAAAGATGGATGGAAAATGTTTAATATACCAATGGGCTCATATGCTTTTGCTGCAGAAGGTAATGGCCACTGAAAGGATGGATTTGGGTTTTGATGGCCCTAAAGGTAACAAAAGTCTGTAGAGTGCTTAGTTCAGGTCTGGTATCTTCGTGTTTGCTAACATTAGCTAGAAAGGTAATGATGATAGCTAAACAGAATAATCTTGGCTTGCAATTAATTAATGGGAGTTATGTGTAACAAAATTGCATATTCTGTAAAAACAGACAGCATTGCTTAAGTTTCAGGTCCACTGAATGAGTTGGGGCATAATGGTGTCCTTCTTTGCATTTTACCTCTACAAGAAATTGATTTGTAGATGATTTTCCATGCTCAGTGATGATTAAGAATAGACCATCTACTATCCGTGCACGCTAATAACTTTGAGTAAAAACCATTGTACAGACAGATCACAGCTCAGCGGATTTAAATGATCACATCCATTATAGCATCAAGTCAAGTCAAGTCAAGTCAACTTTATTTATAAAGCACATTTAAAAGCCACAAGGGCCAGCCAAAGTGCTGTAC
>JAOTRJ010000012.1:15089611-15101148 GCA_028564905.1 Leptodoras praelongus
GAGGAAACCCACGCGAACACGGGGAGAACATGCAAACTCCACACAGAAATTTCCCAGGTCGCCCCACTCGGGGATCGAACCTGGGTCCTTCTTGCTGTGAGGCGACAGCACTATCCACTGCGCCACCGTGCCGCCCGTATTAGTAGTAGTAATTGTGAAATGTCTATTTTTCAGTATGTCAGCTGGCAAAGAGCATCTACACCAAGTTTGAGAGGTTGGCTTGTTTAGGCAGGTGGTAGCTTATTCAGCTTGTTGATACACACATTGGAAACATGGTGGTTTGTCTCCAAGACACCTACGACTGCTACAAAAGCCATGGGCTCTGGATTATGAATTTTGCTTAGTTTACAGCAAACGTAAAGTATTTTAGGGGAAATTAGTATTAACCGAAAAGAGTGAGGTTGACTATAAATCTAAAATCTCTTAGTTCAATATTACGTAATGAAATGACTATAATTAGTTGTTTATTAACAAAACATTGTCCTAAATTCACAGGATTGGGCAAAACCACATTCTGCCATACTACAGTAGAATATAAATAGTACTTTACAGGTCACCATAGTTACCACACATGGCCATTTTGCCACAAAGTGCGATAAAATGAGATTTGGGACATCGACTTGGCAAATGAGTATGACTAAAGTCTTCGCCCTGTTTTGGTATGCCTATTATTACGGCAGAGTGCGAGGTTTAATTAATTCATTAATATATTTCTTTCTTCTTTATTTATTTATTTACTTGTGGCGAGGAGGAGCGACCATGGAACGCGGATGAAGCCGTGTTGAGGATCAGCACAGCCTTTAAACTGGGTACCGTTTTGCTTTTCTTATCTTTTACCTCAGACAGTTCAGGGCGCGGAGACCGTTACGTTTTAAATATTTACATTTAAAAATTAAATTTAAATTCTAACCGTCGCCGCGCGTGCGTTAATGGCTGCTTGCCAGTGAAGTACAACAGTAACGACGGGAAAGGGCGAGCGGCTTGTGTGTGTGTGTGTGTGTGTGTGTGTGCCGTTTAATCAGGAATTTGTTTGTTTAGATGAATTTAGGTGACATGTAAGCCCAAAACAAGAGGTTTTTACGACGTGATTTGCTACACGGGATTTAATTATTAAGATGTCATGTGTATCGTCACTTCAAGACTGAACCTGTTGATCCGTCTGTTTTTGAATCTTAAGCAACATCCGTAGCATATTAGTCTCTCTTTTTTTAAATAAATCAGTAAAGATTAACCAGAATTGAGTTCTGCTAATATTTTACATTGCACAGTGGCTACAGTATACAGTGGTTACATTATACAGTACATTGGTTACAATACACATTATAATATAATCCAAAAAATGTTTTGATATGCATATGTAGTGTAGGGGTAATTTCTTGTCGGATGTTGTGATTCTGATGGATCTGGAGATCTTGAGCCTGGAAGCTGGATCATCATAAGAAAGAGTTTGATATGTGTGATGTACACAGAGTTTTATGATAGGTCGATGACGCAGCACACAAATTGTGTTCCATCTTTTGGTGTATGGTATTTTGTGTTGTTGTAGCAAAAGCCTAATACATTCTCCGCTCAAGGCGTGCGTGTGTGTGTGTGTGTGTGTGTGTGACTCATCAGTGGGCGACCAGTTACCTTCTGGACAGTAACGACAACAGACATTCATAGTTCACACTGACATTCAAACAGAGCAAAGTGGTTGAGAATGAATATATTTAGAGAGAGAGAGAGAGCTTCCATTGGTTCGTTTGATAGACTGAATTTAATTGACTAAATAATCAGAGCCGCTAAAAACTAAGAGTCACTGTCATGACTACTGCTTGAACGTTTGAACACAGTATTCCTGCATAGAAAGATGCAGAAACTTTATGCTTAATGTTATTTAGGGACTGATCAACCACTGAATGTTCAAACCATCACTAATGACCGTAAGGTATTTTAGCATAATGTGATTACACACTGAAGTCTTGGAGGGAACGTTGCACAGTCCTCACACTGATGTTTGTTGAGGGCCCAGCATTGAACTGCGATGCTACTTGAGGCAGTGTCGCATGGCTGTCATGTGAAACAATTCTTGCCAGTCAGTGGTGGTCACGTTCACCCCGCGTCTTTTTATGGCCACACTGCTGTCGTTAGTTCGAGGCTTTGCCAGAATTCATGTAGTCACAGAACACCCTTGGATCCAAACTTTGCTTCTACCTCCAAAATGCTTTTGGCCCATCTTACAAGCTCCAACTATTAAGTTGAAAATTGCAAAATTGTGATAGCTTTCCATTCTCACTGCACAAACAGCACTAGAAGCTTCCATAGATGGCTATCGCTTTGTATACATACTAGCAGATGCAACTATTGATGTGCAAAGGTGGCGTTTCTATGATTCTCCAGTTTCTGATACTTCAGAGTATAATGCAGGTGAGGGTGTGTCAGCATGTTTCCACTCAAATAATTATACATTTTCAGGTAAAAAGACATCAGAAGAAAAAACTGTGTATGTTCCCAACTAAAAGTTATGTTGAATAGTCTGAAGCTTAAAACCTGATGAAAGTTTAAAAAGCACTGTATCTAAACACGGAAATGGAAATGTGTTGCATTTCCATCATCTGTTTTCCATACTCAGATTTTCCATTTCATCCAAATACTTTATTTCATACAGCATTTCTATTAACATTTTCTTATGCACAAATGCAACCTGATCATTAAAAAGCAGGGGGGGGGTGTTTGGTTCTAGGTCTAAAGTATGGCCTCTTACTCGGAGGCGCATGGGCCGGAGCATGCCAAGAGCATGCCAGGCTATAGTTTTGGGGTGCGCTCCTACCTGCACTATTTCTACGAGGAGTGTACAGCCTCTGTATGGAACCAGGATGACACACAGAACCAGCGTTCATACCAGTGGTGGAGTTCAGGCCTCTGCAAGGTAGGGATATTTTATGTGTGTGGTGTATCAGAGAATTTGTGAAAAAATGTATTTCTGATTGACTTCCTTCCATTCTCCAGCTCCACTGTAGGGATCTCTTTTTTCCATTGGTTCTGATAATTGGTTTAAATGACATTTGGTAGGTGAGCCTAGAGGACTTGGCCAATAAAACTGTCAGCTTCAGCACCAGAATTTAGCCACCTCAGTGAATATGGTGTTTCATTGTGGTGTACCATTTGGTCTAATAGAATTTACCCCTGGTGTTATCCCGTATTGGTGTGGTTAGTTTGTACAGGTGAAAACACTTGGGTGCAGACCCACGCATCTGAGAGAGGTGGTTTCCGTACAGCTCTAAAAAAATCAAAAAGCAGTTGGATCCTAAATAAACCAAACTGCAAGAAGTGAGCCTAGCATGATGTGTATTTTGGATATTGTGTGATGCAAGGTGCTTCAGGAAAGTTGAACTGATGAACAAATAAAAAATATATTATAAAAGATGAATTAAATAAAGTATGTTTTCATCCCTACAAATGAAACTATACCAAACCAAATGTACAAATTTTGCTGTGATTCAGACTTGGCAAATGTCTGCATGGCAAGTGCAGTGTGAAGGCATGCTAAAACATCACTTGGTTCAAGCTATTAGTTAATACTAATAGCTGCTGATATAGCACTAGTTTAGCTGGTTTAGCAATCATATTAATTTTCTTTTTCAAAATAAAAATAATGTGTGGGTCTAAGCTATTCAAAAGAGCAAAGAAGTGGCTGACGCTGTATCAGTTGGGCCTTACGTTGTCAGCTACCTTATAACAGATTGGCTTTTGATTACCTTCCATTGCTGACTAGTTAGCAAGCTTGACATTTAGCTAGGGGAAAGGGAAATCAACTGTACAAATCACCAAGTAATCTTTCAACCAAGTTTAATTTGTTCCTTTTTTTAAAGGAACAAATTTCATTTTCCCTTTTGACGTATACATGTACATGTACGTGATATGTGTGAGGATGTACAGTACTGGAATGCTGGAGTTGGTGCCTCGTCTTGACGGGTCTCCTCTGTCTCTCAGATTTGTCTTGCGCTTGGGACGGTCCTGTTAGCCATCGGGTTGGTAATGTTGGCTGTGGGTTTTGCCGTTCCAACTCGAATCGAGGCATTTGGCGAAGGAGAATTGCTCTTTGTGGACCGGCATGCCATGCGATACAACCGGGCCCTGAGCATGTGTGTGCAGGCTGGCACTGGGATGCTGACCCTGGGGGGCCTAATGATGACCGCTGGCCTGCTGCTGTCTGCTTTCTCTAGACCCACAAGCAGTCCGCAACCTCCTGGGAAAGAAAAGAAGGGCATCAACGGGAGGGGAGGTGGAGTGGATGGAAGGAACCCAATCAATGTTCTCACTAAAGCTCCCAGTCCAGCTGCAGGTGATGTAGCTGTGCCTGTTGCTCTCTCTAAAGTGGAGAACATCCAACCATAAGTAACCTAACTCATCCCATCCCACTGAAGACCTGAATACATAAGGCCAGTTTGCTCTGATGCACTTATTTGGTGTCGAGTTTGTCATGTAAAATGACATGGAACTTATCCTGATTAATGAATTCTAGTACATTAGAGTCACAATATTTTAAATAAGGAATGAAACATGATAAACATGACACTGAATCTTATTGTACATGTACAATGAGAATAAAGCTATTCATTATAGGAAAGCAATCCATGAAGGCATGGTATACCTATAACAGCGCATCTTGAAGTGTTTTCTTCCTCTTGTACCACAGCAAGGTGTCAGGAATTTAAATTAATTTTACGTTATGGAATGTTCAATAGACAAGTAAGTTCATGCTATCACTTAGATCAGCTATAAATACACATTCTCTCACCAGCCTCTTGTTTTTTCTCTCCTGAAGTTAATACAAGAAATCCACACCTCCTCTGAATGATAGCAGAAAGCTTACTGAACACTACAAAGCACTGGCAACAGAGATTCAGTCTGGAAACCTTTTTTTTTTTTTTTTAGCAGAAACCAGATCAACTATCAGACAGTATTTTTTTCTTTTTTTAAATAACATAAGTCCCAAAGAGCTACTATACTACAGAAAAGATTGAATATAAAGCAAACATTACTGTCAGAGCTGTTGTTATAGATAATTAATCAACACCTTTGGATGTGAGAAATCTGCACTTCGCCGTGGTATGATAAAGAATGAAACATTTTGGCTGCTGCTGTTTCTATCTGAAAAACAAATAGGTCCACTGTGGTAGAAAACAAGCCATTTTCCAATGAAATTTTTATCAGAAGCATATTATTGCAGTTTTTCTTTTTCTGTGCTTTATGTTTGAGGGAGTTGGCAGCTGAGTATATTTTAAAAGGTTAAATAAATGTAATGCTATAATTTGATATATAATAGATTATCAGGAGACTCGCTATATACGACTGACTTTGTGTATCCAGGCCTTTCAAAGCTACAGAAAAATGGGGTTGTATATTGAAGAGAGGAAAGTGCAATTGTTTTTTTTTGTGTGATAATCTGTGCAGTTTCGACGGATTTATTTTCTAGTTTTGATTTTTTAAAGCAAAGCAATTATGATCGGTTTTATTATGAATTATGAATTTTGTTTGTGTGTATTTTAACACCGTATCTTGAGCTGTGAAACACGCACTGTGTTTACTTGTCAATCTTTATATCATTTAATACTCTTATTATCATTATATTAACTTTGATTTCTTCTGTACTGTTTGCTGTGATTTTTAATTGTATTTCATTGCATTATATATCATTTTCTTGTTGGAAAAGCTTGATTTGAAGGCCCCTTCCCAACCATGGTAAATAAATGATCAGCATGCTCAAACTGTGCTCTGTACAGGTCTATTCTCCTCTATTCACCTCTTATATCTTACACCAAAATTCATGCCTACCAGTGAAGCCAGCTGTGGCTTTAAACCATTTCTGCTGCTCTTGGATGGATATTATCAGCTCAGATATCTCAGAAGCTGTAAACAGGAAACACAACAGTGAGTCATTCCACCATCTCTACTTCTCTCCCTCCTCCCCCACTCTGAGTCATCCTCTCTCATCCACTGTTCACAGTCTACAGTTCAAGGGCCATTAACAATCAATTACCCAGCATGCAAAACCAAAGAACTCACTGCTCTGAATTTATGTGGAACACAGAAACAGGAGAAAAAATCAGGTGTCTTTGCCTCCTGGTCTTATACAGTATATATTTGGATACCTTTCACAGTGAACAGACTAATTTGAAACAGTGAGACATCCATTGATATTTGACAGTTCATGTTCTTTCAGCCTCCGAACACTTAACACGCTGATTTGAGGCTTTCCTGTCCGCAGGATGGATATCTTCATAAGTAGAAAGTGTGGCTGTTTATCAAGTCCGGTCGTAAGCACGGAGGAGCTCAGTCAGTGGAACAGAGTGCAGTGAGAAAAGAGCGTTCCAGGGAAAATGAGATGAGACAGAAATGCTTCACTGACCTGGCGGTTTGATATGACTCACTCTGTGTGAGGGATCATGGGAGGGATATGTTTCCATCCTTTCTTAAGCCACCGCTGTTTTCACTTCATCTGCTAATGGGTATAATGCATTGCTTATAACTTCAACCCAGTTATTTAGCTACATAAACTAATACATGGTCAGTAACATGGTCATCTATGGTGGTCCATGTGTGTTAGAAGTAAAGGGGATATGACACATTGTGCATAGCAGCAGAATGGATACAGTTAAGTGCACCTATGTGATAGGTTTACTGCCTAAATTGGTCCATAGTGAATAGCTATTGTTTATCCACTTTACTCCAAACTTGTCTTCGTGGAATATAGGTTACTACAAATCACAGGTAGTAAATGCAATTGTCTTGATTTACTAACAGTCTACGTTTACTTGTACACCTGCTCATGCATGCAATTATCCAATCAGGAAATCATATGGCAGCTGGCAGAAGTGCAGTGCATAAAATCATGCAGATAAAGCTCAGGAGCTTCAATAAATGTTCACATAAAACATCCGAATGGAGAAAAAACATGTGACTGACATTGAAAGGGTCATTCCAATGAAATGTAGCCTCTCAAGCCATCTCAAGGTCACACATTTGGATGCTTTTCTGCTCAACATGGTTGTAAAGAGTGGTTAATTGAATAACCATAGCCTTCCGATGAGCTGGCCATTCTCCTCTCTCATCAGCAAGGTCTTTCTGCCCACTGAGGGTTTTCTGCATTGTTGTGTGTAATCTCCAGAGATCATTTTGCATGAAAATCTCTGAAATGCTCAAACCAGCCATGCCGTAGTTAAACCACAAAAGAATTCTTGGTGTGTATGTGTGTGTGTGTGTGTGTGTGTGTGTGTGTGTGTTTTAATAAATAAAAATTGCTTGTGGTGGGAAATGTCTGTAGTATAAAAGGAATAAATCATACTGGAGCACATTGTCCAAGGAAATTCATCAACTTAAAGGTGGTATATTCTGTATCCTCAGATCTAATTTAAATATTGCTGCATTATGAATGTATAAGAATATGAGAGATGAACTGTGAAATATTTATGCGGTGTGATACCCAGGCATTCACTCCAATCCTGACATTTGAATATAATAGCTTCTGCGATCACATCATGTCACCATGAAAGCTGCAAAGTGATGAAATAGCGATGCACCATTACACAGCTCAGTGTAACTGAGCCTCATGTCGTTATAACCAATAACTTTAATTCAACGAGATATGGAATATAATGAGCAAACATGATAAACTACTGCCATTTACACAAAGGTTTAGACACCTATTGTCAAATAGGGGAAAAATTTATGTAAATGAGGGCATCGAAGTGGTCTAGAATGTGCCATTTCACATCACCAGCAGTCAAATTAAAAGTTTTATTAAACCAAGTTTTCTTGCTTAGATGGAGCTATCATAATACCGCACACTCAAATAGGCGTGCTGATCTTTTTCATCCCTGCAGTTTGAATGTGAAAATGTTAATTGGACAGCACAGTGAGAAATATCATATCCAACTGGACCCACCTAGTATTGCCCCCCAAAAAAAAGCAATATTGTAAATGAGATTTTAATTTGGATAATCTTTTAAACTTTAATAGAGCCGGAGCCACTGGGCATATTGCAATTGCTACATCATTATTAAACAAAAGTGACACAAAATCATCCATTCTCAGTCTGTGACAGATAAACGCTCTCCACCGCACAAATAATATTAGTTCTGCCTACTGACACCAGCTCTTATCTCCATATTGGCTTATTGGGCTCACACTGCTGTCAGGTGCTGGAAGATTTGACAGAAATGTTTGCATATATGAATAGCTGCACAGATATATGGGTGTGTTCAGATCCTGCAGCCTCCGGCATGACAAATAAGATGAGCCCATATCAGCAATCTAATGAAATTATCCCTGCTCATCAAAGATAGGTTACGGACAGTTATACATGGAGAGTAGACACTGAAACTTTTTGAGAAAGAGGATGACATTAAATGCCAGCTAACTGTAGAGTTTGCTTTGATTTTCACTATATAAGTAAGGAGTCAGACATGACAAGGGGTGCTGTTATGGGAAAATAAGTACCATCCCCAAGCGTTTTATTTATCTTAAAACTAACACTCTTTTTCTTTCTTGTTCATGTATTTTGGTGATTTTAATGTAGTAGAAGCAATAAGCATGTATTCTGCTAAATTAATGAAAAGGACCACCAGATCATAAGAAAACAAATAGAGGGTTGACCAAAAATGTCCAGCATTCTGTGGCCAGAAGGTGGGAATACGGTAGTCTCCATCCACTGATGGGTGGGATAGAGGAAGGCTAACAAACTGTGCATAGCAACACATGGGTTACAGTTTGTAAGTGTAAAACTGGAGAACTATAAGGCAGTGCCGGTATCTGTATTTCGATTAATCTCACAATGAGTGTGGTCTAAACCTACAGTCTTTTTTTTATCCCCCAAAACACTGGAGGGAAAACCACCTGTATTGAGTCCATATCTAGACCAAGACTTTGGCATTTTGGGGCAGTCAAGACTGGGTTTATGAAGGAGGCAAAACTGAGTCAGTTTTCTCCTTCATCACCTACATCAATTAAGAAAATCGTCTTGTCGGCTTCTTCTAAAATGACAAATCTAACCCATGGTGTGCTACCTGGAGACCAATTCAAGATTGAATACAATTGCTTTAATTTCTGAGACAAGACTGAGTAAATTAAAAGCTGGACTAGACTTGACTTGACTTGAGTACTACAACACTGAATGAATTCTGGCTTTGACAGTTCCTCAACCTCAGCTACATCACTTAAGTTTATAACTAGAGACTTTTTGAATATTGCTCGGACAGGGGTGGCTCAGTGGTTAAGGTGTTGGGTTACTGACTAGAAGGTTGGGGGTTCAAGCCCGAGCACCACCAAGATGCCACTGTTGGGCTCCTGAGCAAGGCCCTTAACCCTCACCTGCTCAGTTGTATAAATGAGATAAATGTAAGTCACTCTGGATAAGGGTGTCTGCCAAATGCCATAAATGTAAATGTACAGTCATTACAATTTTCATTATAAAGAATTTACTTGGTTCTTTTTCCCAAAAATATATAAACAAAGCATCGGTCTAACGTAAAGCACAGCGACTTTCACTCGGCAGTTAATAAGAATGAATAAATGAATGCTGTACATTCATTTTAATGAAAATGTTTTTTAATGAGCATGTTTGTCAGACAAGCTTTATATTTGACAGCTCGCTCATGCCCACATGAAAGTGCATCCATTATGGTGCATCTTGTGGGACCCCAATCCCAATACACACCTCTAGTTTCAATCAAATGCCCTGTCAGCCTTTCTGGCATACAAACAAACAAACCAACTGACAATACTCTCCTTTAGAACCCATTCCAAATCACTACTATTCAGTTACATCCTTAGGGTGTGTAGAGTAAATTTATACAACATTCAGCTATAATGTATAGCTCAGGGGCAGTAGTTAAGACACTGGTCAACAGACCAGAAGGTTGTGAGTTCAAATCCTATCACAGCCCATGGGCACCCTTGCGCAAGGCCCATAATCCTGACAGCTCAGTTGTGTAAATGAGATAAATACAAGTCTCTCTGGACACGGGAGTCTGCCAAATGGCGTAAATGTAAAACCACCTGCCTAATATTCACTGTTAAATATTCTTGTTTTTTAATGTCTTGAGAATGTAAAAATGAATGTTGGCTCAACATGAAAAATGTTTAAAGAATAGTTGGCCCAAAAAACAACAAATGTGTTGTGCCACCATCTGTAGCATTTTTATCAACTTTAAATGTTGTATTTGTTAAACCGAAATGGTGCAATGAAAAAAAACCTGAGCTGAATGGTGAATCTACTGCACATGCGCACCAACAAAACAAACGGTGAGTATCTTAACATAATTACATCTCAGGCACAGGCAAGTAAAGGTGGTACATTTTTACTAATTTTAACATCTCTGTGGTGTCAGTTTGATTTTGAACTGCAGTTTTAAGCAGAGCAAACAAATCTCATTCAAACTATTCATTCAGTACGAGCGCCTTCACAACACACTGAAGTTCACTGTTTCACCTTAATGTTTTTTTTTTTATTATTCTAGTCTACCTTTAACACTGAAATTTGGTCATTTCAATTAATTAGAAAATTTGGTAATTAATTGGCAAACTTTGGTAATGTAAGAACCGGTTGAGTAAAAATGAATCAAGTTCATGAATCACAAACTCTGTGCTAGCTCAGCGAGCCGACTCACTCTGAGCTGAACTCTGCGTTTTTTTAAAGAGTTTCAAAGCCCATTCAGTTATAATTACAGCTGGAAGCTATTTTCAGATTTTTTGCATTCACTTGCAGTTAGCGTGTGTGAAACGGTGACTTCGCCTTTCTAAACATCATTAACAAAAGCGTGGTTTATAATATTCCTTATTTATTGTTGAACCGAGCTGAGAAATTCCATCGCCCGTGCAGATTGAAATGTTTAAATGATTTGTATAAATTTTAAAGCAGCTGTCTGCTTTGTCTGGTCATATTTTTTATCAATGTTGAATGTTAAGTGTGTTGTTTAAAAATGTTTTTGACATGTGTAAATAAAATGCATTTCTTAAGATTTTATCTAAACTTTTTCTAAATTAAAGTGATGTAGCTGAGGTTGAGGAAGTGTCAGAGTTCTCACAGTGCTGACAGTATGATATAGTACTTGAGTCCAGTCTTTGGATTTGGATTTGGATGAACTTGGCATCCCAGTATGACATGAGGGTATTAAAGAGATTCTAATGATTTACTTAAATTATTAATTTATAATTTACTTTCAGAGAGAATTGACTTTTCTTCCTGTGAAGAATAAGAATTTTTCAAGACGTTTTGGCGGTGCAATTGCAGCTGGACATATGACCTGTGGAATATCACAAATATTTTCAGGTAACTGAATCGTATGCATAATGATTAATGTACATATTTCATTACCTGTAATGGATAATTCATGGATAATGGATAATGATGATGTTTCAAGCATGCATTAAAAATATGTACAGTACAGGCCAAAAGTTTGTCATTCAATGCGTTTTCTTTATTTTCATGACTATTTACATTGTAGATTCTCACTGAAGGCAAAACTAGTTCATTCATAATATAATTCATATTATAA
>JAOTRJ010000012.1:15344428-15355042 GCA_028564905.1 Leptodoras praelongus
GTGTGTGTGTGTGTGTGTGTGTGTGTGTGTGTGTGTGTCTGTGTGTGTGTGTGTGTGTGTGTGTGTGTGTGTGTGTGCGTGTCCAGAAAGTAATGAGAGTGACATTCCCACACTCTGCAGATCTTATACATGTATAATGTATAATCCAATATCCGATCTTCAGTGATTAACTCGCACCACTATTCTTCTTAAACCGCTTTCATTACTCTCTTCTTCTCAGACCAAAAATAGGACACGTCACCGTCGGACACTTTTATCTCTGATTAAGTTTCGTAGCTCTCCTCAGGCCTTCATTAATAATGAGCTAAAATTATAATCATACGTTTAATATTTGATGACATTACTAGACAGAATTCATGATATTTTGAGACGGCAAATTTCCCGTCCGGTCTGATTAACGTCTTTCAGCACTTTTACACCAACTGATCGTCCTCCAGAGGGGACCTGAACGTGTGAACATTTATATATGCAGTGACGGATTACACGTGCGGTTTTTTACTTTATTAATACGTATCTGTATGTGAAAGCATTCATGGATAATATAACAGCTGTAAAGTTGAAAAACTGCTGTAATATTTTATACTACACTGGGGCTTAGATCAGATGAGTCATACTTTAACACATTCAGTTCAGGGGGAAAATAATAAAAGAGCCAAGACTCAACTTCGTGTTAATTCACCTAACAGAGGTGTATATTAGGGGTTTATATAGCTGTATTTGTGAGCTCTTTCCACTGACATAATTATTACTGGAGATAATTAACTCTAAATCTAACCCCAATCTTAGCCTTAGCATGTAGCAGCAACCTTTTGGCTCTTTTATTTATTTATTTGTTTGTTTAAAAGTACAACAAAACCCCACATTCCTTATGGGGACCAGCAAGATGTTCACAAATATCAGCTATTCCTATCCTTGTGGGGACGCAAGATATAAAAACACACATGCATACACACACACATACACACTTTCTTTCTTTCTCTTAATTATTATAGGAAATTAGTGTTCAGTTTTTATTTGTTAATTGTTTCTGTTTAATAGACAAGAATTAATGCACATCCATCCATCTATCTATCTATTCATCCATCCTTCCATCCATCCATCTATCTAATTTCTTGTTTTATTCTATACTTGTTTATATTCTTTTATTTAAACAAGCTCTTTCTTTCTTTCTTTCTTTCTTTCTGTTAATTCTAAAGGAAATTAATATTACTTCACTCTTGTTTTTCCATCTTTTCCATCTTTGTTGTTCCATCTTAATTTTACAAAAATGACTTTTTATTCTTTACTTGTTTATAAACTTTTTCATTAATTTTATTTATTACAATTTCTTGCACTTCTTTCTTTCTTTCTTTTTCTTTCTTTCTTTTTTCTTTCTTTCTTTCCAATTTATTTATTTATTTATTTTTAAATTAATTTTTTTAATTGGATTTTCTTTCTTTCTTTCTTTCTTTCTTCAAAATATTTTTAGTGTATACATTTTAATTTTTTAATTTTTATTAATTTTTTTTTATAACACTTTTCATGCTGTCTTTTACCTCTCCATCATTCCCAGCTCCCTGCATGCACAGTGTTTTCTTGGTCTATCTCTTGGTGATATGTTATACAGTCATTGCAGGAGATTGCGTTAGGTGAGTCAGAAACCGTATCTGCTGTTCCACAGGAATTATGGATAGGAACTCTATTTTCAAACAAGCTCTATTTTCCTGTAACTTTCATATATCAATAAGCGTAGTGTGTGTCTCAATAAGGCAAGCTCTTAGTAATGAGCCTGTCTCTGCATCGGGGTTTATTGATTTAGTGTGCTGTGCGTTTGGCAGATGATCAACCCCGTTTCTGATGGCTCATCATTTCAGTATTCAGTAAGAAACTCTAAATAAAAATTCAGGAGCCCTGCCTGCACTAGAGATCCCCAGTGAAGGACAGGCCCAGTCAAAAGAAGCGATTATAGAAGAATCAGCTGCATTGGGTCGTCAGTCTTGATCTCGCTCGCCCTGTAAAATAAGGGCTGAAATTGGTTGTGCGTTTCAATCTGGAGCAGGAGATTATGCATTTCACCCAGCTCTGATTCAGACCAAGTCCTGCATTCTGACTGCAACAAAACGCCAACGATGCCTGGATTCATTAGGGTCGACGTGGCGATGCCCCTAAGATTCAGGTATCAGCAGTTGGGGAAAGTTCTGCTCCAGCATTGTTTTCTATTCTGGAGAAATCAATAAGGCAGCAGGTGCATCTTACCTGCGTAAAGCATTTATGAGCTGTCACCATCTACCTCTCTGTGTGACACTACAGCAAAACAAGCAGCCTAAAGACAGCAAATAGGGTTTACTTCACTTCAGAGAGTTTGTTTTGTGTGTAGAGGATTTAACATTTAAAGACATTTTAAAACCTTAAAGAAACCTTAAAGAGGCTTTTCTGTGCGGTCGTGTCATAGTTTCGCTCATAATTAAATGATCAAAAAGCAAAAAAATGCAGATTTGGTTGACCAGAGTGTAGGACTGAAAACATTAGGACCTTTATTCACTGATCAGAAATACAATGTAGAAATACAAGAGAAGAATGTAAACCGTGTAAAATCACAGAGAACACTGCACTTGGTGCTCAATACATTACTAGAAATTCAGTATACATTCAAAGAGCAGGCTCAAATCCAGTTCAAATCCAGACGATGCCACAGTTACGTTCCTTCTAACTATTTTTTGCTATGCATTTTATTTGGAACATCAAATCAAAATTAAGGGGTGATGTATATATGTATAGATGCTGAGGATAGTGCACCAGTAGTGTTTCTGTTCTTATCTGCATTAACCAACAGCACACATTTCAAGACGCCAGGGATCAACTCATCAGACTAAACACTGCATATGTGAAAGTGTCTTCTCACGTGCTTCATGAATATTCACACCTGGATCACACCTAGCTTTGTACCTAAGAATAACTAGAAGACTCCTGTGCTCATCTCTGTACTCTGATGCACAGTATAGGGTCATACTATACATGATTACAACACAGTAAGTACTGCCTTTATAGGAGAAACCTGATATTTTGAGTTGCTCTTCTTCGTGGTATTTCAGGGAATTTTTTGCTCTCTGTTCTCACAGCCTCTGGTTCTCTCATTAAGGATCTACAGGATCTACAGAGTTCTGTAAAGCTGCTACTGTATGTCTTATCCACATAAAACTGAGATGAATCCCTGTGACGGTCTGCACTGGTAATCACATGCTCTTCTGATATCTGCAATTTTACAAACCCCAGAAAATTTCCAGAAAAGTTGGGACACTGAACCTGAAATCTGTCATTTGGTAATTCACTTGATTTGATTATTTGTTACATATAAACAAATAGAGGGCTGGCTCAATGGTTAAGGTGTTGGGTTACTGAATAGAAGATTGGGGGTTCAAGCCCCAGCACCACCAAGCTACCACTGTTGGGCCCCTGAGCAAGACCCTTAACCCTCAACTGCTCAGCTGTATAAATGACATAAATGTAAGTCACTCTGGATAAGGATGTCTGCCAAATGCCATGAATGTAAATATAAACAAATTTTGAAATGAATGCCTGCAACACACTCAAAAAAGTTGGGACAGAGGCGTGATTACAAATGACATAATTATACTTTTTAACCATTTGAGAAATGAAATACTAATTGTTGCACTTTTGTAAATGGAATTTCTGCCGGTTCTTGCTGGTCACTGTTGTCTGATTCTCCTCTTCATGATACTCCGTACATTTTCAATAGGAGACCGATCTGGACTGCAGGCAGCCCTGTCAAGCCACACTGTAGTAACTAATGCAAAATGAGACCTGGCTGAAATAGACATGGAGTTCCTGGGAAAAGACATCATCTTGATGGCAGCATATGTTTAACCAATATATCAATATATGCCGCCACATCAATGGTACTTTCACATACATAAAGTATGTAGATCACCCATGCTGTGGGCCCCGTTGCTCCCACATGCCACCACAGATGCTGTTTTTTACACTTTTTGTTAGTCTGGGCTTTTTCATCTTTGGCATGTAGAATATGACAAGCTGAAAAACAAGCGGAAACATGGAGGTGTCTGACCACAGAACTCATTTCCACTCATTGTCTTTCAGTCCATCTCAGATGACTGAGCCCAGAGAACTCACCTGGGATTCTCTGGAAAATTTGTATATAACTTCCTCTTCTCAGTTCCAGGTTGCGTTTCTTGATTCATAGATGGACTGTATTAAGTGACAGTGATTTTCCAAAATACTTCCATGTCCAGAACGGTAGCATGACGGTTTCTCAAACAATTCAGCATTCAGCAGCGGTTTTCCACGCTTGGACTTCACACACTGAGATTTCCACCTGACTCCCTGAAACTTTTCATGATATTATGAAATGTAGATGGTGAAAGATTTCAATTCTTTGCTGTCTTTCACTGAGAAACATTGTATTTGAACTGACTGACATTTGTGAACCAGAACCCATCCTTGCTTGCAAAGACTAATCCTTTGGTGGATGCTCCTTTTATACTCAGTCTTACCAGTCTAGTCTAGTCTTACTACTAATTGTGCAACGTTGAACAGTGAAACTTTCACCTTTTCAGTCTAATTTTATTTACAAAATCCAGTTAGGTTTGTCGGTGAAAACACTGAAAATGTGTTTTTTGTACTTTTGTCAAACCTCAAGGGGAAGTAGGAGCATCCATCCATCCATCTTCTTCCGCTTTCCTGGGCCTAGAAAGGTACTCAGATACTCTGAACTGCCATTTGGCCCATAGGCACAAACAACAGTCAGAGCCCTCCCTCCTACCCGAAGGCGGAGAGAGACGACCCACTCGTTCACTGGGGTAAACTCCAAGGGCAACTCCAGATTAGTGGAGGGTCCAGCCCTTCTCGAGGAGTTGGGTTCCAGAGGCCAAGCAGTGCATGGAGGTGAAGCCAACTATCTCTAACCGGTACCTCTCAACCTCCCGCACAAGCTCAGGCTCCTTCCCCCCCAATGAGGTGACGTTCCATGTCCCAACAGCTAGCTGCTGTGTCCGGGGATCGGGCCATCGAGGACCCTGCCTTCGACCACCACCCAATCCACATAGCACCCGACCCCAATGGATTCCTCTGCGGGTGGTGGGTCCACAGGAAGAATGGCCCACATTGCCTCTGCAGGTCCTTTTTTATGGTCTTTCATTGGGGCTTCTGAACTGCTCTTAGTCGGTCCAATCACCTTGGACCTGTTTTGGCACTCAAACCCCTCCACCACGATAAGGTGGCAGTTCAAGGAGGGGAAGTAGGACTGTCTACATCACAAACCTTAATCCCTCTTTGTCTCTCTCTTTCTCTCTCTCTATCTCTCTTCTCTGCTCTATTGCAGGTCTCTTTCTTTCTGTTCATAGTGTTTGTGGTTTACACCATGTTACCCTTCTCCATGCGGGACGCCATCATCGCCAGCATCCTCACGTCCTCCTCCCACACTCTGGTCCTCAGCGTCTGCCTCTCAAACACAACCCGGCATGTCGAGCCGCTCGTCTGGCAGGTGAGTCTTACTGTTTGTGTAGGTTTTTTTTTTTTTGTCTGTGTGTTGCAAGCGTTCTTTCTTCACTATTTTTGTTCATTGGACAGCAACACAGATGCAAGCAGTGGATAGACGGAAATAGGACACAGTTTGGCCTATAAAACTAAAAAAAAGGCAGCTAGAGCAGATTCTGCCTCGTTATAGTGCTGTGGAAACTAATTTTTTCATCTTACTGTGTGTGTGTGTGTGTGTGTGTGCGTGTGTGAACACAATGCGTGTGTGTGTGTGTGCGTGTGTGTGTGTGCGCGCGCATGTCTGTGCATGTGTGTGTGTATGCCTCTGTGTGTGTGTGTGGATATATATTTAAATGCCTGGCATGACAATTTAAAAGTGACTTTGCTGCAGAGCTGCCATGGTTCATTGTGTTCTTGACTGTAATTTGCTGCTTTCACCATATGTAACCATCTTGATGGTGTTTATAATTCTGTGTTTTATATAGAACAAGGAAATTGGCAATTCACAGTAAAAAGAGACTTCTATTAAAGCTCATCTACATAAATAGCCTTCATTTTCCATCCATGTGTTACTACGCTTAATTTATGCTAGATTGGGAAAGTATTCCTGGAATAATCTACAAAGAAGTGCAAGGCTGTATAGTATCAGTACACCTGCAGACCTTTACCCAAAAGTGAGCTAAGATCAAGTTCAAGCATAACATCGTTAGTGATGCCCTTGCTGTCTCGTTCTCAATTCGCTTTTTACTTAGTGTATGGTTGGAGTGGTGATTTGAGTGATGCAACCTAACAAGCTCAGCTATTAGCAGCTCTAATAGTTCTAATAATACCTTCATCAGTTACCTCAAAATTAAAAGAAAGCTCATGAAAGCTAAACAAATATGAATGAAATACGATAAAATGCCTTTATATTTGCTGTAGAGCTGCCATCATGCATGTTTCTCAGGATGAGGCCTGCCTGCCATAATCGAGTGCTGGCTCGACGGCTTCCCCTGCTTAATAACACGCTGTGTCTGTTTCACAGGCATGGAGAAACTCTGAGGCATGACATACTGTATCCTGTTCCAGTATGAGCTCTACATGCATGTCCTGATGTTCTGTCATCATACCATCCCAGTGCAGCCTATTTGAGAATTATTGGCGTTGGGATCATAAAATGGCGACCCACTTACTCCAACACAATTTTCCAGTTACATAAAAATGATGTATCTGAAAGATAAAATGCATGACTGGGTCAAACAAAATGGTATTCTGTGATGTATCTAGTTTTGCTCATTTCTCTGAAGCGTGCCTCTAAAAGGCAGATGTATCTAAAACGACACATGTATGTCCAGTACACATCAAAATAAAAACGTCCCTTCACATTTCCGGTGAATTGCGCCATGCGGTGTGCAAATGGCAGCTTTTTGGAAAATGATTGTCTTAACCAGAGGTTAATCACCAGCCTGGTTACCATAGCAACTCGGCCTGCACGATCCGACGGGAACGTACCGCCGGTTCTCCATTAAGCTCAAAAACGGCACACTGCACTTTATTTCTTTATTAAGAGCCCTTTATGTCGTGTCAACCCTGCCTTGAAAGTGAACAAAATCCTTGTGTTGTGTTTGGTCCGTTTATTGCCACTTTTATTTTATTTGTGAGAAGCTGCCATGCGCCTGTTCTTGCGCTGTTTTAGCTGATTAGTCCGTCACTCATTCTGCTTTTCTATTGAAAGAAACCATTTTTGGATGAATCGCTCTGATGAATAATAGCTAATGATGATTTTGTACTTTTTTTTATCTTGTGGGCTGCAGTATTTTTCATACATCTCTCTGGGCTAAGCTTTCTTATTGTCAACATAACTAATCCGAGAGTGGAGTCCCTCTTCTACGGTGCTCCTAAAGACACTTTAATCTTTTATCTCCTGTTCTGTAAATGACTTCCAACAAAAAAAACCTAAATTAACCCCTAATTCACAGGCGTGATGATATGTCCTTAGTATATAAGTACATGGTATGGATGCAGTCCTGAGTCCGATCTACACTAGTGAGTCAGCAGTGTGAATCCAGGAGTGTGTGATTTCTAATTAAGCCTGCACTCTTCACTGGCCTGGATCTGCCTTCTGTTTTTTTCACAGCCACTGCTCAGTAATTACAGCTAGCAGAATTAAAGGACTTCTCCCATGACCGATAAACACACTTTTCTCTTTATTAAGGATGTTCTTACAAAGGCAGAGGCCTCCTCTCCAGGAAAGACCTTATTACTAACTAAATGTCACCTGCTCCTTTTCCAGTCTGGGTGACTCCTGTCTGATTTGGGTCAGTCTGTGATTGAGAAAAGTGGAACGTGATGTAGTCTTCTGCTGTTTATTTCTGCATGGTTTGGTTTTTAGCATTCTGAGAGCTCACCGTGGTTGTAAAGTGTTTGTGAGGTACTGTAACCTTTCTGCAGAGATGCTCACAAGTCATTTTTTAAGGTCCAGTCTGAAGTCTTTGGACACAAATCCAATTCAAGTCTTTGAGCTAGAGTACAAGTCACTTAGGTTTGTGTCATTTGTGGCCAAGTATGAAGTTACACATAGAAATAAGGGAGGGAATAACATTCAGTTCATCAGACATCTGTGGTGAAAATGAAATACTTTTATAAAAGACTTTTCCTAAGGCCCAAATCTCCAGTCAAAGTCGAATCCCATGTCTTTTCAGGACGACTCTTAAGTCACTGTCCGCAGAACTTAAGGGCACTCTATCATCAACCAGGCTTTTGCCCGACAGAACTAACGCTCACTGGATGTTTTTTGTTTTCCGCACTACTCTGTGTAAACGCTAGACACGGTTAACTTTTAACTTCATTTATAATTCCAGGATGCATGCATCATGCTAATTCATTATTCAAACAGCTAAAAAAATAAGAGGGCTGCAGAGAAGGAAAAAGAAATACTAAGCAGACTAAATGGCAGGCTTTGTCCCTCGGATCTGCTACGTCTGACCATTAAAGGACAAGCATTGTTTTCCCAGGAAAAAAAACACAAAAGCTCCTGTTTCTGTGTACTCTTAATTGTTGAAGAGAACAGAGTAATTGCTGCTGCTGGACCAGTTTAACCTGCTAATAGTGTGTGTCTGAGTAATAATGGCCGGAGGTCCTGGAGGCTAATTTAAATGATTGACGCTCTTGAGTTGTGTTCTTGGCTACATCCTGTCTCTGGCACCCATGTCCATTTCCCAGAGATGCCACAGTTGGGAAGGTTCATTCCTCTTTTCCTGTTGATACAAAGCAATGCCATGTAATTATGAGTGTCTGGAGCGGGAATGTATACAAAACTGGGCAGTTGGTGCTCTCCTCTGAGCGTGTATTCATAAAAGGACTGCTTATCTCATGTGCTTTAGATGTTATAAGCTCTTTGAAGTGCACTACAGTGATACATTGGTGTAGTATATGACTAATGTTTTTTAATGACAGTTGTTCTGTCTTCATCTTATGAATCCAGTTCACCCCAGTAATACAACACAACACAACACAACAGATCCCCACATACTGAAATACTGAAAGCACCAGTCCAGACAGCTTCCAGTCCAGATGAAGTTATATATCTGTATATAACACGGGGGCAAACCCTGCTTTTGTTTTGTCCATCTGTTTATAGATGCTGGCCAACATCATTATATTTATCTGTGGGAACATGGCAGGTGCCTATCATAAGCACCTGATGGATCTCGCTCTGAAACAGACCTATCAGGACATGTGTAACTGCATCAAGTCACCCATCAAACTGGAATTTGAAAAACATCAGCAGGTAAGAAATAAATGGGATGCAACACAGATTTTCTTATGCAGGTGAAGCCATACGTTTACATACACTTAATCAGAAATCAATAAGGAATAATAATCAATCAGAGATCTGCCTTGTAAATTACATGAGTGATTTTTCCGACAATCAAATAAAAACTCACGAGTACAAGCCTTTAAATAGCTTGGAAAATTCCAGAAAATGAAGCCATGGCTTTAGAAACGGCTGAGATGAATTGATTTGATGATTTGAGTGAATTGGAGTTGTTCTGTGGCAGTTTTCATTTTAAGGCCCACCTTCAAGGCCTGTTTGTCTCTGTGCTTGATTAAACGACACGTTCTGTCTCCTAGGCGTGAATGTACTTTGGTGTTAGGACCATACCAAGTGCCACCTGGATTAGTGTAGTATAACTATATGATGTCATCAACCCAAAAAAATTTGCTGTGGCAAGGAACAAAATGTAACGTTGACAGAAATATACACCTGCCTGCTGGATGTGACTGTCATAATAATTACACAATTTAAAAAAACAACTAAGAGATGAATGAAAAATGGTGTATTTTGGTACAAAATCTCGGAGAGGGAGAGGTGGGAGATGTGAGAGGTGATTTGCTGTCTCTTAGTCCCTTGGGGATCTGTAATTGATTGGACATCTGGGCTTTAAGGGGGACGTAGCCAGTCTCTGAATGTGGAATTAAGTGTTTATCGTCCGTTGGAGAATGAAGAATGAGAGTGTTTTTCATTCAATCTTGATAAGGAAAGTGAAGTAAACACCCTGCCATAGATGATTTGGGCTGCACCTTTCGGAATACGGTCAGCCAGGCTGGATGGAGTCTGTGTCACATTTCTATACCATGCTTGCCACTTTACATACAGGGTGTGTACTTTCATTCAGTCAGTATCTGAGCTGCTTCTCCTCTACTGGGTGGCTTTCATTGGGCAGAATGCAGGGAAACACCTTGGGCAGGTCAGCATGTCCATCACAGGGCATCACAGACACAGTCACACAGACTCACACCTAGGGGGCAATTTAGTATCTTCAGTTCACCTGGATGAAGTCTTTAGACTGTGGGAGGAAACCAGAGCTCCTGGAGGAAACCCATACACCCATACAAATGGAGAACATCTACAAACTAGAGAGGTGCATTTCCTGAAGAGAATGCAAGTGTGATTGTAGCAAAGCATTGACCATCAGCACCATTCGCATTTGTGTGTGTGTGTGTGTGTGTGTGTGTGTAAGCACATCATTTGGGGTGGAAGATGCCAAAACATTTGCTTAGACTCATGATTGTGTGTGTGTGTGTGTGTGTGTGTGTAAGCATATAGTTTGGGGTGGAAGATGCCAAAACATTTGCTTA
>JAOTRJ010000012.1:16007929-16019490 GCA_028564905.1 Leptodoras praelongus
AACTACACTCCACTACATTAAATTACACTACACTACATTAAACTACACTACATTAAACTACACTCCACTACATTAAACTACACTACACTCCACTACATTAAACTACACTACACTACACTACATTAAACTACAATACACTACATTAAACTACACTACACTACATTAAACTACACTCCACTCCACTACATTAAACTACACTCCACTACATTAAACTACACTACATTAAACTACACTCCACTACATTAAACTACACTACATTAAACTACACTACACTACATTAAGCTACACTCCACTCCACTAAATTAAACTACACTCCACTACATTAAACTACACTACACTACACTACACTGCATTAAACTACAATACATTACATTAAACTACACTACACTAAACTACATTAAACTACACTGTTCTACACATAAATAATATATAATATAGAATATGAGTTTTTGCTATGTATGGATACTTTGGGGACATCTACTATACCTACTATACTAGGACTATATACTATATTATACTATATCATACCATACTGCATTATATTATACTACACTATATTATGACTATATACTATACTACATTATATTATGACTCTATACTATACCATACTGTACTATACCATACTACATCTATATGGATACAACTATATGGATACACCGTCAAGGTCTTCCGATCTGACCCACAGACTTTTACGGGGAAAGACCTTGGTGGCCATTCAACTGTCCCACGACGGTGTATCCATATAGGTGTATCCATATAGAAGGCCCACCCTGTACACTATATTATGACTATATACTATACCATACTGTAATATACTATACTATATTATGAATATATACAATACTATACAGTACTATATTATACAACAGGGTGTCCCAAAAGTCGGCATATATAGGGAAAATGGGAAATTGTAGCTAAATGTACCTTTAATCTACTTTATATAACTTTATACTATACAATACTATACTATACCAGCAGCTCTGACAGTATTTCCTACAAGAAAAAGTAACACTTTATCAAATAAAGTTTAAACAAACAAACAAACAAACAAATAGGCTCGGTGGGTAGCACTGTTGCCTCACAGCAAGAAGGTCTCGGGTTCGATCCCTGGGTGGGGCGGTCTGGGTCCTTTCTGTGTGGAGTCTGTGTGTCCTCCCCGTGTCCGTGTGGGTTTGCTCCGGGTTCTCCGGTTTCCTCCCACAGTCCAAAGACATGCACGTTAGGTTAATTGTTGTCTCTAAAGTGCCCCTAGTGTGTGTGTATGTGTCTGAGAATGTGTGTGTGTGTTTGTGCCCTACGACGGATTGGCGCCCTGTCTAGGGTTGTTCCTGCCTTGTGTCGTAAGCTGCCAGCTAGGCACCGGCTCTCCCATGACCCTGAAAAGGAATAAGCGGTTAAGATAACGGATGGATGGAAAAAACAAATAAATATGCAAAGACAAAACAATGATTCCAATAAAACTTTATTGACTTCCATCCTTCAGCACTCAATGAGCATGCAGATACAGGCTTCAGATTTAAAACTTTTTTTTTTTTTTTTTTTTAAGTCCTTTCTAATTTTCTTAAAAAACTACGTGCACCTTAAATCATCGTTTTCCTCAGCATACAAACCACAAAAATACCAGTTTTACATTATCAAATACTGCACATAGAAAACGTTTACAAAGCACAAGTAGAAAATTACAGCTCCCATTAACCTGTACCATTTTCATGTGAGCTCCTGCACAGTCTGTCTCTCCCTTTATGACGCACAAACACGGATCAGTGGCACGTGTGCACGCCACGGAGCGTTGCCTTTCTATACACACCATCCTCTCTGAGCTCCGGTTAACGACGGGTCACGCTTACTACCTTCAGTACATCAGTAAAAGCTTTAATAAGAACGCGGACGGGTTTCGTGTTTTAAGCTAAGCCACATTTCTGACGATGCTCTGTCTCACTTCTTGTACTTTTAAAATCCTTCCGTGGTGGAAAAAAACACCTCTTTTTGATCTTGTGCTCTTTTGAACAACAATGAAGGAGACTACCGATGGCTGATGGATTAAGACGACAGTGTTGTTACATACACAGGCAGACACAAACATCATGTTGTCTGGGGTTTTATTTCCCACTTTTGCTACTTTTAAAAAAAGCTTTGCTGTTAATAACCTCAACCAACAGCCAATTGGAATAATACAAAGTGTGCTACACTATAAGTAGTGCTCTACAGTAGTACATTTCACTGTAGCTAAAGACTGTAAATGCCTAGATTATTCCTATTAATACACTATGTATTCACTGCGACTCATTAACAAGTAGGGAATCAAACGATTTCTTCCTGGATGTACCATATAGTGCAGTACATTCGGTGTAGAAGCCATTCTTTTATAACATACTCTATGTAGGTTGCCTGTGTAGCGAGTAAGACCTTAGTGCACCACATAGGGTATAGACGCTTTATTTTATATCCCTATATAGATAGGGAAATGGACGTTAGTACCCTACACTGGGTGCAGAAACCATCATTTCGTACCATATGAGTGCATTGTGTCCTGACGCCCAAAAACGATTTCCTAAAACTCTAGTTATAGTGCAAATAAAATTAATACAAAAGATTATTCTGAATTGGGTTTATAATCTGTTTATGAAGTGTTTATAAACCTTTAACTCTGAACCAAATGAGGCTAAACCCTGCCCTTTTCTTCTGACCAGCTTTACCAGGTTATTGCAAACTGAACGGAAGGCAAACTCATGCTACAATATAGTAAAGTTCATATTCTTGTGTTGTTGCTGCTCGAGACGTTATAATCTGCCATAAGAAGCGGAAAGAAGTGAAGTGAAGCGTCAGACCGCTACGCAGAGAAAGCACAAAAGCCGTGCTTCTCGAGCGTCCTTCACAGATCACATACAGGAACAGATTCGTTTAGATCTGCGATTAAAAAGGGCTTTTAAAAACACCCCCCAAAAAACAAAACAAAGTGGTTCTTCAGCCTCTACAGAGCTGAATAATAATCGTCATAATAATCATAATAATAATAAAGTTTGCACTAAACCCATTTTTCAAGCATATAAGACTCAAATTACTCTCATTACATCTCAAGGATAATCAAGTTAATACATTCATCAATCTTCATTAACAAACAGATACATCACAGGAAATCACTCAAGCCTTTAAACCAGGATCCCGACATCCCGACATCCCAACGCCATGCCTGGGAAATAAAGTAAACGACTTTACAAAGCCCTCATGAATGAAAACAGAATTTAGGCGAGACGTTTTCCCAGGCGCCGGATAAAACGCTCTATAAAAAAAAAAAAGACTCCCTGTCCTTTTTTTTTGCTTAAAAAAATAAAACAACATATAGCTCACAATAGCTCAAAGCATGTTTGTCTTTTTTCTTTTTAAAGTGACCAACAATTGCTGCCATTTACTGTAAACCTGTTCTGATCCAAATTCTGAGTACTTAAAGCTACATAAAAATCATCAGAATCCAGCAATCAGGCAGCCATTAAAGTGTAAAACCCACCATTTAGTGTTCCTATTGGAATATGGGAAAATGTATAAAACATATTAGTGAGGGAAACGTCACCCAGACACAGAAAAGGGTTTCATCACTACCAAATCCCAGCAGCACTCCATACCCCAAGACCCCAAGTCCACAGACTTACCAGAACATCAGGTATTATAACAATAGTCCTACATGCCAGAACAAACAGTCTGTCTAGTCGTTGTTATTTTTGATTGTGCTGATCTTGTTGGCCAAGGGACTATTTGTATTACCCACAATGCACTGCAAGCAAGAGTGTGTAATTAAATACAGAGTAAACTTATCTTTCATGTAAAGCAAGACACCGTATTTGTTTAGCCTGACAGGTTTTTAGCTTGACTGAACGGGTACACAATGACATCACTAATTCACCAATTAGCTACTAAATAGTCTATTATATTATGAAGTCATAAAGTCATGAAGTCATGCCTGTCGCCAAAGACGCAACGTAAAGACGTCTTTTATGTTTTAAACATTTCTCGATACACTGAACTGTAGTAAGAACTCGTCTGTAAACACCAGAGCTGGGAAAACAACCTTCTCCAACTTAGCCTTCAGGTTTCTCACAGGAATTTAAATAAACTTTGTGTTTACTGTTGGAATGTAACAAGTAAAGTGGTATTTAAAGCTACAAGCAATAACCGGACCGCTTACCCTGGTCTTAACTGCTTAGAAACTGGCATGAAATTTACTTACATTTATGTCATTTACACAACTGAGTGGGTGAGGCTTAAGGGCCTTGCTCAAAGGCCCAGCAGCCAAAGGACGGCTTGGCTGTGGTGGGATTTGAACTCATGGTCAGTAGCCCAATGTCTTAACCACAGAGCACTCCAATATTATTGTAGTAATGAGGGATCCTCAGTGGCCCTGTTCTCAGGAAAGTCTGAATCCTGTTCTCTGGGTGACAGGGATGGCGTACAGTACACTGTGAATCAAAGTGAAACTAGACAATTTTGGGTGTCTATGAGTTCATGTATGCGTAAGAGGATATAGCAGATAGCGCTTTCCTCAGGGTATTTATATACATACTTTCGGGTGCTCTGTGGCTCAGCATGAACAGCAGTTTGAAAAAATGTGGATGGCAGTTATAGTGTCAGCTGTGTATTGTGTGGCAGTGGAGAGCTAGCTAAAGGGTGGGAAATGGTGACTAAACTGGGACACAATGGGGCAGAAGCCATAAGAAAAAACATGACCTATAAGCCTTAACCATTCAGAAAGTTTAGTATCTTTTCCCATGTGATAAGATCATCCTCCAGATATGGACACCCATCCTGGTGTCACCTCAGCAGGACAATCCTCAAGGTCGTCTACCAGGAAAACAACTTGTGCATCACTATGAAGACCAAAGCTTTGTCTTGGTGCTAAAGCATCATAGCACAAACCAAGCCAAAAAACCCCCCCCAAAAAACGTAGCATAACTCTATAGGTCAGATGGTCAACTTGCAAATTCATACAGATTTCACTTCCCATAATGTATGTACAGTGTACGTTATTACCTAAAATGTCCTATAGGCTTTACCAACATAAACCAATCAAAACAGCTGTTGGGGTCTCAGTGGATCTCTGACGGTGCAGCCTGTCCCTCTGGGTGTGAGCTGAGAATACACCCTGGAAGGGATGACAGTCCCACACACATTTTTTCACACACTCATGCACACCTAGGGCCAATTCACCTATTCAACCTAATCCACTATTTGCTATGTTTTTATGAACCTTTTATACAGACATTAACCCAGCATCGGGATCAAACCAGGCATCCTGGACCTGTGAGACAGCAACGCTACCCACTGTGACACACGTAAACTGCAGAAATGATCACAGACAGGCGGAGAAAGCTCAACGGTCCATCTCCCGAGTGCCCTTAATTCAACTTAATCCGAATTCAGCACAATAAAACCAACCACTTGACCTAAAAAAAATCAAATAAAAACTACTAGGATACAAGCATTCATGCATTCAGTGTTCATTTTCTGCTCTTGTCATTCTGCAGACCTGCAAGGCCAATAAAAGTGTGTGATTACGTCATTTACAGGTAAAGGACATGTACAATCTCAAGTGCCAAGTATACATAAAAATCACATGGAAAAATAGTAATATCTAATAGTCATTTCAGAGGACAAAACATTCAGCTATGAAAAGGTTGAGAAAAAATGGTGTGTTTTCAGTATAGTCACATAGGAACCTTTAGGATTAAATCTATAGTTTCTTCTCAGTGGGCGTGCAAAAAAAAGAAGGAAATTTTAACTCTAGGTCTTGATTTTGATTTTTTTTTTGTTGTTGTTGCAAAAATGATGTTGAAAGGCGTTAGGATTGTGATGCTTCACAGATAAAAGAAAACCAGAAAACTAGACATATCCCACTCTTTTTTACAAGCAGGTTGAAGGATTTTATTTTAGCCCATTTGTCCAGTGGAGCAGGTTTCCTCCTAAATGGAATAGCGTCTTAAAGTGGAAAAATGGCCAATAACTAACAAATGTAGGCAGAAAACAGTTCTGGAGCTTGTTTTAAAGGCAATATTGTCCACAGTTTTCATTTCAATGGTAGCTTTTAAGCTATTATAGAAGTCTTTTTAGGGAAAAAAACGTATGTAGAATGTAGAAGGTCCAGAATGTACATTTGTTGTTCTGTTACGTAAAGAAATCTCCACATGGGCAAATAGGTAAACCAAACTCTTACATATAAGAGAACAGGGATATAAAGAAACCTGACAAAGGACTGGCCTTTCTCTAAGGCTGTTTTCACACTTGGTCTGAATACTTGCATTTTTTTTGCATTTTTTTACTTGAGTCTGCACCCCGGACAGATTCTGGGCTGACTTTGGAGCGGGATTTGAAATCTCGGGTTTGTGTTCACATAAAAGAATTACTTCAGAAGTATTGACTGAGTGCACAGTTCCACACATCACTTTTGTGGAGAGCTTTCGCATGACATTTCTCAGACCACACGTTTGCAAGAGAAAGAGGGATCGGATCTTTCGAATTCTCCAGGGCTTGAAAACTACTTTGTTACCAATTGTGGCAAATTTGGGACTCTGGAAAAAGATGAAAGGAAGAAAGTGTGAAAACATCCTTAGCTTAACTGCTTGTCTACATTTGGAAAATTATGGCAAATAAACGTGTGAAATTTGAAGAGGAGCTGCTATGGGAAATTATTATCATAATCATATAATAATTATTATATGATTATATTATTATTTATTATTATTAATAGAGAGAGAGAGAGAGTGTGTGTTAGAGAGAGAGTGAGGGAGAGAGAGTGACAGAGAGAGAGTGTGAGTGAGTGAGAGAGTGAGAGAGAGATAGGGAGAGGGAGAGAGAGAGAGAGAGAGAGTGTGAGTGAGTGAGTGAGTGAGTGAGTGAGAGACAGAGAGAGGGATAGAGAGAGTGAGTGAGTGAGAGAGTGAGAGAGAGATAGGAAGAGGAAGAGAGTGAGTGAGAGAGAGAGATAGATAGATAGAGAGAGAGAGAGAGAGAGAGGGATAGAGAAAGTGAGTGAGTGAGAGATATATATATATATATATAGAGAGAGAGAGAGAGATAGAGGGATAGAGAGTGAGTGAGTGAGAGATAGGGAGAGGGAGAGAGAGAGTGCGTGAGAGATTGGGAGAGAGAGAGAGAGGGATAGAGTGAGTGAGAGAGAGAGCTCAGTTTGCTATGACTACTACGCAGTGTCTTTGACCAGGGAGCATTTTAAAGTCGAACTGAAAAAGATTCCCTAATTTTTACTTTTATCCTTCAAGATATCTTGAAAAAAGTAACTGTTGAGACATTAATGAGAAACGATATTACGTGAGATGAACTTTTGCAATGTGACTTGAGAACTTAACACACTTCCTCCTGTGGCCAGATTTAAGACATGTATGAAGGACCACATAAAAAAAAACATAATGGAAAAGGACAAACAAGAAAAGTCTCCACGGCGCCTACGGCTGACAGGAGAAGATGATCCGAGTCGTTTAGCTACAGCCCCGGTGTCTGAAGAGATCCAATAGCACGTTGAGAAAATCAGTCATTCCTGGGCTTTGATTAACGGGAGACTGATATTCAAACCGATATTCATTTCTGCTCGAGACCTCCAGGATAAGGCCTTTAGTCATTTAGATCAAGATGCTGGTCGAGAGAAAAGGATCCATCGTCCATGCACAAAAAAACCCCTCCGCAGGTCCACCGTGTTGGATAAGACTTCATGTTCATGACACTTGTTGCTCTTCTGTATTACAGATTGAGCTGCTGGTTTAGTTGTTCAGTGGATTCTCTTTTCACATTGATTCGTTTTACAGCCGGAGAAACTGAACAGAGCCTTGTCATGAAGCTACCCTTCTCATTCACCAAAAAAAAGGGAAAAAAAAAGCCAGAAAGCGAGAGAGAGAGAATCCAAAACGACAGCATCGGCAAAATAAATAGTCTATATAGTCTATATGCAGTTAAAGGCAAGCTTAAAACAACACGCTATATTTGTTTTTTTGTGAGTAACCATGCAGATAATAAATACATTAACACAAATATCTTATATTTATATATTATCTATATTTATATATATTTATATTTTAATGTTCTCTCTTGAATTCATACATTTATGCTACCATATGTAACAGGAGTTATGTGCATTTAAATAACCTGACTGGTGAATTTGAGCCCTGCCCTTTAAAAGAGTAAGAGTGTGTGTGTGTGTGTGTGTGTGTGTGTGTGTGGGTGTGTGTTTGTGTGTGTGTGTGTGTGTGAGAGAGAGAGTGTGTGTGTGTGTGTGTGTGTGTGTGTGTGTGCACGTCTTGACAATCACCCCCGAATCCTGAATTACAAGCACCCTTGATAAACATAAAGGAAACATCCAGCTTGGATAATGATGCTTAAACTTTTGGATTTAAATGATGTTCTGAAATCAGAAACGGTGCATAAGTAAATGACTAACTGGGGTGTAAAATCGTGTAAGATATGATCTCTGTTTGCCATCAGGACAAAGTGCTACCAAGAAAAATAAAAAAGCCCTTATTGTCAGCAATCAATAATCATCAAATCCTAAATGGCACTGGGACTTTCAGAAAGTGCTACGGTGTTCTGATGCTAAAAATAAAACTCTGTTACACCTGAGGCACATTGTGGCATCAGAAACAGGATGAGGAAGAAAGCAAGTAAGAGTAACTGTAAAATAAAAGAGGTGAAATCGTTTAGGTTTTATATATATATATTTATATATAACTGGCCTGGAAGCTAGTATTAGGACTAGTGGTATTATTAGAGTAAAAAAGACCTTGTTGGATCTTGGTGGACCAAAACGAACGGAAAAGTGGTCAAATAAAATGCTTTACAATCAGCTGGAATTTGCTTAATCGTACGCAGAAATGGACAAATCACAAATCACATCATCACTTCATCTGTGTGCTGCCCAGTCTCATGTTTCGGTTGAACAGAAATTTACCATAAACTCGTTAACCTAGCTAGCTGCATCAAAATAATGAAAATCAGTAAATACTCCAATGCTTGTGGAGTGGACGACTCTGTGCAGCCACAGTCCTCATGCACTCCTGCTATCGTATTTTGCACTGTTGTATACACTGACGTGCCAGAAAAACTGGTATAGTAGATGATACTCGGTAGTTCTCCCCCTCGGTAACTTTGGGGGGGAACGTTGTACAGTCCTCACACTGATGTTTGGCCCCAACACTGAATTCTGATATTACTTATGCAGTGTTGTATGTCTATCATGTACCAGAGTCTTTTTACGGCCAAGTTTGACGATTTATCAGATTTTTGTAGTCACGGTACACACTTGAAATGCTCCTAACCTTGCTTCTACCTCTGAAATGCTATGACCTCATGATCTCAGGTATATATATATATATATATATATATATATATATGCACTGGCAGACGCGACCAATGACGTTCATAGGTGGCATTGCTATGTATTTTGCATAGGCTCCGGTACCAGTTTTTCTGGTACTTCAGTGTATCCCTGAAAATAAGACATATGTATATGACTAATTCAATTTATTCAACTAATGAAATTAGGTTCTACTGATCAAACAGAACACAGCCTTCGTTGATAAGGTCGAGTCACGGATGCTTGTAGTGCGTCACTCCACCATGAAACATATAAAACATGTTATGTTTAAACATATGTAGCAGGTAAAGATTGCTTTCTGCAAGTCAGTAGGGATATTTTTTCCTCTAATTCTAATTATAAGATCTAATTATTCATTACACCTGCTAAACCTACTCGCCCAGTAGAAATAATAAATGGCCAGGTTAGACATGCAGCCTTCTTCCCCCAGGCTTGTGATTTGTCCACTCCTGATATGATATATCGCAATATCCAGCACACACCATAACTACAGGTTGGATACTTGATGATATTATAAGTTTATAACTGTTCTATTTAAGAAAGAGGCTACTTGGCAAATCTTCTGGGCAGTGTTTGTGCTTCTGAGATAAATTCTGGAGGCAGCACATGGACAGTTGTCTTTTAAGGGACTATTTTTTTGACAGTTTTGAGGGCAGCATTATAGGCTCAGCCAAGGCAATCACATAATGCCGTAAAAGGCATCCATCGTGATGTGAAGTAAAACATTTGTATATTTCGGGACAACTCTTAATCCGTTTAGAGACGTTTCATGAACTGAAGAAATGCAAAGGAAACCTTCTGGAAAATTCTAGAGAATTAAAGGGACAGGCTCAGTGCTGGTGTGCTTGCTGATGGATTTTGCATCCATGTACAAAGAAACGTGTCTGTCTGACCGCTGTTTATCTGAGGATTAAAATAAAAATGTAAAGAGATTAAAAAAAATGTTTTTAATAGCATCTGTACTGTTTATTTAAGACTTTATCTTTATCAAGGGTGGAACCATTCTGGACCTGACTATGTATATATTAGACTAGCTCTATTTTTTTTTCTTTTAGTTTTTGCATCTCACCTAAGTCATTGTGTCTGCTACATATCCATACTCTACAAACACTACATATAAGAAGAATTGCTTTGGTTTTAAAAAATAAACATTTGAGCAGATTTGGCATAGAGAGTTTTAGGAAAACAGTGAAGATGTGAAAGTGTTTTTTTTTTGTTTTTTGTTTTTTTTTGGAGTGATTCAGGGCGGATTGTAAGCAAGATGGTCGTAAGCGTTCTGCTCTTTATGGGTTGCGCATGTATAAATGCTACATATTCTGGAAAAACGTCTTGAGAACTGTGTGTGTGTGTGTGTGTGTGTGTGTGTGTGTCAACTGACAAGCCAAATCTCACTTTACCACAGACTTTCTGCATGTATGCTGGTTAAAAATCAAATTCTCTATTTTGGTGCACATTCAATTGTTGATCTGTGTGTGTCTGTGTGTGTGTGTGTGTGTGTGTGTGTGTAAGCATTAGGATTAGCAGCCTTCCAGCTTGTGGGAGAATTAGACAAAAAGGTGTATGGGATTTAACACTTGCTATAATGAAACATAACAGGAAGAGACAAACAGAGCAAATGAAGTGTGTGTGCTGGACAATACCGTGATCTATGCGTTTCCATAGTATTTAAGAATGAATTGCACAAAAAAAAGGGAACGGAACCATAAGGACACAGGGAAAAGACAGGAAGGAAGGGCCTTTTCTAGGTGCACGAGGGGCTCGTGGCACTCTCGAGTGAGGACTGTGAGAGGCGTCTGGTTAGCTGGCCGATGCTGGGCTCGGCGAGAGAGGAAGTAGGAAACAGCTTATACCAGCCACCAATCATGGAGGACAAATCCAGCTCATCCAGGAGGATCTGGGCCATTCCCATGAAGCACTTGGTGTCCATACGGCCGTAATCGCCCCACACGATCACCTAGCGGACAGCGGGGCAAACGGTTAGTGCAGGGGTTTCACCTACAACAACCTCATAAGCACACTGATTCTCTGGGGATATTGTATACTACTGTATGCTTAGCTTTTACTACAGGGGTTAGACAATAAAACTGAAACACCTGTAATTTTGGACCACAATAATGTATTAGTATGGTGTAGGGCCTCCTCCTCCTTTTGCAGCCAATACAGCGTCAATTGGTCTTGGGAATGACATATACAA
>JAOTRJ010000012.1:16387403-16398612 GCA_028564905.1 Leptodoras praelongus
TGAATGAACTAGTTTTGATGCCTTCAGTGAGAATCTACAATGTAAATAGTCATGAAAATAAAGAAAACGCATTGAACGAGAAGGTGTGTCCAAACTTTTGGCCTGTACTGTATTTTTTTTTTTACAGTAATGGGTTATATAATAATTCTCCGAATGGCCTGACTTACTGACGAGTCAGATGTTATTAAAAACGTGATAGAACTACTTTCCCTAGAACTAGAACCTGTAGCTACAGTGATCCTGAATGCCACGTTGAAGTGTTTAGCATTTTTGCGTTTCTCCCGTCAACACGACGTGTAAAGGAATGAACTGCAGGCTGTGACAGTCATGTGCTCTATTTAAAGACAGAGCCAGTGAATGGCAAGTGTTTCTAAATGAGTCGAGAGGCAAGAAAACGGAAAGGCGGCAGTCAGACTGTGCTCAGGCTCTAAGTGCGTTTATCCTACAAATCCCGGCAGAGATTAAGCAGCTTTCAGCTTGACAAATCCTGTTATGATAAACATTTCGGATGTACGCTGTTCAGCCTGCGCGGCACGGCGAGGAAGTTTTTCACGTCCCTCCAAAATGAATCCATTTATTGTTTTTAATTTCCGATAACTCCGCGAAGCCTTTTACTCTTTTGACACTCAACTGCCACTGCTAACCATTTTTATGTATTATGAAGTTAATGGCGACGAAACCCTTGAAGCAAATCTGTGATTTTGCTCCGTGTTTGACACCGCTTTCACACTTTAACCACTCTGAATCAGAATCTCAGCATTAGGTAATATTGATGATTCATTCTTCGCACTTGCTGTGTTTAAAATGTACGGCAGTATCTCAAGTGGTCAAGATTTTCTTCTAATGCCCGTAGTCTTTACTGTAGAGTCCGTTACGCTCGGCTCCGTGCTGCTGGAAAATGGACCGAGGCCTCTGTGAATGCCGTTTAGGTTGTGCGAGTGCAAACATGAAATAAGTAGCGTTATTATGCACTTCATAGGTATTATAACAATCCAATTAAACCAGGAGAGCAGATATGGGTACGGGTAATTTCCAGGCTCCGCCACGCTCAAGTAATCGTGCAGGTGAAAAGTGGTATGGGAAAGGAGCGTTTGAGTGCCATTAAAAGCGTTTAGCCGGTGATTGATGTCTGTGCGCGCTCTGTATTAAGGCATGGAACCTTTTTTTTTATTTTATTTTTTTATAGTAACTTGAGTGGCAGCGAGTACACGT
The DNA here is from genome assembly GCA_028564905.1 of Leptodoras praelongus. NCBI lineage: Eukaryota > Metazoa > Chordata > Actinopteri > Siluriformes > Doradidae > Leptodoras > Leptodoras praelongus. Next base: position 16,388,616 of record JAOTRJ010000012.1, read on the forward strand.
CTGTTAGCCGGGTGTGAAAAATGGTTCAGTAGCCATGTGTCACTGAAGAATTCAGAAAATGTTACAAGTTCATGTTATCAGCAAAGTTCTGTTTCAGTTTTCTCGCTCCCTCTCTCTCTCTCTCTCTCTCTCTATCTCTGTCTCTCTCTCTCTCTCTCTCTCTGTCTCTGTCTCACACACACCCACGTACATCCCAGCTCTGACTCCAGCCCTTGAGTACTCCTCGACCACACACAGATCGTTCCGCTGGTGTAATCCGCCGAGCAGCCAGAGTGTGTTAGTGTTTCTAATGCACTGGGTCGGGCGCGAGTCCTCTCGGAGGACGTCTCAGCCTCCATTAGCCGCTCGCCGGCTTTTAGGGAGCGAGCGAGCACTCGTCTGTGAGTGCCGAGTGTGTCTCTAGTGTGTGCGGAGCCATGATGATTGCGGTTATGGTTGCTCGGTGAAGGTCACATACTTTCTGAGACACTCGTAGGGAAATGAAGCCACGGGTGAACTGAAATGAGCAAGGGGGTGTGTTCAGGTTCAGGGGATGTTGTAAGGTTAAATGGTAAATACTCTAGGTGTGCGCGTGTGTGTGTGTGTGTGAGACTTGAATCCTGTTAATTATATGACTCTGTGAGAAACTGATCTGATATGCTGTGTGTGTGTGTGTGTGTGTGTGGCACCTGTCATCAGTTTAAAAAGCTTCCGATGCAGGATGTGTTGGAGACCTAACAGGAAAAAGAGGCACTGGTGTAATTAAAGGGATAAACAAATTTAATCCATGGCTTCCTCTCAAGTTTTATAAGTAGGGAATAAAACACTTGGGTGTATGCTGTGACAGGAAAATAATCAATGCTGGGGTGGTTTGATGATGAGGCCTGGAACAAATGGAAATTACCCTTTCTACCCAGAAGGTGATCATTTTCAAATGGAAGATTGGAAGATTCCATCAACGCAACAAAAAGCCACTTCCAAGTGGAGCAACGGAAAAGCGTCCGCGTCGTCATCTGGAGATCGAATTTTGAAGCTCGAATCACGATCATGATGCCGCAGCCGTCCGTGACCGGGGGCCCAGAGAAATCCGGACGTGCCTTCAGGGAGATTCGCAGCAATTCTAGCCAATCATGGGCATCCGTGAGCTCGAGTCTCCAGAAGAGCTGTAGCAGATTCTTTGAGTAAAACTACACACGTTGTGAAACTCCTGGGAGCACTGTTTAAAAAAAAAAAAAGAAATAAATAAAAAAAAAAAGAAAAAGGCACACCATATATGGACTTCCTGTAGTCTATTACTGTTTACTGCACTTTATAGTGTTTTCTTTTATGTAGAAAAATCTTCATTATTTTAAAGGTACCTTTGCTTTACAGCGAGTCTGTGCATGTGCTTAAGACTTCCATATAAAACTCTGATGTCACATAACGTGGGCTTTATCTCCCGAGCACAAATACGGCATAAAACCCGCGTGTACTCGAGTCGGACCACAGGGTGAGCGATGGCGGGTTTAAGTGACCTCGCTGTTTATTATTAAAATATAATGTATAACTGTTTATAAGCACTGGCGAGACACAGAGCATACACCGAATGATGTGTGTTCCGTCTCTGAAACAAAAGTGAGCTGTGTGTGTGTGTGTGTGTGTTTTGAAGCGTGATATTGAAACATAAAGTGAAGCCTTCCATGAAACCATTACAGCGGACAGGCAATTTAGTGCTCACTGGTTGTGTGTGTGTGTGTGTGTGTGTGTGTGTGAGAGTTTGTGTGGGAAATCAGATCTGCTACTGACCCTCTGCTTATTTATTTGTCCCTCACACTCACTCTCTACTGAAGCACTGTGTGTTAAAGTGGCAGATCGAGCCAGCGTTGTTGAGTAACACTTGACCAAACGTGACTTTGCACCTTAATCAGCCTCCATCATTGCGGTGCGTGTGTGTGTGCGTGTGTGTGTGTGCTTGTGTGCACAATCGGTTTGTAGCTGTGACTCAGTGTATGGTGGATTATCAGATGCTGTATCACATGCTCCTGAGCTTCAGGGAGGCTCTTTAATCCTATCCACTTATTATGAACATTGATTGTGTGTGTGTGCGTGTGTGTGTGTGTGTGAGAGAGAGAGAGAGAGAGAGAGCCTGTTGAGTTGCGGTCAGCTGGTTAATTAGTTGGGTAATTAGGAACAGAGTGTGCAGTTTGTTTGTTTTTTTCTTTCCTCCACAGACTCTTATTTAAGAGGACCTTTTCCTATTGTGCCCCATCTTTCCCAGCATGCCTTGCCTGTTGCTGTTTTCACCTGCTTTCCTCTCGCATGTCTCCCCCCACCTCGCTTAATGGACTATTGACTTAGTTCAAGGCCATTTCATGCTTTCTCTCTCTCTCTCTCTGTCTCTCTCTCTGTCTCTCTCTCTGTCTGTCTCCTCACACTGTTTCTGCTCCATTTCTAACAGTTTCATCCATCAGTGTTTTCATGCCCATTTCCTGTTCTGTCTGAGACCCATGTCAAAACCCACCGTCTTCATCTCGTCTCCAAAGCAGGACTAGTTTCTCACACTGAGGAGTGCGCCGGAGCCCAGATGGTGCCCGTTTACTTCCTCTGCTCACTCCATACTGTACAACAGCAGCACTGTAGCTCTTGTGGTTTGAGCCACGGGAAAAGAGGGAGCAGTAAATGACTCGCTCTGAAGACTGAGAACACGTTCCACACTGTACATTTATTAATTAGACAACTGGGCCACACAGGGAGACGGTTGCCGGTTCGATTCCCAGGTGGAGCGGTCTGGGTTCTCCGTGTCCATGTGGGTTTCCTCCGGGGCCTCCGGTTTCCTCCTGCGGTCCAAAGACATGCAGTGTGAAACCGAAATGCAAAATGTCCATGACTGGGTTCGAGACTGGACTTGTATGGGTGAGACGTGTGTACGGATGTGACCTTGTTCCTGTCTTGAATAGACTGAATGCGATATGATGGTGAATAAAAGAAAGCCATTAGTGATGGATGCATTCAGTCACATGACACGGCAATCATTTAAGCTAAAGATTTCTGGAATTGTGTTCAGAGGGAGTGAAAGTAAAACATGAGCTTACAGGATTCACGTCTCTCTCTCTCTCTTTCTCTCTCTCTCTCTCTCTCTCTCTCTCTCTCTCTCTCTCTCCAGTCTCTGTGTCTGTATCTCTCTTGGTGTCCAACCCCCTTGTCTGTCTTACTGTCTTGCTCTCTCTTTCTGTCTCTCTTTCTCTCTATGCCTCTCTGTGTCTCTTGGTTGCCCCTCTCCCTCTCTTTCACACACATGCTCTCCTTCTCCATCTCTCTCTGTCTCTCTCTCACTCACTCACTCACTCACTCTCTCTGTGTCTCTCTCTCGCTCTCTGTCTCTCTCTCTCACTCACTCACTCACTGTCTGTCTGTGTCTCTCTCTCTGTCTCACTCACTCACTCACTCACTCACTCACTCACTGTCTGTCTGTCTGTCTCTCTCTGTCTGTCTCTGTCTCTCACTCTCACTCACTCTGTCTGTCTCACTCACTCACTCTCTGTCTGTCTCTCTCTCTCTCTCTCTCTCTCTCTCTCTCTGTCTGTCTGTCTGTCTGTTTGTGTTTCTTGGTGGCCACCCCCCCCTCTCAGATCCTGAGATAAGAGAGACTTTAAGACATGTTTAATAGGGAGGATATGGCTGAAATGACCAGAGTAAAAAAAAAGATGACTGGAGGCAGCACTCCCGGTCTGGTGGGGTTGTTTAGTTGGCGCCAGTCCTGAATCCTCCCTCTCTCTCTCTCTCTCTCTCTCTCTCGTATATATTGCAGTTCTGATAAGCATGTCCTTGCTTTACCCTTTACGGCTTTACTGTTCACCGTAGCGCTCGTGTGTTTTAAGCGGAGCGTTGTTTAAACAGTGTGTTCTGCGGCATGAGTGAAAGAAAGCAGGATGACGTAGAACACAAGCGCACACATGTCTGTAAAGCATTTCAGCAGCCAGCACAGCTCTTTTTCTCTGTGTCTCGGGGAGGGGGGGTGTATGTGGGGTGTGTGTGTGTGTGCGCACACTGCAAACTCATTAAACCTTATCTCATGGCCTGGCTGTATGAATGGCTGTTATTTCTAAACCACACACACACACATAAACACACCCTGTGCCACATCAGCAGAGCCAGGTACCGGACGCCTGACAGGCACTGGAAAATGGAGTGACGCGTCCCTTGTGACTGCATTGTGGGCACTTGTGTTTGAAATGTTGGATCAGGATGCAGCACTGACGACCCGTGCACGCTTCTCTGTGCACGTTCTCATTTTCCCGAGCAACCTCGGATTTGCTCAGAGCGCAGGAGTTTGTGAAAGCGCCTCATTTAGACGTCGTCCAAAAGCCCTTAGTTAGTTCAGGGGGAAAAAAAGGAAAAGAAAACCACAACCAGGAAGGAATTTTCACACTTCTTCATTTTTTTTCCAACCATTTTCTTTCTCTTTCTTTTTTTTTTTTTTTTTTTTTAGACTGAATATTATGATAAAATTGTAAAGTCTTAAAAAAAATAAAAAATTTGACATCTGCACGTCGTCACTCAAATAAACAAGCACTCTAGAGCAGCACTCCTGACTGTAAATCTGCGTAATGGAACTTGACAAGCCCGAGCCTCTCTCTGCTTTCTCTTTCGCGAGGAAATTGAACGCAGCACTCGAATTGATTTCACATTTTCAGGCATCTTCGCCGTGTTTATTTTCTATTTATAGCCGCGGGTAAAGCGTCAAGCCGCGGTGATTTGAAGCGGCGCTCCGTTTCGCGCTCGGCACATCTTCATGGATGCCCGGCGTTGTTTTCCTGAAGAACACCTACGCGACTGTTCTCAAAATCACATGTCACAATACGGTACACCCTGACTATAATCACCAAACAATCTGATCCCATCCTGCTTATAAAATCATTCTAGTTGGGCTGAATTTATGCTTTTCAGGATTTTATTGTTATATAGTGTGCGTGCGTGCGTGCGTGTGTGTGTTTGCTGGCTGTCTGATAGACTCAGCAGCAGCTCAACTAAGAGAATCCTAACAAAAAGGATCCCTTTAAGCCTGTGTGTTTCTGTCAGGTCTAATATCCCTGTTCAAATGCTATTCAAATGTTTTTTGTAATATTTACATATTTAAAGGCGAAACCTTCAGTTTTCAGAGCTCCATGATTTACAGTCAGGACACACATTTCCTAAACGACTTTCCTAGACCAGTAGCTCTAAATATAACATGCACAATATATGTGTATACAGTATACACTGCTTCTAAGGCTGTAGTAAAATCAGTGGATATAAGAAATCCTAATATACAAGGTCTGTCCGGAAAGTAATGAGAATGAAATTCATAAAAAAAATTCTCTCTCAGCCAGTGAAATGTGACTCTGATGGTGCACACGCAAGACCCTCTTCCTCAGACACTCCATGGCAACTCCAAGGTTCCATTTAATGTGTTGCAAACTCTTTATGGACAATCCCCTTCGATTGGAAAAACCGACGACGAACAGCGTCTGACTTGTGATTTGCTCATACGAGCTTTCTTTGGGTGAGGTGATGTTTGTCTTTTTGTCTCAGGATCGTACTCGAACACCCACGATTCATCTCCTGTGATCACTCTGTTCAGGAAATTGGCCTCTCTTGTTAAACGGTCCAACATTTCGCTCCAAACTCATTTGTGGTGTCCCAGCGATGAGGCTGCTCAGCAGGCTTTCACAAAAACAAGCGTCTAGCACTGCGAAGGCTAGAATGTAAATGAAACAGGTTCTGCTGCTTATCTGAGATCCCACACTAACGGACCTTGAACCACCATCTTCATGCGTAAGCCCTATGGAACTTCATTCTCGTTACTTTCCGGACAGACTTTTGCAACTTTTTATCTTCCGTGTAGCGTAACTGTAAGGTTGTGTATGTTTGCACAAGTATTAGAAAGGTGTGTGCTTTAGGATGTGTATGTTCAGATGAATACTTTATGATGCATAAAATGTTACTGTGTGGAATATGCTCTTTGACCTAGTTGGAATATTTAATGTCGTTTATGGGCCGAAGGTTGTTATGTAATTCAGGCTGAGTGTTTGTGCATGGTGGGGTGTGTATGAGAGAGAGAGAGAGAGAGAGAGAGAGACATCGGAATTCAATGCTGGGGCCTCAACAAACATCAGCGCGAGGACTGTGCAACGTTCCATCCAAGATCCTGTCAGGCACCTACCAAGTGTACCAGTTTTTCTGGTACTTCGGTGTATATATGCATTAAAAAAATCTCTACTCCTGCATGCTTTTTCAAGTTATATATAATCTTTCTTTTTGATTGCAGTTTGATATCACTAAATCGTGGCTGTTGTAGGGTTTTTCTTCTTCTTTTGTAATCTCCGTATCGTGTATCAGCTGTGTGTGCAGCACAATTGCTCATAATATTTCTTGTATAAACTGTACGACAGGTGCGTAAAAGTTCCTGAAAGTCTGTGGGATATTGACATTCAGTCATTGTGGTGGAACAGGTTTTGGAAATGTTGATTCAGCAGGCAGGGCGTACATTTACAGCCGTAAACTATGTCATGACCTTGAAGGCAAATCCTATTTAAATTCGTCTCATCAGTATGTACACGAGCGCTGAAGTGTGAGGTCGAGACTCGGCGTTAGGAAGGTTGTGAGGTTCGGATCACCCGACGTGATCTCTGGTTTGATTTTAAAGGATGGCTTCTGCTGAATTAGCGGTCATGTGATCGTTCTTGCTAGCAGCGACGCCGTCAGAATGAATGCTGTTTAGTCACAGTTTAGCTTAAGCCCACAGTCACAGTGTACAGACAAATCTAAAGGTGTAGTGGCAAAAGAAATGTGACACAAAGGTCCAGAATATCAACATTTACCTCAGATATGTTGGAAGATTATTAAAAAAAAACGTAGAAATGGTAGAATTATAGAGATTTAGCATTGACTGCTAGCCACACTGCCATGGGTGCTCATGTATTAGGAAACAAAATGTTTTGTTTTGACTGGCATGCCATGACATGGTGACTTATATGGTCAACACATGGTGAACTTGTACTTTTCTTCCCTATCCTTTTTTATTTTTATTTTAATGATCTTCTGAGACATTTGTACACTTGCTAGGTTTTGGTGTTTTTTGGTGATCAAGGTTGATGTTTTTCTCACTCACACACTGCCTGGGTGTTTAGAATATTCTTCATTTGAGGTCTTAGGAAAAGATTAACACGTCTGGATGTGGAAGAGTGTGTGTGTGTGTGTGTGTGGTGTATATAGTATATGGTGTGTAATGCTATATACTACCTCTAACTGACATGTCCTATATGGAATTGCTGCCTTCTCTTTTATATGTTACTGAGCCTTTTTAGGATCATTTGGCTCACGGTTCTTTAGTGACTGTGGTGATCCAAATAAAAGTATAAAATATGGATGTGTGTGTTTCGATCTTCTCAGGCTGGTCCTGCTGGAGCCCTACAGCTGCTCAAACACACACCATGGAGCACTTTGAAGCTCTGGCTGGCCTTCAGGGCACAGTGTGTTTTTCTGGCCTGCTCTTTCTCTCTCTCTCTCTCTTTCTCTCTCTCTCTCTTACACTCACACTCACACTCACACATACACACACCATTTCTGGCTTGTGCAAAAACCTGCACTCAGACAGCTGTGTGTCTCGCTGTGTGTTCTGGATGAGGCTGAACAGTATCGTGTTACCGTTTGGGTTATTTTTCTGGCTTGGTTGTGGCGAAGGTTTTGCGGAGCCGTTTGGGAGCTCGGTGTTCGCTTGGCGGATGATGTACCGCAAGCACTTTATCTCTATCTCTTTTTTTTTTTTTTTTTTTTTTTTTTTTTTTTTCCCCCCTAGGATAAGGGATTAAAGTAAAATGAAGTAAAAATGTAAATGCTGTCACATGTTTATGCAAAAGTTACAACCCGGAACAAACTAGTTCAGAATGCTGTGATCATGTAACACTTGAATTTCATCCCGACGACTCCTTTTAGCTAATTACAGAATTACGGAAACTAAATGCACAGGAAGAGCAGTGCATATGAATACTTATGCATTCACCTTTACCTTAAAAAAAAAAAAAAAAATCCCCAAAGCGTATAGATTTGATCTTTGCACTTGAATATTATGGGCTGTTTTATAACACTGTAAAATTTGGAGAAGAGAGTTCAGAGGGACTGATGACTTATGCAACCCGTTGTACAGAACTGAAAACCAGCTATTTAATCAGAACTTCAATACGTAAAAGAAAGTGGAAAAACTTTTTTCCTCGGACGCACAGCTTGTGAGAGCTGACGCACAGGATTATGGGATACAAAGGACTGCATTGAAGTAACGTGTGCTCGGTTGTAGGTCGTGACTACGTTTAGGTCGTGTCAGCTTGTTACATCGCTGGAGGACGGAAATGTACTCATTTGCATTTTCTTTGCTTAAAATTTAGGACAAACATTCCTGGACATAGAACATTTGTAAAACCACGTCGGGGTGTGTGTGTGTGTGTGTGTGTGTGTGTGGTGTGATGAATGATGGAAACATGGTTAATCCTTCCCTTTCTGCCACACTACTTTGTTCACTTGCAACTATGGCAGCTATGATTGGCACATTCACCAGCTACTGGCTCTGCCGCATGTCATAACATGACCTGTGCTGCCTCTGCCAGTGTCTCTCTCTCACACACTCTCTCTCTCTCTCTCTCTCTCTCTCTCTCTCTCTCTCTCTCTCTCTCTTACACACACACACACACTCACTATGCAATGAGATTTGCCATGTAAATTATATTCAAAGCTTGTGTGTGCAGCCTGTGCTGCTGCTCTGTATTTACTTCTGCTCTAAATTTATAACTGGAGTGGTGGAGCGCGTGTGTGTGCGCCTGTGTGTGTGTGAGAGAGAGAGAACGAGATAGAGAGAGCTCCGCAAACACAGCACATTAAACAGATGTTGATTGATCCCTCATATGATTGTTTATTTTGTGGTCGCCGGCGGTGATGGATGGAGCTTTCCGTGTGTATAACGGTGTGAGAAAGACGTTCCTGGTGTTTATTGCTTCTGCCTGAGGACATGAGAAGGCATGGACCTTTTATTTAAGCAATACACTCCAAACCTTTCCATATCGAATACTGCAGTTCGGGTTTGTGCATTAGTCGAGTTTGTAAAGTTGACATGCTGAGACTTACAGGAAGCTTGTAGGGACCTGGGTTGTGGGGTATGGGGCCGCATGAAACCGCAACCAACTCTTCATCCCGTGTGCTGGAGCCTCCCAGCAAACGTGGACGTTGCATTCGATTCTAAACCAAAATCTTGTTTCTTTTCCCCTCTATTCTTTGTCGTACGAGAGGATTTTTAAAAGCGTATTTCCTGCACACCGGAATATACGGTAGCTTTTATAATATAGAAAAGACGGTACCGCAGCGTTTTTGTAAAATTCCGTCCTTGAATGCTGAATGCGCGCACCGGTGGCACGTCTCGGCATTGTGTGACGATAAGGCGAGGTCAGAGGTCGTCTGAGCCGGAAAGGCTGCCTTGTGCCCTTGAGGAAGGAGAGATAAAACAAAAAGATAAACTGAAATGAGAGATGAGGTCCATCACACACCCACTCACCCACTTCCTGTGTATGTGGAGACCTGAACTAAGGGTTTTTTTTTTTTTTGGCCTTCGCTTTGTGAACATCTGCGCTCTGAGCTTTTGATTGATGTGTGTGTGTGTGTGTGGAAGGGAAACACTGGATGAATAGCAGGAATGTAGTTTACACCTCAGAGGGTTTTTGGTGCTACGTTTGGTGCTACGTTAGGTTTCTTTTTTTCCTCTGTGGTTTTCTCACCTTTTTTTGCTCTGCATTTAATTTAGCTGTCATTGAGGCACTGGTGTGGTGTCTAGTGCAATGCGAAGTTTTGGTGGCTTTGAAATTGCCTCGTAAAATCCTAAATTACCAATAGTTATGGTAGCTTTCTTATTATTATATTAATTTTGTCTAACAGAATTATATTACACGGTGGCGCAGTGGATAGCGCTGTCACCTCACAGCAAGAAGGACCCGGGTTCGATCCCCGGGTGGGGCGACCT
>JAOTRJ010000012.1:16411614-16422529 GCA_028564905.1 Leptodoras praelongus
CTGATCAATCCCACGTGAGCGTCAGCGCTGCTATATTTAGGCCGAGTGTGTGTTCGCTCTTCTAAAACAGGAGGCAGCGCTTCACTTCAGACTGTGATGTCATGTTCATTCGGATTGCAGACTTCATGCGTTGATAAATGTTTTAGGGCTTTTTTTGTCTTTCCCTCAGGACAGTTAAACTTACAGCATGACTGCTGGTGGGGTGTGTGTGTGTGTGTCTGTCTGTGTAGTGTGTGTTGTAGGTGTTTATTGATTACATGCACATGTTAATTTAGGTGTAATTGAATTTGATAGAAGGTTGGCTTATAAAAGTGATTGTATTGGACAGCTACCAGCTGGCTTTGTGTTTTAGGGCGGAACTTCCATTTTTACACACAGGCTTATGGATGATGTATGTGTATTTTAGTGCTACATTGTTTGGTTATTACATGTCCATATAATATATAATAGGTTGGTCTTTAATGTGTTTTTGTGTGCTGTGATGTTATATAATTTTAATGACGAATATCAACGCTGTTCCAGTGGGGTATTAATATTTTATTGCTGTATCATAATCAATTTCTTTTGTGCGAGAAATAAGAAAGTACTGATATAGCCAGTGTAATATTATTTTAATAGTTTGTTCAATTACACTGAAGTACCAGAAAAACTGGTACTTATGAGCCTATGCAAAATACATCGCAGTTGCTTTTTTCTTCACCGTGTTCTTAGATTTGCTTGGCAAACATCTAGAAAAAAAAACCCTTCCACCGGCATACGCAACATTTCCGCCGCTAAGATTTTCTTGTTTGTGAAGTTAGCACTTTGGTGCCTTCTACCAAATCTTCCCCTTCATTCCTTCAAAGTTTTAGTGTCCTGGACGACATCTTTACCGAAACGCCATGTTTGGTTTTGTGACCAGGTTGTCTGGCTGACGATATTCGCCGGCTTTTTGCAACTTATAACGTTGTTGTTTGTTGTTAAGGCCGAGCTCTGTGATTTCTGGTGGAGGAAATAAACACACTCGTATACACTTACTCTCGTCTTGGCAGCTTGCCAAAGAGGAATAACCATCACCCCACACTTTCACACACTTTTCCTGATCAGCTGCCTGAGTTCAGAACATATTGTGTGCGTGTGTGTGTGTGTGTGTGTGTGTGTGTGTGTGTGTGTGTGTGTGTGCGCGCGTGTGTGTGCGTGTGTGTGTGGCTGGCCCAGTGCCAGACCATAGTGTAGCAGGAGGGGGAGAGGGTGAAAGGAAGTGTGAGGTAATTGCTCCGTACCTGCCAGCCTGCTGCACTATGCTCTGGGGATCCTGTCACAGCGTCACGCTTTCAAGGGTTTTGACACACACACACACACACACACACACACACACACACACAATTATAAGTGTCCTCTCAAGGCTTGTGCCATTCAGCATTAGAGCAATGTGGTCCATTCCAAAACCTGCCAGTTTGTATTGATGCATATGTTATTTTTTTGTGTGTGTGTGTGTGTGCGCGCGCGCGCGCGTGTGTGTGTGCATGCATACCCATGGGGGTGTCTAATGAGAAGACCTGGTGGTTTTCACACTCCTTGCACCCAATCAGCTTCTGTCAGGTGCTGTGTGTGTTTGTGTTTGTGTGTACACGTCTGCTGGGAGATGTAAAGCTCACCTGTCAGTGTCAACCATGACCCCCCCCACCACCACCACCCCACCTCCATTTACCCAAACCCCTGCTTCATAACCCCCTCCATATACAAACAATGAAACGTGTCTGAAAGCTCCGAATTTACCATCTCACCACCATTCTTACACTTTGAGCAGCGAACATCTAATTAGCACTATTGGAAGGAGTCTCCAGTGTCAGCGCTTTGTAAAAGTAACACTAAGTTTTCAGACACTTTGTTGGAACTGTTATATGAGCATGGATTTCTTCCTGCTATTACGCAAGTCATAACTTTTGTTTTGCGGACGCTCCACAACACTGAATGTAACTACACTGACGTACCAGAAAAACTAGTATACCAGTATAATCTCTTCATATATCAGGTATGTAAAGGTATTTAATCACTTTATTTACCTTTATATACCAGTCTACCTCTTTATATGCGCACTGGTGGACGGGAGCAGTGACGTGCTTAGGTGGCGTCGCTGTGTACTTTGCATAGGCTCCAGTACCAGTTTTTCTGGTACTTCAGTGTATATAAGGATAAAAAAACTATTTTGAGCTGTTCTTTAGTAAATAAACTTATAAGTGTTACTAAGTCACTGTGAGAGAATAAGAGAGAAACAAAACTCCACCACGTTGTTGATAATTTTCCTAGAACGCTACGCCCTTGTTGTGTTTTATTTACATATTATTTCCATACAGCTTTATTATTGATGCTTTCTATAACCTCTTTTAGTGTTTTAAGTGGAGATTTATCCGTTTCCTTTCCTCTTATATCCTCATATCCGGTGATCCTCACATGCTACTCCTACACTCGGGAATGCAGGAAGAATGTCCAGATGTCTACAAAACTTTAAAGCCTAGTATGGCTGTAAACTTTTTATTAGTACGATCTCCAAGCACTGATCGATTACAGTTCGCCGTAACATCTTTTACTCTCTCCGTCGACTAATCCTCCCTGTTCCTCATGGCTTTCTTTTTCTTTATGCTGCAAATCCTGAGGGGGGGGGGGGTACTCCTCAGGAGAATATTACAGTTTCAGAGAATGTTGAATTTGTAGAAAATCGAAGTGTCGCGTGTTCAGATTGCCGCGTCCCCCGTGAGGCGGATTTTCAGGATATTAGGTTTGTCTGCTGAGCGAAAACGCTAACATCTGTACTTTGATCGTTCACTTTTATGTTTTTTGACACTTAAAAAGCTCACCAGTGTTTCAAAGACAAACTCAGCAACTCTTTCCGGACAAGCTGAATATGAATCTCACTTATGATTATTGCTCTTTTGAGTCCAAACACTCTTAAATCTGTCTCAGATGTGTCTGCAAAACGGCTGGCTCTGTTGCTCTCTGGACGATATGAGCGTGTCAAAACGCTAACCGCTAATGAGGCTTGTTTAATCTTTGATCCCATCAGTGCATTGCCAGACCTGGCTGAAAATGTGTGTGTGTGTGTGTGTGTGTGTGTGTGTGTGTGAGAGAGAGAGAGAGACATGCACACACCTCTCTAATCTCCTTTAGCCCCGTCTCGTCTCCTGCGCTCTCTCCTCTTATTGCCAAATGTTCGTTTTCATGCTCGCTTTATGAACCCGGCGCTTTCTAATAGATTCCTCGCGCTGTTATCTACACTGATAAGATGCTAGTAATTATTTTTTGCTCTGAGGTGAAAACCTTTAGCCTGACTGAAGTGATTTTATTCCTTTCTCTCTATTGGGATCATTTTGCTCATGTCCCAGACACTGGAAATGATTTTGATTTTTTACCAGAATGGCAGCCATTTTAAGAAATGCCTAAGTGTATAAGCACTGCTAAGTGTATAAGTCCCTGTCTGTCCCTCTTAGTTTTATTCAATATTACATAAAACTGTGTAAAAAAAAAAGAAAGAAAAGTAGCCACATAGTTTTTTTTTTTTAAAACATTGAACTCTTATTTCTTTACCCTATTTCTTTATTTTGTCACTATTTAGCAAACAAAATTGCTAGTCAGCCAAATTACTAGCCTAGCTTAGCTAGCTTGTGTCACACAGTATCTGTGTATGTTATTGGATTTTCCTTAGCTTTTTTTTTGCTCGCATACAGTGAGTTTTAAAGCTACCACACATGCTAATAGACAGAAAAAAAGGACTCGTTTTTAAGAGTGGATATTCCCTGTTGTCCTCTTTTACACCTCCAGACACTTCCTCTTTCCCTTTAAAACTGTTCTGCACTTAACTCATCCAGACCATATAGTTTAATCGCAGGACTATTGTTAAGGGATCTTCCTCGTATATTCTGAGGCGACTCTTATAGAATTTGGCCAATGTTTTAATTCAATCACCACGTACCCTTTAATAGGAAATCGCACAGTGTAAAACCGGCTTAATTCTGACTGAGGCGATGAGAGGAGATAAGCTGTGTCTCGCTGGGAAGACTGATGGATCTCCAGCTCAGCCAAACACACTCTGATACCTTCGTGTCTATATTGTTGGTTTGTTAACAGATGGTAGTTAAAAACTAGACACTTCTTCCTAACACCTGTTTTTTTTTTTTTTTGCTCCACTGTCTGACAAGCCCTGCTGAAATGCTGTTCGCTGAACTGAACTTCCACTGTAGGTGCATGCTTAATAATTAGCCTTGTGTCGTGATGCTGGAGGATGAAGATGCCAATGTTTGGATGAAGAAAAAGCAGTTTGAACACTTAGCTTCAGAGATGAGCACTTACTGGATCATGATTCATCTTTGGTTTTATATCAAGTGTAAAATGTATACTGATGTACCAGAAAGACTGGTATAGTTAATACAGTTAATAGTTGGTAGGAGGGAACGTTGCACAGTCCTGACGCTGATGTTTACTGATATTAGTTGAGGCAGTGTTGTACGCCTATCACATGAATCGATTCTCGCCAGCCGACGCTCGTCACATTCACCCAGAGTCTTTTTACGACCGCGCTGCTATCATAAGTTAAAGGTTTTGCCAGAATTCTTGTAATCACCCACGGTACAATCCAAATCTCACAAACTCTAACGATTAAATTATGTTGAAATTCATGATAACTTGCCATTCCCATGGTGGAAACAGCTCTAGAAGTTTCCATGGATGCCTATGGCTTTATAATATGCCCTGGCGGACGCCTATTTTGCATAGGCTCCAGTACCAGTTTTTCTGGTACTTCAGTGTACAGTATGTCTATATTGTTGGATTGTTAACAGATTGTACTTCCGAAACCCGAAGAAAATGCGCAAGTCAGACTTATGGTAAAAACCGGAAGCCGTGTTACGAGCGAGTGACCTATAGTTAGAGCGAATGTAAACATATGGCTTCAAATGGCTTTAGAGTCTCATTGCTTGCTAGACATATTCACCTCAAAGAAGTCTGCAGCAAATGCATAAATACACCAAATAAGCTGTATTTTAGCAGATTGGCTATACTTGTAAAAAGAAATGTAT
This sequence comes from Leptodoras praelongus, assembly GCA_028564905.1. Taxonomy (NCBI): domain Eukaryota; kingdom Metazoa; phylum Chordata; class Actinopteri; order Siluriformes; family Doradidae; genus Leptodoras; species Leptodoras praelongus. The sequence continues at coordinate 16,416,666 of JAOTRJ010000012.1, forward strand.
ATTTGTGCTAAACGTACTTAAAGATTCTGCATCATATCTGCCTGTAAGAGCCAGTGTAAAACTACTAAAATCCTTTAGCAAGTCCCTGAACTGCCTCCTCAGATTGACGCTGTTTTTTTTGTTTTTTAAACTATAAATTAGCCTCACTCACCTCTCAATCTGAATGATTCAACCAGTTTCTTTTGTATTTTACTCCATCTTTCAGTGTCGAACACTGCGTAACCGGAGCACCAGTCAGATGTTGTGAAACTGTATTCACCAAAAGAAAAAGGCTTTTCTTTCTCGTCTCATAGCTGCACCGAAACTGCTACTTTAATAAAAGACACACTGCACGTGTAAGCTAGGTGGGAGACGTTTTCTGGCAAGAACCTCCTGCCATATTGGATTCGCCTTCTCTTGTGATGCGCACATGTTGTGAGTGATGACACCACCACATGTTCTTGCTCATGGCTTCTATGAAAAATGCTTCGTACTGAGAATCGGTGTCGGGGTGCTTGGAAAGGAAGCGGGAAGCTGGCATCAGGATTCTGTTCCCTTTTAGAAAGAATGCGTCACTTTATTTCAGCACTTTAAAATAACAGAAAAGGCAATATTGAAATATTCGCTCTGCAGAAAAGCTACCCAAAATCATGTTCGGTAGACGTTCAGTATCCGTATCATGTCTGTGTGTGCCTCCGGTGCCCACTTTTCTTGAATGGCAACTAATGGATTGTTGGTTGGTTTGTTTGCAGGACGACAGCGATGGGATCCCCTGGTCGGAAGAGCGAGTGGTGCGCAAGGTCCTCTATCTCTCGCTGAAGGAGTTTAAGAGCGCGCAGAAGAAGCAGCTCTGTGACGGCCTCAGCGATGGAGCCAAAAGCCCAAATGGTAAGATCTAAGATCACACTTCTGTCCCATCTCATTAAGATCAGACCTCTGATACTTTCACACCGCATCGTTTCCACAGTCAGGACTTGCACTCGGGCTTGTATTACAGGCGCTCCACAGAAACGTGTGTAACCGTGTGATGAGACGGCTTATAAGCGTTTGTGTGAGGTGACTCCATGGTCAATGTTTTGTAACATTCTGATGTAACTTGGATCATGGGAAGACATTCTCGAAAATGGCGTGAACTGTTTAACGGACATTTACATTTATGCCATTTGGCAGACGCCCTTATCCAGAGTGACTTACATTTATCTCATTTATACAACTGAGCAGTTGAGGGTTAAGGGGCCTTGCTCAGGGGCCCAACAGTGGCAGCTCAGTGGTGCTGGGGTTTGAACCCCCCAACCTTCTATTCAGTAACCCAACACCTTAACCACTGAGCCACCCCTGTCCAGACTATGATCTAAATGCAAACTTAGTCTTGATTAGAAACATAATCGTGCCATAATCATAGCTGTAGTAGCTGGTATGGCGTAAAGAACGAAACAAACAGACAAACAAGCAAACAAATCAATCATTTGTCAAAATTCATCAAAACTGAGAAAACATTGCGCTTGAGTCCAGGAGAGGGAAAACGAAGGCTGAAGGATAAGCATACCATGCCGTAGTTGATTTATTCTCCTATGACTGCATGCACCCAAGTCTTTCCTCAGTGTAGTCTTTATCGGCATACGTATATTTTATATAGTCTGTATGAACGCTCAGCCTTATCGTTATTATCGTCTTTATTTTGCTGATCATACGCGTTGTTGTTCATTAAATGCACACGGTGGTGTTGGTGACGATGTGCTCAGCTCCACCAGCCAGTCACAACCAGGCAGCGTCGTGTTAGCAGAGGATCAGTGTCAGATCTGATTTCCTTCTGCGTCGCCGTAGGCTAAGCCGTGGAAATATAATAACAGGGTTTCAACCGAGATGTCCTCCCACTGCTCTCGCTACCGAGCACGAGTGTGTGTTTAAGAGGGGGCGTGGCTCAGTGGCAGGGCGCAGACAGTGATAGACAGGCGGCTCCTGGGTTTTTTTTTTTTTGCGCGTGTGTGAGAGCAGAGAGGAGGCGAGTGCTGCTGTGGCTGTCACTCTTCATTTTGCTCTCAGTCACTGCAAGTCCTGCACTCGACCTGTAATCACCGCCTGTCTCTGTCTGTCCACTTCTCCGGGTCTCACGCTGCCGTCTCCGTCTCACTTCCCGTGAGGGTCTGGTCCCACACATTCTAGCAGTTCTGTGTTCCTCCAATTTTCTCTTCCTCTTTCAGCAGAATTAATGCAGAAGTGTCTCATTCGGTCCGTTCCTGCTTTAGTGTCCGGACGGTTGCGAGTTCAAATGCCGAGGCTGGCAGAAATCCCAGAGCCTGGCTGTTTAACCTCAGCTGCTTATTTCTCTGCTTGGATTGGGTTCTTCCTCAACGGGAGAATAAAAATGCCACATCAAGTCACGCTTAAACGAAAACTTTTGTTCTTCTCATCTAGGCAGCCTTCATCTCAGAGCTTGGGGTGTTGTGGTCTGAGCAATGTGGCCATGGTTTTCATTTTTAAACAATCTGAAGAACACAACAAAAACGTAGCTTGTTTTCCTTCCAGTGCAAATTTCGCCTCCTTCTTTTTAGGCCGCAGTGTTTTAAAGGTTCGTTTGAAGCCGCCTTGCAGAAGAAAACATTTTTAATGAACGAAACCACTTGTTTTAATTAGCTTGTTCTAATGATTTATTTACTGTGGATGTCAGAGAGCCGGGTTCTTCTTCTTTTTTTTTTTTTTCGCCGTAAGGTGCCTGCATGTAGGACTGTGTAAGGATTGGCAGCGATGACTCAGCAGTCGGGGCGCCGCATTAGCATACGTGCGGTTGCCTGAGCGAGCTCCTTGACCCTGAACTGCTCAGTTTGGGATGCTTTTGAATAAAAGTGTATGAATAAATAAATGAGGTTGTGCCCAGTTACCATTGTAATGTTAAACATTTACACTTTTGAAAAAGATTTTTAAAGGGTTTCCTTTGCGGGGTGAATCTGAATTGGAGTGCAGCACACACGCCGTGCTAGAAATCTCGTCCCGCTCCACTGTTTATGGTTGTAAGCGCTAGCTCGGTGTCTCCGTCTGTCTCGCCACGCTGCCACTCTGCAGTCTGATATTAAAGCAGCTGGTGCAAGCGCCGTTCCGAATGTAGGCCATGCGCGAGTGTCTCCTTTGTTTTGCTCCGTCTTTAGTAGCCATTTTGACTCGAGTGCTTCTGCTTAGCTACATCTTTAGCTGAAATGTTTTGTCCCCAGAGAGCGGCGAGCAGCTCCGGGCCTGGTTTGAAGTGCAGCCGCGGTGGTCTCGTCTTTTTCCAGCCTTTCATGGATGTTTTACAGAAAAGCTTAATTTGATCGCTCTCTTTGACTTGTTTGTTTAAAGGCTGACTGATGGTTTGAAAAAAAAAAAAAAAAAAAAGGACTGAGGGGGCGTGGTGGGGGGGGTTGGTGGGTTAACTGAAGTGAACGCTAATCTCTTAGAAAAACATGTTGGGTTGAGTGGTGATGACAAAATAAAGCCTCTTGGAGATATGATTCATATCCTAGTGTACAGTTTAGAGTGTTTGGAACATATTTCACACAAAAGGGGGGGGTCATATCATTTGTCTGTTGAACATAAACAAAAACAAAAACACATGAGCGTTGTGATACCGGAGATGATACAGGCTGAAAACGGCACTAGTGATATGATGTGCAAAGCAGAATAAAGTTGACATTCAGTTGTGTGTGTGTGTGTGTGTGTGTGTGTGGCCTCTACAGACAATTGACATGCTTTAGCCCATCCAAAAGCCAGATGCTATTATGTGAAAGACCACAGTGATGACAGCTTTTAGTGTGTGTGTGTGTGTGTATGTATGTGCACATGCATGTCTTTCTGAAGCTTCAGAAACCCAACCTACCGCAGCGAGGTCCGGGTGTGTGTGAAGGCTCACGATGACACACTGCGGTTTTGCTCTCTTCCCGAACAGCCGTCTGCCTGGGCTTGCTTCCTCCGCTCTTCTTTTCTTCTCTACAAACAGGTTCTCTGTCAAGGCCGCCACTTAGAACAACCGACGCTGCCATTCTGTCGTGCTCTCTCTCTCATCCTCTCCTCTGTCATTTCCCTGCCATTTGCAGTCTCGTGGCTTTTGCTTCCTGCTTCCCGTTGGAGTATCTGTTCCACCTCGGTCACGGGCGGACCCGGTGTTGATTTGGATGCAGACGCTGTAGTTAAATCTGCTGCCTCCATCTGGAATCTTGGTTACTGCTTTACCTCTGACTGTAATAAAGTTCGGACACTGGAGACGCCTTCTAACAATAAAATAAGCATCTGCTCTTAGGAAACCCAAATGTTGTTTGTGGAGGGTCTAGTATAGAAGCCCCTGTGTTAGTTGTTGCTGTAATAAAGAAAGCTTATTAGAATGAGTGTAAACCTGTGAGATTTATTTATTTATTTTTGCCTTGTCATCAGCCTACTGTGGGCCTCTAAAGACAGTTATGTGACGCTCTGTCTCTTTCTGTGTCTGTGTGTTTAGGTTCTCTGTCGAGGGTCCAGCTCAAAGGTTCTGGCGCTAAAAGCGGACACAAAGAGGACGACTCTCGCTCTCAGAGCACAGATGGAGGGAGCGAGTGCTGGGAGGATGGACCAGCCAAAAAGAGGTGAAAAAGCACATGCGTACAGTGCCTTGCCACACTGTTTTCACATTACACCCACAAACTTCAATGTATTTTATGTGATAGACCAACACAAACTAGCAAGTAATTGTCAAGTGAAAAGAAAATGAGACATGGTTTTCAACATTTTAAAAATAAAAACCTGAAAAGCATGGCGTGCGTTTGTATTCAGCCCTCCTAAGCCCATACTTTATACGACCACCTTTCACTGCGATCACAGCTGCAAGTCTTTTGGGAGAAGTCTCTACCACCTTTGCATATCTAGAGGCTGAAATCTTTGCCCATTCTTCAAGCCTTGCCACAGATTCTCAATGGGATTTAGGTCTGGACTTTGACTGGGCCATTCTAACACATGAATGTGCTTTGATTTGATGTAAACCATTCCACTGTAGCTCTGGCTGTATGTTTAGGGTCGTTGCCCTGCTGCAAGTCTTTTGCAGCCTCTAACAGGTTTTCCTCCAGGATTGCCCTGTATTTAGGTCCATCCATCTTCCCATCAACTCTGACCAGCTTCCCTGTCCCTGCTGAAGAAATGCATCCCCACAGCATGACGCTGCCACCACCATGTTTCACAGTGGGGATGGTGTGTTCAGGGTGATGTGTGGTGTTAGATTTCTGCCACACACAGCATTTTGCATTTAGCCAAAAAGTTCAACTTTGGTCTCATTTGAGCAGAGCACCTTCTTCCACATGTTTGTTGTGTCCCCTACATGGCTTGTGGAAAACTGCAAATGGGAATGGCTTTCATCTTGCCACTCATGGAGTGCACGATGGTTGTCCTGTGGACAGATTCTCCCACCTGAGCTGAGGAGGTCTGCAGCTCCTCCAGAGTGACAAAGGCCTTCTTGGCTGCTTCTCTAATTAGTGCTCTCCTTGCCTGGGATGTCAGTTTAGGTGGACGGCTGTGTCTCTTGCGGTTGTGCCATACACCTCCCATTTTCAGATGATTGACTGAATAGTTGAACAGATTTTTTTTATAACCTAACCCTGCTTTACAACTTTATCTGCCTGGTGTGTTCTTGGTTTTCATGATGCTGATTGTTTACTAATGTTTTCTAACAAACCTCTGAGGCCTTCACAGAGCAGCTGTAGTTATACTGAGAATAAATTATACACAGGTGGACTCTATGTACTAATTAGGTGACTTCTAAAGGCTATGTACCATGTAAAACTATGTACCATTTTCTTTTCACTTCACAATTACTTACATTTACATTTATGGCATTTGGCAGACCCCCTTATCCAGAGTGACTTACATTTATCTCATTTATACAGCTGAGC
>JAOTRJ010000012.1:16639182-16649514 GCA_028564905.1 Leptodoras praelongus
CTGGACTAATGGACACAGAGACCACACCTCCTTTAGTACTGATGGGTACAAAGGCCACGCCTCCATCTGGACTAATGGACACAGAGACCACACCTCCTTTAGTACTGATGGGTACAAAGGCCACGCCTCCATCTGGACTAATGGACACAGAGACCACACCTCCTTTAGTACTGATGGGTACAAAGGCCACGCCTCCATCTGGACTAATGGACACAGAGACCACACCTCCTTTAGTACTGATGGGTACAAAGGCCACGCCTCCATCTGGACTAATGGACACAGAGACCACACCTCCTTTAGTACTGATGGGTACAAAGGCCACGCCTCCATCTGGACTAATGGACACAGAGACCACACCTCCTTTAGTACTGATGGGTACAAAGGCCACGCCTCCATCTGGACTAATGAACACGGAGACCATGCCTCCTTTAGTACTGATGGGTACAAAGGCCACGCCTCCATCTGGACTGATGGATACAGAGACCACACCTCCTTTAGTACTGATGGGTACAAAGGCCACGCCTCCATCTGGACTGATGGATACAAAAGCCACGTCTCCTTCTTCAGGACTGATGGATACAGAGGCCACACCCCCTATAAAATGATCAGCACTGTTCTAACTCACAGTGTTTGTATCATAAATGTTAAACCTTTGCACTGACTCGGACCTGAGGGGTCTGTCAGTTCTGTATCAGCTTTAATGTAACCTTTCAAACATGCAGCAGCACATTTCTAAGATGACATGCCCGTACACGTGCCTTGACTTTATACACATTACATAATCAGCTGTTTGATTAAAATGTCAGAAACCTGTATAACATACAGATCAGACTCGGCTGTTGCCTCTCACAGTAGATCAGGGACAGTTAGAATTTAAGCTCACAGCTGTAGTGTTTGTACATGCTGTATGAGGGTCAGGTGCACTGTGGTCCTGAAACCATGACACTTCATTTCTCTGTATACAGGTATGGAGATATGAGCAGGCTGACGTTGTGAACCTGACTGGACTTGTAAAGGAGCAGGTGTTGATATAAGAAACATGGAACGTTTTGACTGTCGGATAAACCACGGGCGGTTTGGGGGTCAGTATTAGCTGATGATTATCAGGCTTGCCAAAGTGTGTAGTTGGGTTTTAGTGCACTCGGGTTCTGGCCCAACATGGCACATGAAGGACGAGCAGCAGCTTTGTTTGTGTTGGCTCTGACTCCGGTGGTGCAGTTTCCCTCAATTCCTCAAAAGGAGGAGTGATGGATAGACTTGGCTCCTTGGTTAGCAATAACCCTAACTTTGTATTACAGTTTTTGACGTCCTCGTCTCATTGGCCAGCAGTTTTCTTGCTGCTTAGAGCAAGTGTGACGTCGGTTAACTGCCTTGTGAAAGACGTTCACGGTAATATTGTGTGCAAAAGCAGCTTTGATACCACGGCAAAATGAAATTCTCCATTCTGATTGGTCAGAAGGTGTTGATTAACTTTCTATAACAGCAGCTCTGATTGTAGTTCTGGCTATGATTTTAATATGGCATGGTTTCTATAGTAACGGCTTGTTTACAGGATACACCATATAAACATTCAAGATACATCATTAAGTGTAACTGTAAATGGATAAAAAGTGCAATGTAACAGTTCTTATGAGTTAAAGAATGATAGTTTTTTCAGTCACACCAGCCTGTTGTTGATTAGTTTCCTATAACAGCATACCACGTGTATAGTATTCTCCCCCCCCCTCTCTCTCGCTCGGGCTGTTCTGCTGCACTTTTCCCACTTCCTGCCCCTCCACCTCTGTCATGCGACGGGGAGTTCCCTCAGCAGCATTTACACAGCTGTGGGATATTTCCTTTAAAGGAAGTGAGCTGGACGCTCCCGAGCTGCCAGCGCCCTGAATCTTCTCAGCCTTTCACTTAAACCCGCCTGATATCGCCGTCATCTGACTGCAATCCTTTTATATAAGAAGTCACATTGGTATCATGTCGACTTCCTGCCTGATAACTATAATAGAGCAGCATATTATGTGCAATTTCATCACGCCGGTTAGCTCTTGTTGCCATTGTGCACGATTTCGTAGCGTCCTTCTCTCAGATCGTTTGTTTCTAAAGCCTGATAATGAGAACCTCGTACCGAGATCATTTACATTGCTCCTGCATTCAGCGATTCTGCCTCTTCAGCTCCTTGCTCTCTGATTAGTGCATCACTGCGTGTTTTTGTGTCTCTAATTCAGACTGGCATGTTTAAGACGGCTGTATTTTTCACCACAGTGTTTTCACAAGACTAGCCCTGTTCGACATTTCATCTCTGGACCACTGAACAGATTCTGTGTGTGTGTGTGAGTGAGTGCAGCGTTGCTTTGCCCTTCTGAAAAATATTTATGATGTGAAAGCGTGTGAGTGCTCTTTGTGTACAGGCTTCTCGCTGCCCGACTCCTCGGGCCGTCCTCTGCGCCGGCTGGCAGCAGTCAAGCACTTGGTAAAGGTCAGGAGAGGAAGGTTTCTCTGTGCCAGCGTGTGCCCGCTCTCCTCACACTGCCCGCTTTGTTTCAGGAGATCTGCTTTAGACGCACACTGCTGCTGGAAACCGCGCCATACCGTGCTCAAGGTTGCTGAGGAACTCGGATATTAAACACACGGGCCGGGGTTTTCATTTTTATCAGACGAGATGCTGATTATAGCTGATTTATTTATGTGTACAATTCAGTCGGATTCATTTTCAGCGAACATGTAATAACTTCTCTGTGTTGTGCTAAAATATCATCGTTCGTGTGCTGCGGTGCTGTTCAGTTCTCAATGCTGATTGGTCAGGAGATGTTGATTAGTTTCATATAACTGTGTACCAGGCAGAGTTTCCCAGTTTAGGAAAGTTTAGGAGAAAGAGAGGGAGAGAGAGAGATGGTGAGGGTGAGAGACTGTGAGGGAGACTGAGAGAGAGAGAGATGGTGAGGGAGACGGAGAGAGAGAGAGATGGTGAGGGAGATGGAGAGAGAGAGATGGTGAGGGAGACGGAGAGAGAGAGAGATGGTGAGGGAGACGGAGAGAGAGAGAGATGGTGAGGGAGACGGAGAGAGAGAGATGGTGAGGGAGACGGAGAGAGAGAGATGGTGAGGGAGACGGAGAGAGAGAGATGGAGCTTGGGAGAGACCAAGAGGGAGAGAGACGATGAGCGAAAAAGACAGGGAGAGAGATGGAGAGAGAGACAGAAAGAAATGTGGTGAGAAAGAGAGATTGGGAGTGATGGATAGCGAGGGATAGAGAGAGATGCTGGTGAAGAATAAGAATGTATCTCGGAGCTGGAATGAAGAAAGTGTGTGACGTGTCGGCGTCACTACAGACACAAACGTCTTCACCTGCAGGTGGAGGTCACTGTGTCCTTGATGTGTCCTTGATGTCATATTCTCCGTCTTTATGGGTTATCTGTTTTTCTGTCGTTTTCCACATCCTACTTCCCTTCACCTCACCCATAACGCCGAGAGCAGCTGTATAAATCCTCCTAATTCAGTGTAGACTCTTACATAAACACCAGCGGACTGACGTTGTGCCCGGGAGCGCTACGGGTGGAAAAGCCATCTCGGAGCCGTGAGTTTCGCTCATGTTTCTGTTCTGGGGAATTCACTGGGTTTCAGATGAATCGTAGTTCACTTGCACCACCACTGAGTCTCCCATCCACAGGAAGTGAATGTTTACCACGTCTTTAGCTTGCTAACGTGAGCGCAGGTCTGCAGAAGGAAATGCCTCACGCTGCTGGGAGAGCGCAGAACCGTTTGCGTCACGCAGTTTAACTGTATCTCATTCGGCCACCGGGACAGCGAGACCCGGCTGACGCGTTTTGTTTTGTCTCTATCTTGCAGGAGAATCAGGGCTGGGGAAGTCGACGCTCATCAACTCGCTGTTTCTCACAGATCTGTACTCTGCAGAGTATCCCGGACCTTCTCACAGAATCAAGAAGACTGTACAGGTACGGGCGTCACACCGTCTCACAGCCAGGCGCACGTTCAGATCCAGGGTATTAAACTTAAAAAGTGTTACCATGGTAACCGCATGATTATTTTCTATAGAGGCGTGACATTGGAACTTCTCACAGTTATGCAAATCCGAACGATCGTCTCAAATGGTTCCTGATGGAAGTTCTAGGTTGCTTTATGCTTTAAAGACGTAAAATCCAGACAGAACTTTTACCTTGTATACATTTTATCCCTTAGCGATTATTTATGACGACCCAAAGAATGAACATCACAGGCTTTTTACGATTTAAAATCTTTCTGAATGGACAAACTGCACCCATTCTGTGTCAAGGATTATCGTTTCCATGACGACATCTTGTCAGCTCAGATAAGATAAGACACACCCGTAATCTTGAACAAAAAAATAGCACGTTGTTTTTTTTTTTATGCGCCAGAAAAACTGGTATAATACACGTTATTACAAGGTAGGTTTCCGTGATGTTACTCGAGGCAGTGTTGTACACCTATCACGTGAACGCTGTTCACGTTCTCTTCACGGCACACCCTTGGAACGTTCATCGTTCAAAATCCAAACTGTATTCCTAAAAATCGGCATTCTCACGGCAGACGCAACCGACCACACACATAGATGCCGTTGCTATGTAGTCTTTTGCTTAGTACCAGTTTTTCTGGCACTTCAGTGCATTTTTTTTTCTGTAGCGTTTGACTAACATTAATCCATCACGTGAGCCTTCGTAAGCTTATATAACCAACAGGCATGAATTGGGAAAGGAAATCTTAGGAGGCCCAGGAAGAGCGAGTTGGTAGGGGTCCAAGCACCACAATGCTGTACATTCCTTAGAAATATTAAGGAAATGTGGAGGTTCTTTTTCGGTTTCATTCAAGACACCTCTCCAAGTGTGTGTACAACCTGAATAAAGGTATGAGGTTTCATATCCAAAGCCATCACAAATCCAGCTGTCAGCATAGCCGTAAAGCTGGCGATCACACACACACACGTGCGTACATGCACACAAAATCACACAGAGGGATTTTCAATGCAGGAAAGCTCCTAAGCTCTCTGTACTAGGAATGTTTTTTTCAGGGGAAACGCTTTCTGTCCCAGGAATGTGAGCGTAAAAGCCGCTTCCACAGGTGTGGTCAGCGGGCACGGCGGGATAAACTGTGCCAGAGCGGCGATGGTGTGTCTGCAGGAAATATTTAACCTAAACATTCATCTGAAATTTATACGGAAATGTAGAAACATCTAAACAGCGATACACACGTCGTACATCGTTCATCGTCCTCTCGCTCACACGTAATTTCAATCATGTAGGTGCCAATCCTTTAACAACATAATTACTGCTCTTGTACTACAATCACACACACACACACACACACGCACTCAGAGACACACACAGACAGAGAAGCCTGAAATAGCCCTCCGTTGTGGCGTGTGTGTCAGTGCCAGGCCGCAGTGTGGGTGGTTAGTGAATGCCATTCCCAAAAGCGCGCCTCTCTCCCACACTTCACCGCCTCCACACAGCCTGCTTTACGCACTCGCTTCCAGCAGAGACGCACTGCAGCAAACTGGCATCTCAACACACAGCCCACAAATCACACACACACACTCCCAAACACACACTCCTCCCCGAGGCAGCGCTAAAGTCTTCATTTAGCAACCACGGAGGCTCCAACCCCGGCTTCACTCTGTGATCAGTATATCGTGTTTCCTTTAATAAACGTTAAGCTGCATATGACATAGTTTTTGCACCGTGCTCTTTTTCTGATCCCGGTCGTTTGTCTCTTATGCCCGTGTAGTGTTGCTTGTAGCCGTACAGAAATAATAGTAGCTATTCGAAACACCTATACTGCTCATCCGTGCATCTTTTTTTTTTTTTATCCGATCAGCCAATCACGTGGCAGCAGCGCAGTCCGTCAACTCATACAGATACAGACCAAGAACCTCCGGTAACGTTCACATTAAACATCAGAATGGATAAAATGTGATCTCAGTGCATGATCATCGATGTTTCAGAAGTCTTTTTATACAGAATGGTGCGACAAACAAAAAACAATGAGCCAGTGGCAGTTAGGCTGACCGGAAGGCTTTGGTGCGTGGAATAATCACTCTGTACAGCCGTGGCGAGCTGAAAAGCATCTCGGGACACGTGAACACTGGTCATTGTAATAAGTCCTGAGTTTATAGGATGTCCTCAGACCGCAGTGAATCAGGGCGTGCCGGTTTTTTTGTTACTGCGGTGTAGCGACCCAACAATTTCGAACACTTTTTTTCTCGTCAGGGAACACGCCTCAGCATTTTAGCTCCTCTCTCTCTTTAAGGCTGCTCTCTAACACCGTACGGAGTCTCGAAATAAAGATGGAAGGATTTTATATGAAATCTGTCTAAGAGCTGTAGTGATGCACAGGAACGTTGCAGGATCGTAGGAAGAAGAGGAAGCTGCTGCGCTTGGTGTGAGCACTGATTATCTCTCCACAAGGCCAAGAAAAAGAGTTTTGTTATGAATCCATTAGCTAGCAGAAGTGTTGCCAAGCAACATTTCCCAACCGCACTCTTGCTTATATCAGTGAGAGAGTCACACCCCCCCCCCCCCTCTCCTTACATAACACCCATTCACGATTTTATCAGTCTAATGCTCTTTTCATTACTGTATATTTGTGACGTGTGTGTAATTAGTGCAGACAGTACGGTGTCCTGGATATTAAAATGCCTCTTGAACGTTAATATTATTCCACTCCTAAAGTCGGGAATAATGTTTCTGAGCTCCCAGGATGAAAACATTCTGTCTGTTCCAGCTGCACAGCCCTCGGGTTAACCCAGTCTCGTTTCTATGGTAACGTAACGTGGAAGGAGTTCGACGGTGCCCTGCTGTACGCCAGAGTTTGATGTTTTCTGCGAGATGTTTTGGAAGGAGTCTCCAGTGTCGGTGGAGTCTCAGAGCTTCCTGTTCCTCACAGAACACTGGACTGGGCTTTTGTTTTATATTGCTGTAGTGTCTTCTTGTGGCTGGATGAGTACAGAGCCCCAAAACCACTGCTTCCTGAGAACACACACACACACACACACACACGCGCGCACACTCGTTCTATATCATTATCACTTCAAAAGGATCTGTTTTGTCTCGTACAGTGACGAAAGAGCAATCAAGGTGGATTATAGTTATTACGCCATTATGCATGAATTTCAGCCAGGTAGGCGGTTTATGGGTTTGGCTACACACACACACACACACACACACACACCACTTTGAGTCAGCGTGCAGTCCTGTTTGAGTTTCAGTTCTTCTTGGAACTGCTGACAGGTGTTGTGTTATGAAGCAGCAGGTGTACTGAAATGTAGCTGTAAAAGGATAAAAAGTACAACAATGTATAATGGTTGAGGAACTGCCCATGCTATAAGAGGAACAAAACACTTCGGGGCATGCTGTTATTGGAAAATAATCAGCTGTAGCTGTAACGGGGCACCACACCATAGCTGATTTTCCTGTAACAGGACACGCCCGAGTGTTTTATTCTTAATGTGTACATATAGAAACTCGGCACTCCTGTACAGAGAGGAAGTGTTGGGAGGAAACACGACCGAGTGCGCCAGTCTTGCGGTTTGATGTTAAACGTGATGTCCTGGTTCTCGGTCTCGGTCTCCTTTTTTTTCCCAGGACGTTTATCTGACACGCCGCCCGAGACTGGGCATGAAATAAGGAACAGGTCTTCTGGTTTCCCAACATAGTTTGCTAACAGCGTAGTCTGACGTGCTGCATGTCTGCACACGCGCTCTTCTTCTTCCACACCTCAGTGTGATGAAGCAAAACACACACGCACACAGTCATATTTCACTTCAGTCAGCTCCGGCGCAGTCTCGTCCTGCCTCCGGTTCACAGGTTAACGTCGTAGCTGCGGTTAGAGGAGATTCCTCTCAGTCTTTAGTTTGATGTAATAACACGTCTTGGAATGTAGCGCCCCAGTTAATTGCTTAAAACCAGCCACAGTACCGGATTTATAAAATCACTGCTCGTTTTATCTGTAGCTGAATCACCAAGGACAGATTTATGAGATCATTCCTCTGCACTGGAGCTCAAATGTCTGGCTGATTATGCAGGTGGTGATCCAGAAAAACTGGTACAAAATACACAGCACCACCACCTATGCACATAAATGTACATAAAGCGATTAGACATCTATGGAAGCTTCTAGAGCTTCTAGAGCTAGAAGCAAAGTTTGGATTTTTTACATATGAGCGTTTCGTGACTACAAGAATTCCGGCAAAACCTCGAACTTACGACAAAAGGCTCTGGGTGAACGTGAGCAGCTTCAGCTGGCGAGAATCGTTTCACGTGATAGACGTACAACACTGCCTCAAGTAACATCAGAATTCAATGCCGGGGACTCCAGCGTGAGGACTGATCCTGTGGGAGACCTACTAAGTATTAACTGGTGTACCAGTTTTTCTGGTACTTCATAAATAAATTCTTAAGAGCAATGCGTAATGGGAAAATAATTAGTGAGGCGATGAAGCGGAGTAACTGTTACCACCCTGAAGTAGACTGTGCTGTAGGACAGTGTGTCATGATGAGTCTCCCACACACACAGACACACACACACACGCAGACACACACATGCACAGATCTCCTCTAATCCTTTAAATACCCAGGAAGGATGTGTGCTATTCACCCCAATTTGTTAGCCAGCTTGTTGCCAGACTTTTCTTTTGATCCTTGAAGGTGTTTACCTGCACAGACGTGTAGCACTTTCTCTTCAAACAGCTGAGGCTCAGTAGGAAGTGGGCTGTTGAAAGAACAGGTTCATTACTGCAACATCATGCAAATTTGTAGTCTGACATTTTTTTTGCAATACAGACGTTCCTCGTTCCGTCTCCATACACGGCATCATAACCGCCTGCGCGTCATCCAGTACCATCCAGTTAATTCTGAATGTCTTCCTACACAAAGGATGGGTTATTAGCTCATACATTCCACATGTATGTGGAAATATACATGCCTATGACAGACCTCAGTGACACGGAACATCCTCGAGATGAACCGGAACGCCGACTGCACCCCCGGTGTCCTCACCCAACACCAGAACCTGACTCGAATTCCTCAGCCTCGCTCCACATCCTACTTCCTCAGACTGCTGATGTTTACAGCTGCAACATTGATTACGCTGATTTCCTTCAGCTCCTCGATGTTGATGTTATTTTAACGGCAGTCACGCAAGCATCTTTATTTGCTCGAATTGTTTTCACGGTGAAGAAACGCCCTCAGTGCAGTCATCACAGGAACTCTGGCGGCAACTCGAGACGTTTCTGATTCCAGCAGCCTATTAAAACGGATCAGAACTCGGCGCCGACCGAGACCTCGTATCGTACAGGCTGATTTCTGAGAGGAGAGAAGAATGTGAATGGCAGCCAGCTTCACACCTTCACAGCTTCACCGTAGTCATTACAGCTTCTCATGCTGCATGTTTTAGAGGCAGGTGGTGTGTCTGCCATAAATAAAGTCACATGCTCTCGCTGAGCGGTTTTACCTGCTTCAGTTCTCTGAGAGATGAAAGATGAACCCTTGAAGTGCAGAATTCTGCTGTAACTCTTCTGCACTGTTAGTATTTGCTACCAAATTGCTTTCAGGAACTATCAAAAGTCTGCCATTTCTGCAAATGTTTGTAATGTTCTCGTTCCGTGTTTGTAATTCAAGCTAGCTAACATCGTAGTTCATTGTAGACAGCTAGAAAGGCAGATACCATGGTTACCATTGTGGTTAAGCCATTTTAATGAGAATAGGAAAGAAAAGGAGAAGTGTGTGTAAGTTAAACAGCATGGGGATTAAATTGAATACACAGAGGAACGAGTCCTCGAAGAAGGCTTGACTACCCACCCAGTCATACGTTCAGTTCAGGCTGAGGCTGCCAGATGCAAGGTCCGGGAGCCAGATGTTGTTGTTGTTGTTGCAGTGAAAATGGTATTATTTTTTTCTTTTTGTGGTCTTAAAACATCTTAAAAAGTCTTACATTTGAGCCACAGCAATGACATGAATTGAACAATTCTTTAGAGGATGTGACTGCGATAAGTTGGACAGGTTTACAGCACCGTCACAGTGTGATGTACACTGCAGGCTTTGTGGTGCTGAAGGTCAGGAGAAGAACGCTAGAAGAGCTTTAACTCTGACTGGTTCAGAGTCGTCTCCATCTGGCTGATCAAAGTGCTGAACTCTTCTGCTTGTCAGCACCAGGTGTGCGCGCATGTGTCTCTGTGTGTGTGTGTCTCTATGTGTGTGTCTCTGTATGTGTGTGTGTGTGTGTCTCTGTGTGTGTGTGTGTGTGTGTCTCTGTGTGTGTGTGTCTCTGTGTGTGTGTGTCTCTGTGTGTGTGTGTGTCTCTGTGTGTGTGT
>JAOTRJ010000012.1:16791220-16806734 GCA_028564905.1 Leptodoras praelongus
GAGGACATGCAGACTCCACACAGAAAGGACCCAGACCGCCCCACCCGAGGATCGAACCCGGGACCTTCTTGCTGTGAAGCGACGGCGCTACCCACCGAGCCACCGTGTCGGACAGGCAGTCAGTATGATTGAATTTTCTTTATACCTTTTTAACTTGTTTGTTTTTCTTTCTTTCTTTCTTTTTGTTGTTTCCATTTGTTTTTTCTGTTCCTTTCTATCCTTTTGCTTCTTTACTTTTCAGTTTCTTTCATCGTTTGTTTATTCAGGTGTACAGGTGTACAGAATGAAGTTATATCACACCTAACTGACTGACTAACTAACTAACCAACCAACCAACCAACCAACCAACTAAGATTTTCCCCCTGAGAGACGACAGGCAGTCAGTAAGATTTAAAATGTTGTTTTTCATTCTTTCTTTCTTTTCATTGTTTCCTTGTTTCTTTCTGTTCCTTTCTATCCTTTTGCTTTCTTTACTTTTCCGTTTCTTTCATCGTTTGTTTATTCATTCTTCATCTTTGCCACAGTTGCTCTGGATAAATTATTTAAACTAAAAATAAAAAAACACATTTTCTTTAGAAGTCTAAGTGAACTTGTACAGGCGTACAGAATGAAGTTACATCACACCTAACTGACTAACTCACTAACTATCTAACTAACCAACCAACCAACCATCTAAATGAGTGAGATCTGACCTCTGACCCCTCGAGAGCTCCGCTGCTCAGAGCGTCTGCCGGCTGCTGTGATTTAGAGTTAGAAATATTATAGAAAACAACAGACAGTTGATTTTTTTATTTATTTATTCATTTTTTTTTACAAAACTCCAGTTTATCAATGATTCAAAGTGATTGTACAGGTTTACGTTCGTGGTCCCTTTATAGTTGACGTTTACTTTTAGTAACAGTCGGATAAAATGGATTTGTGTTGCTTTGGAAACTCATCAGGCAGACTCTTCACTGGATTAACATACGGTTAGTGTACTGAGAGACAAAAACATGACGCTACTGCTTAAATGAAGAGCGATTGACAGACAGACAGAGAGAGAGAGACTGAGAGAGAGAGAGACAGAGTATGTTTTGCTGGTGAGTAATCCTCATCCCTCCATCTTGAGCTAACCGAAGAGCGGCGGCGCTCACAGTAGAAGGCAGGTGCATTTGGAGACTTTCTCGTGGCTCAGCACGCCGAACTGGGACGAAGCCAGGCTTTGGATCAGGCTCCAGAAGTGTGTGAAGGATATTCCCTCTCCATCCTTCACCCCCATCTGCTTCAGCACCTCCTTGAACCCCGCGTCTGTCCCACCGGTCTGAAACAGGAACGCACAAAGCCGTTAGTCAAGAGACGCTACCGTTTCCGTGGTAACAGCTGGTACTGGGATGTCTTGTGTGTGGTGGATTCTGATTGTTGAAGTGAGTCTGGTTTCAAGAAGGAGACGCTTCATGTAATGTTTCTGGAGGGAGTCTCCAACCATAAACTGTAAACAAGTGACAGTGTGAAGTCAAGCAGGAAGGAGTTCTTTAATAAATACACATGTGGCCGTTGGTGGAAGAGGAAAAGGAAGAAAAGGAAGAAGGAAAAGGAAGAGGAAGAGTTCACACGCGTCAGGATGCGCTGTTAGAGAAGAATAATCACTCTGTAATGTTTACGTCTCATACAGCAGTTTACTCACTTTCTCATTTCATGCTTTCTTTCTTTCTTTCTTTCTTTTTGTTAGTTCCTTTATGCTTTTTGACCTTTGTTTTTGGTTGTTTGTTTTTCTTTCTTTTTTTCTTTTGTGCTTTCTAAAGAAAAAAAAATCTTTTTGTTTCTTTTTCTTTTTGTTGGTTCCTTATTATTTTTCCCCATTTCTTACTTTCTTTACTTTGTTCTTTCTTCCTTTCTTTCTTTCTTTTCGTTGTTTCCTTCCAGGCATACAGAATGAAGTTACATCATAGTACCTAAACAACCAACTAACTAACTTAACTAACTATCTAACTAACCAACCAACGAACTAACTAAGATTTTCAGGCAGTCAGTAAGATTTAAAATGTTTTTCTTTCTTTTGGTTTCTTTCTTTCTTTTGGTTTCTTTATATTATTTTAACTTTTATTTTTCTTTTTTCTTTCTTTCTTTCTTTCTTTCTTTTAGTTTCTTTATATTATTTTAACTTTTGTTTTTCTTTTTTCTTTCTTTCTTTCTTTCTTTCTTTCTTTTAGTTTCTTTATATTATTTTAACTTTTTTTTTCTTTCTTTCTTTCTTTCTTTCTTTCTTTCTTTTAGTTTCTTTATATTATCTTAACTTTTGTTTTTCTTTTTTCTTTCTTTCTTTCTTTCTTTCTTTTACTTTCTTTATACCTTTTTAACTTTTAGCTATTGGCTTTTCCATTGTAAACCAGTGTGTGGTTTAGACAAGCTGCAGCTCTGCCATTTGCGCCATCGTTGTATCCAGACCTGCTGCGCTTTCACAAAAAATACTTACTTTCTTTACACCTTTTTAACTTGTGTTTCTTTCTTTTAGTTTCTTTATATCTTTTTAACTGAATAAGATTTTCCCTGTGAGAGATGACAGGTGGTCAGTGAGATTTTTATAAACGTATAAAGGTCTTTATTATTAAGTATCTACAGGACTCGGCAGCTTTTCCTTCCATGTTTGTGGCTTCCAGCTGCTTCCCTCATTTCGGAGGATTGATGAAGTCCTGACTGCGGACGGCTCGGCTCTGTGGCTCGGCTCCCTGAATGTAATCATTAAACCATTAAAAAGCGGTTGATGTTAAATGAAGAGTAGAGAGTCACTCCTGCGTGTGCTGTGTTAGGATAAACGTGTCCCAGTGAGGGTAAGGACCTGCTGAATGTCAGTACACACACTCTGTAGGCTGTCTGAAGCCAATCTCACGCTTGCGTCTGTCTCCCGAGCTCACGTTTGGTTTTCTGACTGAACTGTCTCCTTAATCTGAACCTGAACTGTTGTTTTATTCTGTTGTTTTATAAACCGGTTGCAAATCTCGGTCTTCATCTCTCAGCCGCCACCGTTTGTCCTTCTGCTTGCGTTTTTTTTTCTCCTTTTATTTCCTTTCCAGAAATTCCACGTTAGGCCCGAGGCAGCCTGCCGCAACACGAACTGAAATGACAGGCTCTGACTAAAGCGCTTTCTTGTCCTGAAGCAGCCCCGACTGTTTCCTGTCTCGGTGCGAGCCTTTCCCAGCACCGCTCTCTGACACGTGCTGAAGTGAAGAAGCAAAAAATAGCCACAAAACAAAATGACAGTCACGCTGCAGTGGTTTAGAGTTTCCTAAGAGGGATCTGTGGCCACACCCTGTGTGTGTGTGTGTGTGTGTGTGTGTTTGAAGCAAAAGTATCTGGGTGTGTTCTTTACCTTGACAAGGTTGGGCAGCTGTGAGGAAAGGAGGTTCTTGAACTCATCTGCCTTGAGCGTGGAGCTTTTGTCTGCTGAAGCAGAGTGGAAGTTTGAGACCAGAGTGTTGATGGCCTTCTCCAAGTCTGAAAACTGAGAGAGAGAGAGAGAGAGAGAGAGGGAGAATTTATCTTTGAGTACTTGTTTAATAGAGATGGAGGAAACAGTTCAACACACACACACACACACACACACACATAACAAAAGTACTCTCATTTAATCCTCATAGATCTTAAATCTTAAAACATGTCTTTGACACTCAAAGTTTGGCACATCACCTATGCAGCAATACCTGTAATACCTGCAGGTCGAGCCGTGACAGCCCCGCCCCCTGCACGCTGTTTACCCATGGACACACCTGATTCTGAAAACATTGCATCCTGCTCTCTCTCTCTCTCTCTCTCTCTCTCTCTCTCTCTGTAGCCCATGGAGGGAAACGACGATGCTGTTTAAACCAGCTTCAGACCGAGCCTCACCCACCGAGGGGTCGAGTCAGTTCAAGACCACACAAAACCGGCTCTTTAGCTAAATTCTCTCGCGTTTCTCTCTGGGTTCTAATTACTATGATACGATACGAGCACAGCTATTGGCTTTTCCATTCTAAACCAGTGTGTGGTTTAGACAAGCTGCAGCTCTGCCATTTGCGCCATCGTTGTATCCAGACCTGCTGCGAGGCGCTTGCTTTCAGCTCGGATTTTACACAAAAAATATACTGATCCATGATCTAATCCATAATCTATAATCTGCCATTTTTTCTGGAATATTCAACAATCCTACAGTGCATCTCAAGAAATCATGACTAGGGCTGTGAACTTTACATTTGTCTAGTGTTTACGGTTTAGACAGTTCAGCTTATAGCTCCGTTTGCAAACTAATTTTGTACACATATTTGAAAGTTAAAGGTTGGAGGTTAAAGATTAGGTCATTTTCAGGTCTTCTCCAGTTTTAGTGCCAACTCTAGCCTTCCCGTTCATGGCCGGCAGGAGAGGAAGCTGACATTGGTGTAGCCTGTCTGAGATGCTTTTC
Organism: Leptodoras praelongus; assembly: GCA_028564905.1. Classification (NCBI taxonomy): domain Eukaryota; kingdom Metazoa; phylum Chordata; class Actinopteri; order Siluriformes; family Doradidae; genus Leptodoras; species Leptodoras praelongus. Next base: position 16,795,632 of record JAOTRJ010000012.1, read on the forward strand.
TACCCTAATAGCATTGTCTTCCTGTCATCTTGAACCAGCCTTGCCCCGTTCTCTTAAATGTCTCTCCTGAACAAAGGCATTTCTGCCCTTCAGAATGGTCAGAAATATTCTGCACCAACAATCACGTCTTTTTTTTTTCCACCTCATCCTGATGTTTGACGTGAACATTAACCGAGGAACTCACGTTTGATCTGCACATTATGCACGTTACGCACGTCGGATTGTTGCATGCACAAGCAGGTGGAGAGGCGTTCCTAATAAACCGGACACTCCAATTTTGACCCAAAATCACATCGGTCCAGTTTTCTCTTTGTCAAACTCTCCAAAGCCTCTGTGTTCTATAAAGGAATGCAGATGAACTGATTGATTCCTCATGCTTTCCATTCACACACACACACACACACACACACACACACAATGGAGAGATGCCCAGTGGAGCATATGGCCTCAATTAACATGATTGGTATGAGTTCAGGAAATGAAGAGGGTCAGATCCACTAAAAGGCTTGCAGAACGTTTCGCTGACAAACCTCACCTCCTCTTACTCCATCTGACTCGGTGACATCAAAGCTGCTTTAAAAGAAAAAGAAGTCAAGACTCGACCGAACCGGAATGTCGGAATGCCGCAGGACCTTCACAAATGCTTCTGAGAAAAAAAGTTGCGCAGATGAGAAAGCAGACAGCGGCGTGCGTGCGGAGTCACACTGCTCCTCGGAATTCTGAGGTTTTATCTGGTCCAGAGAGAATTCCTGACATGCCTACTGCAGCTGACACGTAGCTGCGCTGACAGAAAAAGTGCCTTTCTTTCACACTCCGCCGTTTCCCCCGAGACGATCCTCACAACCCGAGTGTAAAACCGTTCGAACAAAGCTTGAGCTGGCATTAATGTCCAGCAAAAAAAAATATATGAAAAAAAACCATTTCTCACTGGTTCTCTGATCTCTGACTCTCATTTCAGCAACTTGAAACTGAAGACTTGTTTATCTCTAAGTACTTTTCTGTGGAAAGAAATGTACGTGAAAAGAAAAGAAAAAAAAATTACCTGTTCCGCCATTTCAGCCGCTCCTTTCTGCTTCTCTTCAGCAATTTGGTGCTCGACCTTCCTCCGTTGCTGTCACATCTTGGCTGAGATCCTGAATCCTCCCACTCGGGAGGAAAAAAAAAAAAAGTACAACCCACCACCTACAGTGTCGGTTTGCTATGGAGGAGGGAAAAAAAACACGCTCCTGTAATTTGATGCTTTGGGACTGTAAAGTGGACAGGGCGTGGATGAGTGCATAGTCTGCTATTTTCCCTTCGCGCTGGTGTTCCATAGCAGAGCAGAAGACACACACACAGAAAGAGAGAGAGAAAGAGAGAGAGTTCCTCACATCTGGAAACTCTCAGCAGAAAGTTGAAACATCTCAGTTTTTTTTTCTGCACTAGCAGAAGCTTGCATGACAAGTACAGCCTGAGTGGAGCTCTGACTCTCTGACTCTAACATTTATTGTTTCATCTCTAATTGGCGTTAATTAGATTACACAAATTAATTAGCTTATCTAAGTAAGTAAGTAAGTGTTGCTCGTGATATTAAACCAGATTCCGTTTCCGTAGGCAATTGCCTTTATTCCATGGGAATGTCTTTAGGATCACTGGCAGAACCCAAACAGGAGCCTGACACGAACACCAGCGAGATCAAGTAAGAATGGATCTCATCTGGAGCTCTCGGCTACACAGACTAGGCGTGGTGGAAAGAAGAACGGTGTCCAACCCGATGATGGTGTCCCCACGCCCAGTCCATCGCTTGCAGACAATACAAGGAGATCCTTAAGCGACGTGGAGGGAAAAAAAATAATGACAAGTGCCGTGCACGCGTCAGTGAAGAGGCTGAACAAGTCACAAAAATCCTGGCTCACGTTCAGAGTGAAAGAGTGACAGAAACGATCAGGAGGAAATCAAATCAGAGCTGTTCGGGTTTAGGGTTTGACTCCTAGTTGCTGGAGAAGTGCATTGACTTCCTTCCTTCCTTCCTTCTTTATTTCTTTCTTTATTTTTATTTTCAACTGAATTACAGTTGAACTGAACAGATCTAAGGGTGTGTTCAAACTCCTGGCAGAAAAGCAGATGCCGTTTGTTCGTATTGCGTTCATACTTCAAAAGAAGCGCAGCTGAGTTCCTGAGTTCCTGCTCAGGTGTCTCAATCTGTTTATTTGGTGCGCACCAGAGGAAACGTTCACACTTACGCTCACTCACACTCACCCTAACGAACCGCACTAACAGACCAATCGCACTGGGGCTTGTTTTAATGGAACCAAAGCTGACGAGTCTGAATAGGGGTCTGAACGGGTTTGTTTTTCATTCATTTTTCATTCATTTCCTGTATTTGGGTTCGTTTTTCATTCATTTCCTGTATTTTGGGTTCATTTTTTAAATAATTTCCTGTATTTTGGGTTCATTTTTCATTCATTTCCTGTATTTTGGGTTCATTTTTCATTCATTTCCTGTATTTTGGGTTCATTTTTTAAACAATTTCCTGTATTTTGGGTTCATTTTTCATTCATTTACTGTATTTGGGTTTGTTCTTCATTCATTTCCTGAATTTCGGTTCATTTTTCATTCCTTTTCTGTTTTTTGGGTTTGTTTTTCTTTCATTTCCTGTATTTGGGTTCATTTTTCATTCATTTCCTGTTTTTTGGGTTCGTTTTTCATTCATTTTCTGTATTTTGGGTTCATTTCTTAAATCATTTCCTGTATTTGGGTTCGTTTTTCATTCATTTCCTGTATTTTGGGTTCATTTCTTAAATCATTTCCTGTATTTGGGTTTGTTTTTCTTTCATTTCCTGTATTTTGGGTTCGTTTTTCATTCATTTCCTGTATTTTGGGTTCATTTCTTAAATCATTTCCTGTGTTTATGTTTGTTTTTCTTTCATTTCCTGTATTTGGGTTCATTTTTCATTCATTTCCTGTTTTTTTGGATTCATTTTTTAAATCTTTTCCTGTATTTGGGTTCGTTTTTCATTCATTTCCTGTATTTTGGGTTCGTTTTTCATTTATTTCCTGTATTTTGGGTTAGTTTTTCATTCATTTCCTGTATTTTGGGTTCGTTTTTCATTCATTTCCTGTATTTTGGGTTAGTTTTCCATTAATTTCCTGTATTTTGGGTTCATTTCTTAAATCATTTCCTGTATTTTGGGTTCATTTCTTAAATCATTTCCTGTATTTGGGTTCATTTTTCTTTCATTTCCTGTATTTTTGGATTCATTTTTTAATCTTTTCCTGTATTTGGGTTTGTTTTTGCTCATCTGCTTTTTTGCTTTTTTTCCATTTTCTTCCCCACACTAGACAGATACTGTATGAACTCTTAATTTCCACAGCTTCTTCACCATCTTCTTCTGATTTTAGTTTCCTACATTTATTTTCTTTTCACACCTACGTCAACCATCAACCGTTATACTAACTGTGTTTTTAACCCTTGGTGATCTCACAGTAAGAAACAGCTCTGCTTGAAAATGAAGAACAATTTCCTCAAATCGTTTCACGTATAAAAAAAAGCAATTAGTGTTTATAGCTTGTGGCATTATTCCTGTCCTCCACAGATCCCTTCTTTTTTGCACTAGCATTCCTACAGTACGTTCCAGCCGAGTGGGTCGAGTTTGGCTAGTCAGTTGAACATTGCTAGTCCTGGCAGTTAAATGATATTTTGATCTCTTCTTCCAGCAAGTATTTGTTTTTCATGTTTTTTACACATCCATGGTGTAGCCTTGGAGGGGTCTTAAGAAAAACAACAACCGATAGCTTTAATGAAGGTGTACCAAAATAACGGACGATACTTTTAACCTCTTTGTACCAAATATATAGATTTATTAACAGCAAGTTTAAAAACGCCAGTGCCCTTCTTTAATATGAATAAATGTTTTCTGCTGTTTCAATTCAGAGATTTTTTTTTTCCATAACAGCATTCCTTATGATATACGTTCTACAAATTCCATCTCCTGCACTAACTCTGACTCTGACTCTAACAGTGATCCAATTTAGCCAAGAACAACATATTTTTCATTATTTTCCATTTCTAGTTATAACTAATGTGGCAGAAGGTCCACCTTCTGGTTTGATGCTCCACGACACATCACCCCGTCACTGATGACTTTACTGCAGCAGCACAGCCCCCAGGGGTTATTTCTTCTTCATCCTCGTGTTATAGCCTAATTAGGAAAAAGATTCATCGCCATCGTGTTTCAGTATGGTTGCAGATGAAGAAAGGGGAGAACGAGGCAGATGGAATTTTAGTGCCGTTAGTAGAGACAAACAGAATACGGGATCAGAGCATGGAAAACAATCATGTAACCACAAAGTGTGGTGTGATGTAATCAGTGGGGTTTTGGGTAAAGGAGTAAAATGTCAGGATTGTTAGAAATTGTTGTAAGAGGAACATTTTAGCCACAAAGGTACGTAAATGTAAAAGTAAAAATGTAAAGTGATTATGCATTGTATATAAAGTCCTGGACATAGTTTACATCATGCCTTTTGGCTAGTTTGTGACTTTTATGACTCCAGTTGTCAGGGTGTGTCATTACTCTCTCTCTCTCTCTCTCTATCTCTCTCTCTTTCTCTCTCTCTCTCACTGGTTCTGTCTCTCCTTCTCTCTCTCTCTCTCTATCTTTCTCTCTGTCTCTCTTTCTCTCTGGTTCTGTCTCTCTTTCTCTCTCTCTCTCTCTATCTTTCTCTCTGTCTCTCTTTCTCTCTGGTTCTGTCTCTTACCCTTTCTGTCTATCTTTCTCTATCTCTCTCTCTCAGTCTTTCTCTCTCTCTCATTCTCACTCTCTGTCTCTTTGTCTCTCTGTCACCCCCCTCTCTCTCTCACACACACACAAAGGGAGTAATCCTAAAATCCTACACGGTTTGACTCAAACATCGGCCGAGCCCAAATGTCTGACACACTCTCCCTCGCATGTTTAAACACACGATCTTGTGCAATGGTGTATAAATTACACACAAAAGCAACCTGGCTCTACAACTTCACTGCAGTTATTTTCACACAGACTGCATTCATGCTATGACAGGTTTGTGGCGCACACACACACACACACACACACACACACACACACACACACACACACACACACAGTGGGGTGCAGAGAAATACATTTCAGTTACACCCCCAGGCAGTCGCCTTGCTCCTGTTCAGATATGAAGCATAAAGTGAAGTGGAGTGAAATGTGGAGTAGATTTAGACAAAGGGGCTCTAAAGTAGATTTAGTCAAAAGGGATCTAAAGTGGATTTAGTCAAAAGGGATCTAAAGTGGATTTAGTAAAAAGGGATCTGAAGTAGATACAGTAAAAGGGGATCTAAAGTAGATTTAGTAGAAGGGGATTTGAAGTAGATTTAGTAAAAGGGGATCTAAAGTAGATTTAGTCGCCTTGCTCCTGATCAGGTATGAAGCGTAAAGAGAAATGTGAAGTAGATTTAATTTGAAAGTGATCTAAAGTAGATTTAGTAACAAAGGATCTCAAGTAGATTTAGTAACAAGTGATCTAAAGTAGATTTAGTCAAAGGGGATCTAAATTAGATTTAGTTAAAGGTGATCTAAAGTAGATTTAGTAACAAGGGATTGACTGTGTTTAAGTGTAACATTTTTCCAAATGCAGAAAGTGGTGAGTGTGTACCTCAGAGCAAGTATAGTAATCCTCAGAATATTTTGAGTCTGAATCAGTATAAGGAATCTGTTGTGGTAGTGGCCTGGGAAATCCTTCACATGAAGTGTAAAGTCCCTGTTGCTGGTATCTAAGTATTTTACATTTATTTTGGTTCAAATAAAACATAGAACATTTTTATTTTAAAATCTCCACTGAGGGACACTAACGTTCATTATCTACCTGTTTTGCATCTATCATAAACAAAATATACCTATACTAGATATTTGCAGTTTGCACCTCTCTGTGAAATGGGCGGGGCCAAGACAGGGCGGGAAGATTGGCAGTGGCAGTTCAGTGGTTAAGACGTTGGCTTACTGATCATGAGTTTAAATCCCAGCACCATCCTTTGGGCAAGGCCCTTAACCCTCACCTGCTCGTTGTATGAATGAGATAAATGTAAGTCACTCTGGATAAGGGTGTCTGCTAAATGCCAGAAATGTAAATGTACGAGTGGTGACATTTCATTTTAGTATTCAGTGTGACATTCCTCACATGCCACACACACTTTCAATACCTGACTCACAACCAGGTCAGAATGTGTAACATGCTGATCAAACACAAAGGCTCTTTTATACTTCAACAAGCCCATGCTCTCCTACAGCGCACAGCTTCTCATTCAGCTTGGCACTGAATCAATATGATTTCAATTCTGAAATTTCACTGACGAAAATCCACGGCTTAAAAAAGGAATAAAGGGGACTGCTCATTTTCATCAAAGATGATAAGGTTGGGAAAATTAGTTCTCAGCCTCATCCACATCATTCTCTCTCTCTCACCATGTGCTGCATCTACCTGCCTCTTCTGCATACATGAGCTCACACACATCCACAACTGGCTAGTTTGATGTCATGATCCAAACATGTGACTGCTTACGACACATCAACACTTTATTCTCATTCACTGATCTTCACTAAGCTCTTTATCCTGGTCAGGATGGATGGTGGATCCAGATCCGGGTGGATCCAGAGCCTATCCTGGGTGTGCATTTGGAGATGCACCCTGGATTGGACACTAGTCCATTGCAGGGCAGCATGCACACACACACACACACACACACACACACACACACACACACGCGTTCACACCCAGGGGCATATTTCGATTCACTATCCCACCTAACGGCATGTTGTTGGGAGGTGTGAGGAAACCGGAGATCTCAGAGGAAACTCCCTGGAAACACAGGGAGAACATGCACAGGAACTCCACACAGATTTGTTTTCCTAAAGTCAAGGTGGTGAAGTACAGGCAGAAAAACTTAAAGCCCAGTTTCTTTATCAATTCTGTCTGGCTGCCAGAATTCCGCTACAGCGTTATCCAGTGGATTATCTCAAAAGAACTTCAATAACTGAATAGTGGCAGGAGTAAAGGTCAGGATTTCTCCTGATTTTACAGTTTTTAGTGTGCAGTATGTACAGATTGGATGATGAGTATTGTAATTAGCTAATGTGCATATTTTCCGGCATGGTCAGGATTCAGACCTCAGCATATCAAAAGGAGTAACAGTAATTACACTGCGGAAAATTCACTTCCACAAGGATGACTCACTCACTCATTATAATACATTATTGTTGATAAAGCCCCCTCTCTCTATTTCTCTCTCTCTCTCTCTCTCTCATTCCTAGGCATGCTCACACACAAACACAGAAATACTCATTGTGTGAATATGTCTTGTGCAGGATATGAGTCAGTGAGTCTGCATTCTGACTCAGGCTGTTGTTAAGCTCATTGATGTGTTCACTTGCCTCTGCCATTTTAAACGAAATGACCCCCCTTCCCACATGTTTATGATGTCCTCTGCCATAATTGATGACAACGTACTGGTGTGATGATATACACGATGTGTTGACATCAACATAACGATAATGTTATAACTATTATTGCTTTTCATCCCGCTACCCACCCAGTCCATTTTAATGAACATTCTTGCAGTTTCTGTGATTGTTCAAGTCTGAGCAATACAAGTAAGTTTATACCACCTGTAACATCCATCCATCTTTCCACCAAGCTGCCAGAGGGCACCCTTACCCCAGTTTTGAATCACTTCCTTGTTTACCCTGCTCATTTCCTGTTCCCATATTATATAAGCACATGGCTCCTCAGGTACTTTGTGTTCTTTGTTTCCTATTATCTTGGCTGTGGCTTTAAGATGGATCCTCCCAAATCAAGTCTTCCAGAAGCCAGGCTAGACTACTTCCTAGAATTTGAAGCACACATACCATAATAGTGGTACAGTCTACTGAGTGTGCAGGTTTGTTACTATTAAGGTCCCACCTTCTTCTTCTTATTTGCTTAAGGGAACGTGGGTAATAATACATCCTTACCAGAACATCAGTGATTCAAGCATGTCTTCAATTCCAACACAGAAGGAAAGCTATAAAGTTATATTAATCAGCGCCTTACTTTTGTACTTGAGCTACAATGACCTAAGTAAGTCAATCCATTTTTCTGCCACCTTGTCTTAGAATAAAACAGCTGCCACAACTTAAGCACTCTGTTATTAAGTAATCTTACAAAGTAGATTTCCAGAAATAATAAAATAATATGAGAATGAATTCTTGTGTGTTAAAATAGAACCAGCATGTCGTCACCTCAGCAGCTCTGTACTCATCATTCTTACTGAGCTACATAAGCTTTAATTCACAGCAGTTCATCAAGACGGGGTGTTTGTTTTTCCCATCCATATATTTTGCTCTGTCAGTTCTGCAGCTTGTTGAAACTTGTGTTGAAAGTGATGGCTCAGAGCACGTTTCACACAGTCAGCATGGTGCAGCGTGGTGTTTCCTAGAACTGAATGTTGTTCAACTTTTTTGTACAAATCTTGGTCCAGGTTTTGTCCTTAATGACCATAAGTACATCCCAAAACACTAGCATACTGACTAGCACTCTGTCTACATTGATCATCTAGATTATCTTGCAGCTTTTCCAGCCTGTAGGTGTCAGTGTTTATCTAAACCCTAAACTGTTACTGCTCCCTATTTACTCACATTTATTACCTCCTACTGATGCTTTACTGTTATTAATATGATTTGCATTTCTATTTATTTCTGTGTGTAAACAAACTGTAAGGCAGTCAGTAAGTTGGATTAGAAATGAGACAGATACAAATGCACATTAATAACGTGTCGTGGGAAGAGTCATAACTCTTTAACCTGGCATAAACCTTCTGTGTCGCACAAGCTTCCTGGTGTCTTCCTGTTTCCTGCTTCCTGGTTTTCCTCAATGCTGATTTCATTAGTGCTCAGGATGTAGTGTATTCACTGTAACTTGGCATATTCCTGCATTAACATCTGTCTGTTTGCTTATATGCAAACCTGATCTCTGGCTCTTCAGTAAATGCACCAGGTACAAGAAAATATACACAAAGTAAATGTATTAAAATATATAATAATGCAGGAAATACTTATGCCACCAATATGTATATACCCCTAATAAAAATTAATTAAAATTAAATTAAATAAAACTAAATAAAATAATAAAATAAAATGCCCACATTAACATAGTCTACTCCCTTTTATACAAACCTGACTCATAAATAAATGCAACAGATACACAAAAATATACACAAAGAAAATATAATAAAATATATAATCATGCAGGAAATACTTATACCACCAATATGTATACACCCCTAATTCTTTTGGTAGCATGGTATGCTGTAATTAATTGAATCATAATAAAATAAAATAAAAATAAAATAAAATGGCCACATTAACATAGTCTGCTCCCTTATAGGCAAACCTGACTCATAAATAAATGCAACAAATACAAGAAAATAAAATTTATATTAAAATATGTAATCATGAGAAAATACTTAACACTAATCTGTGCTATATACCTGCGATTCTTTTGGTATGCTGGCATGCTGTAATAAATAAGTAAATAAATAAATAAATTGATTACTTACTTAATTAAATTAAATAAGTTAGTTTCTTTGCTTCCACAACAGGAAATGTAACTATAAACTGATAAAAGAAAATCTATAATTCTAATCACCAACCCATTGCTGTGCACAGAAATCTAGATTACACTAAATATACATTTTCTTTAAATTAATTTATTAATTATATTTAAAAACCCTTTCTGTTAACCCTCTGTCTCACAATCTCTCTAACAGATGAATTCATGCCACAAAGAAAAAGCAGGAGACATTTTTATTTCATTTTGTGTCAAGTCATTTAATTAAAGCCTTCAAGGCTATAAAAATGTAAATTACATCCATGAAACAAAATAAAAAGAAAGTAAATATTTAAACAAATTAAATGAATTACAATTCAATAAATAGGTTTAAAAATGAGTAACTAGTTTTCCCTTATTACCGCTCTATATTTTATTCTTAAGAAACATTTTTTTCTCTAATTTATTTCTAAAGGAGGAACGCTCGCTTGAAAAGGTTGCTGGTTGAAGATTTCAGGGTTCAAACAGGAATATTCGACTTCCTGCAAGGAAATAGAAACGTAAGAAGCACTAGTAAGTGTAAGAAGTGTGTGACGTGAACGTGCACGGGGTTTGATACCGTACCGATGTTGTGGGAGGCTTCTCTACGTTCGACCTGCACGTGTCCCGCGTTCCTGTTGAAGGAAAGTAAGCACAGAATAAATACGACTAATAATGAAAAATATCAGTGTGAGGTATTATTACCTTTGGTCTGGTGTTTACGCCGAGTATCGACGCCTCTGTGACGCCTGAAAATACAGTCAGAGAGACAGGTGAACTTTCTCATGATCGATCTGTCGCATCGTGTCACTCTGTATTCAGGAGATACTTCAGCTGGAGAGACAATACGAGACGAACCTGTTCACTGGAAATGCCGCTTGCTTGTCTGAGAGAACATGAGGAAAAATTAAACAACTGTGATAATCAACATGAATGAAGTCAGCCTAGGTTACATGTTACAGATTTAAAATGCGCACACACACACACACACACACAAGGCCCATGTTAATGCTAAGCTGTTGTTAGCTAATCATTTACTAGTCCTGACCTGCGTTAACATTGTTTTTATTAGCTAAGCTAACCAGACCAGTTTTTAAGCTAAGTTGGTGTTAGATAAGCATACAGGCACTAGTTTAGTTAGTTAAGCTAAGCACATAAAGGTTCAGACGTGTTTCATGTTGAGTCATTGCTAGCTGAGTATGTACAAGTCCAAAACCATTCCAAAAGTGGTGTTAGCAAAGCTGAGCACATGCAGGAAGGCTGCTGGAAATTCTATCTGACATCTATCTGTCTGTTTTTCTATCTATCTATATGTCTGTCTGTATGTTTCTTTATCTGTATGTCTGTCTGTTTCTCTATCTATCTATCTGTGTGTTTCTGTCTGTCTAAATCTATCTGTCTGTCTGTCTGTCTGTTTCTTTATCTATCTATATGTCTGTCTGTATGTTTCTTCATCTGTATGTCTGTCTGTTTCTCTATCTGTCTGTCTGTCTATAT
>JAOTRJ010000012.1:16886473-16897163 GCA_028564905.1 Leptodoras praelongus
TTCACCACTCACAGCTCCATCACAGTTATTACAAAGGACAAAAAGGTCATTATGTAGTTCTTGTTTTCTTTTCTTTTCTTTTTTTTTTTTAAATCTATCACTATCCTGCAAGAAGAAAGGCTAAAAATCCCTCTGACCACTGTGCAGGACTTGTATATGTCATTCCCAAGACGAATTGACGCTGTATTGGCCGGAAAAGCCCTACACCATACTAATAAATTATTGTGGTCTAAAATGACAGGTTTTTCAGTTTGATTTGATTGATTGAATGATTAGATTTAATTTACAGGTTTGTGTTGGCTCTTGTACTTTTTTCTATTCTTAATTAATGCCAATAACAGTCATTGGCCAGTCTTGGTCACTTGTGTTAAGCCAAAGCGAAGGCCTCAGTTTTGATAAACAAGTCATCTCTGTGGTAAAAGCAGTTTCCTTCAGCTTCTTTCCTTTTCCAATCTGGATAAAGTTATTCGTGCTTTTATTACTTCTAGAATGGACTATTATAAGACTTTACTTATTGGGAATAACCACTGTTTATTGCAGTGATTACAATTAGTCCAGAATGCTGCAGCTAGGTTTCTCACCAGCATCAAGAAAAGAAACCATATTACACCAGTCCTTCGCTTCTTTTCACTGACTACCAATTCAATACAAAATAAAGTGCTTTTATTTGTTTATAAAGCACTGAATAATTTAGACCCTTCTTACATTGGAGATATAGATCTCATCCAACCACACAGCGAACCACACTGAGATCATCTTCACTGAATTTGTTGGCCTTTTCGAGCACTCGCTTGAAACCCAAAGGTGATTGGGAATGTGCGGTTTACGCTCCGAGATTATGGAACTGTCTCCCATCCAACAACTCAACAATCCCCGTCTATCTTGGTTTTCAAGTCACGGTTAAAAACATACCTGTACAAACTTGCTTTTTGAAGCATGAAGGACTGCTGTGATGCCATGTGTTTCACAGAGTCTGTGCTTGTTTTATCTCATCTTTACTTTGCTATTATGCTCCGTACAGCACTTTAGACAACCCAAGTTGTTTATAAATGCTTTCCAAATAAATTTTACTTGCGTACCCCGTTAATATAAATAATATAAAATGGTGCGTTTTTGTAAAATGTTCTTAATGACACTCTTAGTAGTGAACTAGCATAACTAGCATGAGGATGCATTTCTCTTACAGAGACTCCAAAGCTTTTAGAAGTTGCTGTGGATAAGGATATATCTGATAATAAGGATAAAGCCATCTGATAAACCCTGTAAAGACTATTTAAGCTTTCTGTGTAAATTCACACACAGGGCATGAGTAGGACATGAACATTTTCCTGAATCCCAAACGTAGGCTATATAGCGCGTATAAATGTACGTGTGACGTGTGAGGCGTTTTGGGTTCTCCTTGTATAATAAACATATATAAATATGGATTCGCCTTCAGTTTCTCTTAGTGCAGCTGAAACACATTAGAATAAGGTTCTGTGCTACTTTAATTATTGTCAAAAAAAAAAAAAAAGCAAACATGGGATGAACTTGTGCTCATGATTGGATGGTTCCTGTCAGCATGTTCATGCTTATAAATGAAAACCGGTGAATTGTGAAAGTGTAAAGGAGACATTTTTGGTTTTGTTTGTTTTTTTCAGTGCAACGGGAAACATGGTTATAGACCGAGGCTACTACTGACACGGGGGTGGAGGAAAAGAGAGGAGAGGGAGGAGCTAAGTGCTTGTGCACCTGGGGAATCGCTGTACGGCACGCCGCGAGGCTCAAACTTCATCAATGAAACAAAAAGCGCAACGCGTTGTCGTCTCCGCTGTCAGTCTGCGGATCACAGCGCAGCGAACCGGCGCTGGGATTCAAACCGCACGCTGAAGGAAGATCTCAGCTGCTGCTGCGTGTCTGACGCTTTGTGAAGAGCGGACTGTGTTTGTTCTCTGGACAGGGAAGGGAAGATCAGCTGGATTTGAGCAGTCATGTCCCGGAGGAAACAGAGTAACCCGCGCCAGTTCAAACGCCACAGCGCCGCCAGCACAGGTCACTCTTTATTTATTTATTTATCTCTTTATTTCTTTCCCTATCATCTTTATCTTGGTGCATGGAGGTATAGCTCTTTATTTGTCTTAGATGTGTGTTTGGGGCATATAGCTGTGTGTGTGTGTGTGTGTGTGTGTGTGTGTGTGTGTGTGGTACTTTTGGCAAATTACAGAAGGACATTAACTTTGTAAGTATAATAATAATAATAATAATAATAATAATAATAATAATTATTATTATTATTATTATTTTCCTGGTGTTCTTTTTCTTTTTCTTTGTTTAAGACATTTTAAGGTCTGTTAATAAAAGATTTGCATCCCAAAATGACACCTCAACAGGATTTAACAGGATTAAGGATTAACAGTACACCTAATCTTAAAAAAACTTTAAAAAAAAGTAAACATAACCATTTTGATTACCTTTATCTCAGAAACAGAAAATATTTTGCTATTGTTTATTTATTAATAGTCTAAAGAATAAAATAATAAGAAATGTAAATGTTGTAATAACGTTGAAATAATAGGTAGCATCACTGGGTATACATCTTATTCATATTTAGGTATTTTAAATAAAATAATAAAATAGTAATAATAATAATAATAATAAGAAGAAGAAGAAGAAGATGATGATTTGTACTGTAAGGACCAATGATCTAAAAGCTAATCAAAGATATGACACATGCACCTTCCTATATAAAAGATACAAACTAAAGTGACAAACGATGAACCTGACTTCCAGTGTATTAGTCAACCATATTGAATTTATAAATATATATATTAAAAATGATAATATATAAGTTTGCTCTGGCCTTGTCCAGCTGCTTCATTTGTTGTCATCTTCACCCATAGCTATACAGATGTATATGGTATTCCAGTACATGTAAATAAGTTATTACTGGACCTATGGTATAACAAACATTGTTACCTTAGAAGTATAATTAGTATATTAGACATTATTTAAAATCAAAACCCTAAACTTATCACGATTTGTCGATTATGAGGTCAGCCCCTGGGTTTTCTTGTTAATTTTCTAAAGCATGTGGAAACTCTTCACCACTCACAGCTCCATCACAGTTATTACAAAGGACAAAAAGGTCATTATGTAGTTCTTGTTTTCTTTTCTTTTTTTTTTTTTTTTTAAATCTCCTTCCAACATATTGCCCTGTTATCTAAACCTCGCCGATTGCCCCAGTATTTTCATATTTTGCCTATTCTTTGTGGCGTCCCTCTGGTGCACAGATAAAGAGTGAGTGCTGAAAGAGCTCCATTAATTTGCCCTGATGACTGCAGAGATAAGGACAGATAATGGACTTGATAAAGCGGGTGTGTGTGTGTGTGTGTGTGTGTGTGTGTGTGTGGGAACAGAGATATCATCACACGCACGATTATTGCCATTAAAATTCCAGCCCTGCAATCTGTGCCGCACTGATAATCCTCTCCGGACGATAAGACAAAGGAAATCTTCTCCCTTTATTAGGTCTTCTGGATATTCTGATAATATAGTGATAAATTTTTGTATTTGTCCTGACCCTCGTTTTTTTTTCTTTAAGATCTCTCTTTCTTTTTTTTCCTCCATCTGGAATACCTATGAAGTGATAGGGTCATCTGTTCTGCTTTACTCTGGCTTCCACTCCCCTTAACCTTACCAGGATTGGGGTTTTATTGTAATAAGAGTTAGATCTGAAAGGCAGATAGTGAGCTAGGAGCATATTATCATCCCTTATCAGTTCTTCTTCACTCCATTGAGCTGAACCAGCTGTTATCTCCCCCCCCTCATCGCCCCGTTCCTGACTGGCGGGGCTGTAAATTCGCCCCCCTTTGGTGGGATAAATCTATGGCAGTGGATTAAGAGAGTGTGATGAGGGAAAGCACTGCGCCTTCTTCCTGAGAGAAAGAGCAGATGTGACTGTCAGCCCCTGTTTCATATTCATGCTGATGAGATTCTGACACAAAGACCACGACGTGTAGCACTTAAGCTTTTATCATGGATTATGATGAAGTCAGAGCACCGTACTAACAAATAACTACATACAAATAAGTATTGCATTAAAGATACACAAACTTTGTTGTTCTGCTCCGAATAAGTCATAAGAATATAAAAACTGTAAATCAATAAAATAAAAATAAAAAAGTATTATTATATATTATATATAATTATATGATTATTATTATTATTTATAATAATAATTATTATTTTATTTATTTGTTTATTTATTATTTATTTAAATTATTATATCATTTTTATATCATTATCTTTGCTATAATTATAGAATTATACAATTATTTATCTATAATATTAATTATAAAATGATTAAATCTATTATGTAATATTATATAATTTTTATATCATTCTATTTGTGTATTTAATTTTTTTATGATTGAATCATTTAATTTTGTGATCACATTTCAATATAAAGTTTCCATCAGCTGCAGACGAGCATTTAGATTTTATTCATTATTATATTATATTCATCATATCAAATGAATAAAATTCTCCATTCTGATTGGTTAAATGGTGTTGATTTGTTTCCTATAACAGCACGCTCCTCGTAATATGTCAATAACACCTTAATAACACGTGTAATAACACCTTAAATGTATCTGTGTAACACAACTGTAAATGAATTAAATGTTTATCTATTTAAAAAAAAACCTGCAATGCGATTTTTATAATGCGGAATCGATCTTGATGTGCAGATTTATTCTAAAATTTCCCAGTTAAAGACGACTCATCTGTGAGACGATCGTACCTCATCATCCCCTGTCGTGAAATATACATTATGACGGAACAGAGTTTCAGTATCAGAGTAAAATTCTTTTAATAAATCGGGAAAATGTGCCCCCCCCCTCCTTCTAAGTACCTTTCTAAGAGTGTGGTTCAGTCTTCAGTACATTTTGCTCTAAGATATTTTTGGTTGATGGTTATTTCACTAATACATTTCTTGGTTCTTGTGTTCATTTGAATGTTTTACAGTATAAATAGCAAACAAATGTAATTTACGTGCATGTCTGATATTAGTCTATTATGCTTATGTTATAAAAGAGTTATAAAGCCAGCACACTAGACAGTTCAGACGGATCATAATGATGTACATGACAGTTAATTAGATGATTTTTATTTGTCAGCTCTGATGCAGCTTCCTACATGACACTGTCAAAGGACTGAATTGTTCAGAGGTTTCAGAGTTTCAGAGAGAGAGAGAGACAGAGAGACGAACTACAGAGGAAAAAGAAAAAGTAATAAATCGCAGATGGACGTTCATGTTAAAAACATTTTCAGAAAATAATAATAATAATAATAATAATAATGCAAACTGATTTTCAGCATACACCGACTCTCCAAAAGTGGACTCCAAACAAAAATGACAAGTATAATTTCCGGAAATTACAATCTCTGAATAAATTATCTGAAAGCAGTGCTGAGGTGAAGGAACTGCTGACGGTGTGGAAGTGTTTTAATTCAGACTATTAGCTTAGCGAGGCAAAGAAAAAGAAGAACTGGTGTTTTGTTTCACTCATAATGCCTAAACACTGCACCTCCTCCATGTGAACATTAAGAGACTTAGCACAGCAGAGTGAAAACACATTTTTCTGAGGTAAAGTTCTTTCTGACTGTGCTTTATTTGGTGTATTATATAATAATCATTGCTGTACAGTATTACTGAGACCATGTCCTGATATTAGACTGAACGCAACGTCTTCCATGCTTTAGGACGCTTCGTAAAGGATTGCTTTACATCCCCAGAAGACAATTGTCTTTACGCTGCTATCCAAAAAGGCTACGCTGTATTCTCAGGAACACAGAATATCACGGTTTATCCCACAACCCATTCTCGTCCCCCACCTCAACCAGGTAGCAGCAAAACCTCTTACTCTCTTTCTTTGTGAATCTTTTCTGTCACTTTGCTGACATACGGCTGTCAGAATATGATGAGTTTCTTTCATTATTATATCCTTTCCGAGACATCAAGGTTTGTCAGCTCATCTTTATTCTGCTTTATTTTTTTTTTTCAAAGCCTTTTTGATTATCTTCATCTGCCAACTGTCAGCGCTCCGTCTCTGTGAGATCGGCGTAATATAAAGCGGGGTTATTGTGTGCCAGCTTTCTCAGCAGCATCTGTTCGGCACTAATGAGCTATGAAGTGCTGTGGCTCACTGGCCTACGAAGCAGGAAGGAGATGGATACGAGAGCCAGAGGAGCCAACTGTTTCTCTACGCTTTCATAAGCACTCCAGTGTCTTTTTTTTTTTTTTTATGAGTCATAACAGTGGCGTGTATCATCGTTAGAAAGTGTAAGACATGGATCAAACTCAGTCCGGTTTTAATGTAACATCCACGCTTAAAATAAAAATGCCTGACTATTGGACTAATGAACTATTTCCATGCAGCATTACAGGAAAACTCACACTAAATACTCTATGTGTATATTGAATACTACAGCAGTTAGATCTAGTCTACTAATTTGATTGGACGAGTGTCATTGCAAGAGTGCTGATATTTAATTATAACTGCATTGGGATGTTTCAAACTGTTCATCACTGCATAAAATTCCATTCCATATCTAGCAACAGTCCCACTGAAACAGTTACAACAGTAGAGAAAGTGACATCATCAGAGGTACATTTTTTAAGTCTATGGGGCTATGATGTGAGTGTGGCTTCTTCGGGATCTGTTTCCGTCTCTGAGCAAAAATAAATGAAGTATTTGGCCGTATTATGTCTGAAATGCTGCTTAGTCTATACTAATTTCTTATTCATTAAACTGGTAAAAGCAATACTGCAGTCATTGCAGTTATACCAAATATCAGTACGGCTGTGATTAGCTACTGCCTCGTACATACAGCCGAATCGATGTGCAGTATAACTGCTTGATTCTGGTGTGACTTTGTTGTTTTATGCTGTGTATAAGCTGTGTATTCCACATTGTCTAAGCGTTTCATTCCTTTTATATGACATTTATAGTTGCTCTTAGTGTCTGAGGAAACAAGTTGTCCCTTGTATTGTATGAACCCACAAATGCCTGTGATTGGCGAGTATGCTGCCCCTCCCACCCTGAGAACACGGCCAGTTTAGCTCTCTTGACTCTCGACTCTCAAACTAGCGATCTCCAGATGATAGGGCAAAAGCGTAATGAGTTACAGCATAACGACCCATTCTAGCTTTTTACACAGATGTTTCACAATATTAAATGTAAGTAAGATGTGTCGTCTTTAAAAAATAGAGACCCCCCCATACAGAATCCCGACAGTCCAGTGTTAATCCCATGTTTAGCATGGTTGCAAGTCAATTTATGACAAAATAGAATAGTGAGTGGTAAAACCAATCCAACTGGAACGTATTCAGCTGTTCGATGTCCTGGTGTCTTGCACATGGCTTCCCAGCATGGTACAACAATTATAAGATTATTTTTAACAGAGTTTACTCACTGACGTTGAGCTTCAGTAGATGCACTGTCGGTGATTCTGATGATCAGTGATGCCCATAAGATGGAGGTTTATCGCTCACCTCGTGGCCTTAATAAAGAGAGAAAGTTACATTATGGTTAAAATCTTTAACACTGTATTGGCTCAACATCATCACGTTGGGGGAAAAATAGGAAGAAAGGATGTTTATTTGACAGCCCTTAATCACTATCAGGGATGTCCAGCGAACAGACATTTATCACTCACTCCATCATTGAACCAGGAAGCTCAATGCTGATGGATTATCAGTGCTTCTGAATAGAAACAATGATGCAATCGTTCAGTCTGGGTTACACGTCAAAAGACCTGGCTTTCAGTCATTGGTGGCTTTGAAAGTACTAGACAAAGCATGGATTTTCAAATCGAACCTTTCTCATGTTCTTGTGAAGAAGCGTGTCAGGGTCATAACGATGAAGACTGTGTCTTTAACTATTCACTATTTCTCTGCTATTTCTCTGCTATCATGTAATGCAAATGAACTTTGAATATCTGTAACCAGGTTTGATGTATGCATGGTGTGAAATTTGGAAGGAGGTCCTTTACTACTTACAAATTCACATTAGCATACAAGTTCACATCTCCCTCAAACATTTATTAACTTTGCCTTGGCTTCTTCTGTGTGTCTGAGGTAAATAGAAACCAGAGTGCTGACAAGTTGCACTGGATTTTGCAACATTTTGTTCTAGCTGTTTTGCATGCCAGGTGGTTTTAATCTTTTGGCATGCTAGCTAGTTAGCAAGCAACTATACCTTTGTATAGCAATATTGCCTACAAACGGCATCTGATTAAGCTATTTAGCTATAATTGTTCTGCTTAGCAGGAAGTAGTTAGCAAGCTAGATTTTTGGACATTTTTAGCTAGTTAGCAAGCTCCATGCAGAGTTTGATGGAAGTAGACCGTCCACGTAACTGTAGTTAAAAAGAGATTGTATAACTATTATAGACAGAACGGATTAGGCATTTATGAACAGGGTTGGGCTGGATGTTTATCAATGCAGGGAAGTCAGTACAGCCAGTTTTATTATCTCCGAGCAGTCCAGTCATCGTGAAGTATAAGCAACTCTGAAGATCTTTGAAATGTAGCTAGGTGTCAGTTAGCAAAGATTATGATTTTTCTCTGTAATCACATCGGTAACGCTCGACCCTAAAGCTGACATAAAGAAGCAGACGATGAGGCGTCATTGTGCTGATACAGCAGACTGGAAAAGACAATGAATAAGAAAAAAAAGCTTTATTATGCTGCAGCGTTTCAGCTTCTATTCATTTCTCTGCTGCTGTGTAATCATTCCTCCTAATCTCATTTACAGATACAGGAAAACAAAGAGAGAGAGAGAGAGAGTGAGAGAGACAGAGCAGGAATTATGGGAACCCAGAGATCACTTATGGGAGAATCATATCTTTCATTGCATATAAGCATATTTTGAAAGGAAGATGTACAAATTTTTAACATGATTAATTTTCTAAATGGGAATACTGAAGTACCAGAAAAACTGGTATAGCAGTTAGTACTCGGTAGGTCCCCCACAGGATCTTGGAGGGAACGTTGCACAGACTTCACTCTAATGTAGGCCCCAGGATTGAATTCCAATGTTAACTGAGGCAGTGTTGCACGTCTATCATGAGTCTTCTTACAACCATGCTGCTGTTGTAAGTTCGAGGTTTTGCCGGAAGTCTTGTAGTCACAGTTACACCCTTGAAATACGTGAAACTCCAAACTTTGCTTCTATGCTACAACCCATTTCAAGAGCTCCGACTATTAAACTGTGCTGAAAATAGTGATAGCTTGCCATTCTCGTGGCGGAAACAGCTCTAGAAACTTCCATAGATATCTATTGCTTTATATACACACTGGCGGACACAATGAATGACGTACATAGGTGGCATTGCTGTGTATTTTGCATAGGCTACCTGTTTTTCTGGTACTTCAGTGTAAACTTCAGAATCGGTGTATTTTGCAGTTATAGGTTACATTTGAAACATGCATTTTAACATCACTTTGTGAAATGGTCTATCGTCATACCGCTACTTGTGTTTCTAGTAATTGTGCCCAAAATGTCAGTACTCACTTTATCCTGGTCATGGCTGCAGTGGATCCAGATGCATTGGGAGTGAGGTGGGATAGGCTGGGACTCCAGTCCATCGATTTAGCTTTGCCAATCCACATACTGACATACTGTTCTTGGGAGGTAGAAGGAAACTGGAAAACCTAGAGGAAACCCAGAGTGCACACAGAGTAACACATGCTCACAATCAAACCAGGAGCTATAAGACAGCAATGTGCACCATGGTCCTGCCCTGGTTAGCTCTCTAGATATGTAATACTTTATTTTAAGTCTCAGCCAGCTTCTGTAATGTAACAGCAGATAACCAGTGAAACAGAAATAGGGGCCACTGCTGAGCCTCCAATATCCAGATTTAATTTTTAAACAGAACAGTTAAACCAGTATGATGTATATAAGAGTATTGATTCTGGGCCTGTGTTGCTACTTAACAAATAAATGTTTTATATGTTAGAAGAGTTTTATTCTAGGTAGCAGTGAAAATTCATGATGATCAACTGAATGCTGAATGTGAAAAAGGTCCAGGATTCACCAGGATTCATCCCTTAGCAGAAGCATCCTCATCTCTGTCTGTCTGTGTTAGCGAGATCTAGGCGTCATGCCACCGAGGCTGAGGCGTCCGTATCCTGTGCCAGAGAGCCCTGTTGTGTGATTGATGCAGTGTGTGTTAGTGCCTGCACAGGGAAGCATGGAGAATCAAAATTTCATGCATATACTCTCACACACAGACACAAAATCCCAGGGTTTGACTTCTACCTCAGAGTTTTTGAGTATTGCTAGTTAACAGTTAGAACCACACATTAGCAAGACTAGCAATCAGCTAGAGTAAGAATTGTGCGATTAAATGATCATCTTCTGCTAATCTCTGCTCCAGCAGAACAATACATTGCTTATACTGTAATCAAGCTTTCCTGAAGTTCAGAGTTTTCTGAATACAGCTACGAGCAGCTTAGCATCAGTAAGATTAGCTGGAAGCTGCTTCACTAGCTAACCACGTTGTCATGCTGTTATTTTACAAGTGTGAATATGTGAATGTGTTTGTATTTCTATATAATGTACTGTATATGTACAGGGGTTAGACAATGAAACTGAAACACCTGTCATTTTAGTGTGGGAGGTTTCATGGCTAAATTGGACCAG
>JAOTRJ010000012.1:16927334-16940078 GCA_028564905.1 Leptodoras praelongus
ATATATATATATATATATATATATATAGCACTGTGACACAAAGTGTTTTAATACTTACAAAATACTGAATATGACACTTAAAGATGACACTTAAACTGTAAAGGTCTTACCAGTAATTTTCCGGCTGTGTGTCTTTGCTCTTGTCTGTGGGCTTTTTTTTCTTCTGTAGAAGACATTTTCCCCTGTAAGACATGTGGGATCTGGTTCAGGAGTGAGAGGAACCTCCAAGCGCACCTCATGTACTACTGCAGCGGCCTGCCGAGGGAATCTGAGCTAGCTTCAGAGAAACAGACCAACACCAACCATCAGATGTCCCATACCTGCACTTACCCACAATGCAACATGAGCTTCCTGGGTCCACAAGCTCTTAAAATGCATCTGTCCTCACATTCTGGTGAGGAGCTTTTGTATTTTTTTATAATCTAGAGGCCAGGTTTTCTCGGTTCTGGTCCTTCGGTTCTGCATCCTGCCTAGGGTTTGTAAAGAGCAGTGGTAGAGTCACTACAGCTGACTCCGCCCACCACAGCCCATAGGATATTACATGTGTTAGGCGATGGGATGGAATGCATAACTCAATGGGTCAAGGCATGCCAAGACCAATGGATATCATTCCAATTAGCCTGTTTGTGATGTAGATAACGGCACTGATTATGAATAGAGCATGGACCCATGTTGTTTGAAACAGGCAGAGTACAAAAAACTGACTGGGTTTAAACGCTCTGGGTTTAAACGCTCCCATCGCCCAACACATGTAATATTCTAAGGGCTGTGGGAGGGCGGGGTCAGCTCTGGTGACTCTACCACTGCTCTATACTGAATGGGTTTTCATGTTTCCAAGTTTATGGGTTGGTAGAGAGGCTCCAGAGACCCAACTGTATGTGCACAAACCCTAAAAAGAAGTTATCCCCTTTAAATGTAATGATAATTAGATAAAAAGTGCCATTCCCTATTTAATTGCTAGGATGTGCTGTTACAGGAACACACTTCTTAAGTTCTTGAGTTAGGGTTAATGTTACATGTTTATGTTAATGTTTCTTTCCTGTTCTGCTGCAGCTCAGCTCATAAGGCAAGAGTTATAAGGGTAAAACAGGAAACATGTCACGTTACCCAGTTCTTCCTCTTTAGTCTTGCCGCACTGCATATTTTCATGCTTCAACATTAGAATATTAGCGTTGTCACATTTCCACCTCGTGTTTGTGACTTTAGGCTGAGTGTCAGATTGTGACTGTGTTAAAGCAGAAGTTAAAGCACTTTATCCTTTTCTGTCTGTCCAGCTTTCAAGACTGAGGAGACAGCTCCTGGAAGCAGTTTGAAATGCACGATTTGTGACTACACGGCCGACACGCTGATGGTCCTACAGCCCCACATCCTCACTCACCTGTCTCAAACAGGACTCCGGTGCAGTCAGTGCCACTTCACTTTCCAAACTCCTCGAGAGCTATCAAAGCACCAGGAGCTGCACAGACACGGCGGGCTGGATAGGAAAGCTACTAAAGAGAATCATACTGAGCAATCACTGTCCCTTGGTGTAGCAAGTCCAAAGGATAATAAAAGCGTCAGAGAAAGTCCTGTTCATGCAAACATGGAGCAAGAGAACAGTGAGCATGTGCAGGGATCCGAGAAGGCTGAAGCTGGGTCTGGAATCAAAGCTGGATTTTCACACAGCAGAGTAAAATCAGAGCCCTCCAGCCCTCGTTTGGCTTCTTCTCCAATCCAGAATCATATAACCCCAGCATTTCCTGTGGCACCATTCCTGCCTCATGTGCCATTCTCACAGGATATAACTGCAGTCCCACAGGCTTCTGAGATACTGGCTAAAATGTCAGAGCTGGTGCATCGTAGACTACGTCACGGAGGCACCAATTTCCCTCCACTCATGTACGGCACACTGGTTCCCAAAGGAGCGACATGCTTCGAATGTAACATTACATTTAGCAACCTTGATAACTATTTAGTGCACAAGAAGCATTACTGTAACGGCCGCTGGCAGCACATGAGCAAATCTCACGATTACAGCATTTTGGACAAAGCCTCAGTGAGTCCTAAAATTCAGGGAGGTTTAGCTAGCATGCTGAATTCTGGCCACCCGTTTGAGGTTAAAGGCCATAATCCCAGTCAGTTCAACACATCTTTAGTGGATCCTTTCAGTACAGGAGGAAAAGCACCTGAGGAATTTCCAGTGAGTGGTAAAAAAACGTCGACCCCATGTGATGCAGAGGACAAACCGAACAGCGTCCTGTTAGACTCAAAGAGTCCAAAAACGTCAGAGAGTGAGCTGGAGCAGAATCAAACAACGTGTGAAGCATGTAAGATCACGTTCAGTCAACATGAGAACTACAAGGTGCACAAGCAGTACTACTGCGCCTCCCGTCACGATCCGCCCGCAAAACGAGCAGCGAACAGCAAACACGTTCAGAAATCATTTCGTACCCGGAAGAGAAGAAAGATGCTGAGTCCTGATCCAGTGGTGCCTCAATCCTATCCCATCAGTACTTCCTATATTTCCCAGGATACACTAGAGAGTCTCAAGGACCAGCTTCATCACCGGTACAACGTGATCCAGGGTTTGGTTCCAAAGCATCCTGAAGCTTCCTTGACAGTTACAAAATCAGCTCTAGTATCAAAGTGTAATGCTGCAGCTCAAGATGACACTGACGTCCCGATAGATCTGAGCAAAAAATGTACAATGCAGTTTGGTAAAGTCTCAGGACTCATGGACTATCACGAATGCACAGTGTGTAAAATTAGCTTCAACAAAGTCCAGGACTATCTGAGCCACAAAAAAAACTTCTGCCCAGGTGCAGTCTTGGAGAACAAAGCACCAAACATAAAGGAAGAAGCTTCCAGAAATGCAGATGTCTCTGCTAGTTTCAGTATTGAGCGCCCGGTTCAAGGTGCCAACACTTTTGCGTCTGCTGAAACGCAACCGTCCATAAAGGATGAACACAGCATGATGTATTCCGATAACTATCCAGGTGGTGCTAAGAAAATCAGAGCAGATGAACAGATCTGGCCGTACTATGAGATTAAACCTGCTGACTACGCCACAGGCATTTTCGTTCCACAAAACGAGAGGAGGCAAAGCCCAAACGAGGGTACCGAATGCGAAAAAGAGCAACCGATGCCAGACGGCAGCCATGTTGGCTCTGAAAATATGGATGCAGGAAACCCAAATGTAAAGTCTTTAAATTCCAGTCTCCAGGGTGACGACAAGCAAGGAAACGAGTCTTGCAGCACTTCGGCCCCTGACGTCCACGTCACGGCTTGTACCCTGGATCAGGACGGTAACCCTAAAGAAAGCATCATTTCTTCTCCAGGTTCCAAAATGGAGGAGATCCCAAGCTTGAAAAGGAGTACTAACGGATCGGGCTCGGCAGCGGTCGGCGGCAAATACTGCCGTCCCTGTGACATCCAGTTCAACAACCTGTCAAACTTTATAACACACAAAAAGTTTTATTGCTCAGCACACACTACTGAGCACGTGAAATGAGACGGTGATACTACGCCTCGGCCATTTATACGACAGCAAGAGGACAATCAAATCAGGAGATTTTATCTTCCTAGTGGTTTAATAGTGAATATATTTGTTGTGTGTGGTATTTCTGAGGTATTCTTTGTGACGTACTTATTTATTTATGTATTTAAAAAGAAAATCATTGACAAAATTGATTTTATACTGTACATTTTTTTGCTGTTGGTTTTACATCGTGTAAAGAATTCTGTGGTTGTAAGATGAGATCAGCTGCCTTAGAATGCAGAATGCGACACGGGCAGCCACTGACATAAAAAAAAAGGACAAGAAAAAAGTGAGAAAGTTCTGTCATGGTGGGAGCGCTCCTGCGAGGCTCATCTAAAAGCTAGAGGCAATGACAAAACATAAATAAAACATGCAACAGACAAAATATCTTCATTACCTCAATGTCACTTTGAAGAACGTGTGTGTTTGTGACTACGTTTACTGGACAGGCTGATCGATGATGCAAGCAGAATGTAGAAAGGTTCTTAATAAGACGCCCTTATCCAGAGTGACTTACATTTATCTCATTTATACATCTGAGCAGGTGAGGGTTAAGGGCCTTGCTCAGGGGCCCAACAGTGGCAGCTTGGTGGCGCTGGGATTTGAACTCATGACCTTTTGATCAGTAGTCCAATATCTTAACCTCTGAGCTACCACTTTACTCACAGTCACAGCTCTACCATTACAGGATCTTGTACATGGTGAACACACAGCACGGTTTAGACTGTATTCTGATCATCCTGTTCACTACGACAAGTAATAATCTTAAAAGACGGCCGATTATGTGCAGCATAAAACCGGCTTTATACCCATTTGAGATAAGAAAAAATAAACTCTTGGCAATAGCACAAGCCTCACAGCTAGGCTACTCATTAAGCCAATTTGGGATTTTTTTTTTTTTAAGCACATAATGAAGCATTAAGGATGTTTTTGCAAGAAATAATGGCATCATTATTAACATTCAATAGATCCTAGATTGTCTTTGATGTTTTTACAAACGTATTTACACTTCACTATGTTCATTTTTTTCATTATGCAGGAAATAAAAGTACTCGTACGTGTTTGGGTCTTTGTTCTCTCTTTTTGGATCCTAATGCAATACTTTTTAGAAAATGGATCGTATCCAGTATTATAAATCAAGGACTGTTTTTGTTTTTTGTTTTTTTTACTTCGATCCTGGGAACTGTCCAAAGGAATGTTTCCTCCTCACCTTGGTGTAGACAATGGATTGAGGATTAACACTTGAAACATTGGACTGAACTTCATCTTTTCAGCTTGTCAATAAGGAAATAATGTCATATATTAAAAAAAAATGTTACTATGCATGTACCTGTAATGGAATCTTCTTCTTTGATCTTCTGATTTTATGTGGCATCTCGATTAAAAATCTCAGGACTGGAGATATGCATAAATGCTTGTCCAGTATTAAATTTGTTATTATTGTTTATATTTATATATATTTACACGTTTATGAGTTGTGTGATGTCATAATCATGATCGCTTACCGTTAGTGATCATGTTCCCCTAATGACACTACCTCCCCCTGGTGGTTCTCTTAAATACAAACATCTTCCTTTTTTCAATCTGTAAACTTAAAATATCTCTTAAAGTAATTCACAGTATTGATATTACTGTTACATACTCATATCCATCTCTAAACCCTTTTGTTCCTGAGAGATTTCATTTATAAAAGGATGGGACAGACATATTGTGCTGCATCTTTCCTTTCTTTTACACATCAGGAGAATTACGTACATCAACGTAACTAGCTATGAGGACACAGAGCTCAGGCACTGGTCCTTTCAGAAGGAAGTTCCCAACTGTCTCGCGTTGCCAGACTGAATACAGAAACAGGGATTGGGACTGGATCTGAATCCACCACAAACCTGACCCAGACAAAAGTGCTCACTCGTATTCACTCACTTCCTCTAACATTTCCTTTCTGCTATTTTTGGTTTAGCAGATTTTCCAACACACACCAACACCATAAACGTAAGAGCAATCTTGAAGGTTTCAATTCCTGCATCAGCTACATAAATATATCATTGACTCACACATGCCCACAAAGACACACGCACACATCAACAGTTTCAGAGCTTGATCACATTGTGTAGACACTCAAAATCTGACCCAACTCAAATTCTAACTGGTCTGCGAGAGACTTCACTGCAAGACAGCTTTAGTCTGGAGAGCAGAATGGACATGAGCTCAGATATATATGAGAATTCAGTTTCACAGGATTGTGAATACGTAAACTGGATAAAACGGAGGAATCCTGGCCAGAAACCACAACCCTCAGGTACAGTACACACACTCAAACACACTCAAACACACCCAAACACACTCCAACACACCCAAACACACTCCAACACACCAACATGGATGTGGTAATGAGGACAATGATACGATGACATGTTTTAGTACATATAACTGTAGTCTGTGTCTACAGGATAGGTAGATAATAAAATGTATAGTATGAAGTGGCTTTCTAAGAAAAGAAAAGCAAAACTGCCTATGTAATCAACTATCCATGAAGAAACTAGAAACGTATATCACAATGCCAGTGAATTTTTTATCCTGATTGGTCAGAATGTGTGGATTTAAAAAAAAATTTTTTATGAACACAGAATCGCTGACATGGTGGAGTTATTAGTAAGGAGACGTTTATTTAATATTTACAGAAGGAGTCTCAAGTGGCGGTGCATTGTGCAGCTTTTCAGGACAGAAAGTTACTGTACTGTACTGTGGTTTGTGCTTTTGAGGTTAGTTTCAAAAGAGAAAAAAAACAAGGCTGGTGAGACATAGCTTAAAAAAACAGAACCAGTAGCCAATTTGCAAAGCTCTATTTGATTATTTAGATTCACCTCTGAAATTTGTTCTTCACAAGTCCGGCTAGCTAGCTGTCGCTTCCCTCTTCGGCTGATTTTTGGCATGAAATATTTGACTAATTTTAGAAAAGTCTTTTGACGCTCATACTTATGAAGATTTTCATTCTGAAGTCAGGGAGCAAAGAATGTCCTTTTAGCCTGTCTTGGTACAGTAAAATGGATTGCCTGTGTTTAGATTATGTGGAGCCTCCATCATACTGTACATTATCACTGAAAATGAGCTGCGACTGTAGAATCGATAACGTGTTAGGAAAAGCACATTACTATAAAACTATTTGCTGAATATGTAATATGTAACGTGTTCCATCAATGGTGGCAGCTCACCAAAATGTGTCTGAATTAAGAAATTTTATAGACGTGGTTGTCGCTGTAGAAAAACAGGAAGTCGTTTCTTCTCTGGATTTACTCTGTAGGTTTGTAAATTCTGTCTGGAACTTTATTAATGAAGGAAGAAATGAATAAAAATGCAATTTTCATGTTGCTGTAGTATAAGATAAGTATAAACAAAACGTTTCAGTACATGCTGTTTCTCTGAATCAGCTTTAGGATGGTAACGGGAAGTTTGCTTCACATTGGGCCATGTCACACGCTGATCATTTCCCTATAACAGCATGCCCTAAAGTGATTAATTCCTCACACAACACAATTGCAATCTTGACTCAGCTATAGTGTAATCTGAAAGTGAATCGCAGACTCTCACGCATTTAAGTGTGAAAAGGAACTGAAAAGCCTCTGTGTTTCCTAATCACGAGAACAGACCCTTAAAGGCTTTAAATGCTTTCTAGTGTGCTATGTCATCAAAACATCACCGAATGGTAAACCATGGACTGCTCCAATACCTAGGATCATTCAAAGTCAGGGATGTCTAAACGTTCCCTCGGCATTCCTAAATTACACACAATCCTGTACACATGTACTTTGAACTGAAATAAAAGCAGGACCTCTACATTTTGGTCAAACTGGATTAAACAGTAGGTTATTTAAAAATAGGATAATGTCATACAGTGAAGTGTGACTTCTGTCATCTGTAGAGAAACCACAGAACAGAAGAGAGAATGGAACTGAAACTCAACCTTAGAAATAATGCTTTTATGAAGAAGTTCTATGGAGAAGTGTTTTCTATATGTATTTCCTTCAATATCTTGGGAGAACAAACTTGTTAGAGAGAAATGTTCTTAACGATCTTAATGTTATTTTCTCAAGTTTTATTTATTATTAGAATTAGGGAATGCATAATTAGATTCCCAATTCGCACTCCATTCCAGTTAGTGGCAATAATGTCATTTCAAGTAAGAAGAAGAACAAGAAGAAGAGGAAGACAAAAACGAGACCTTAAGAGTGACGCAAACCTGAAAATTCACTAGACTGGGCTACTATTATGTTTTCTTTGAATGCTAGCAAGGAGTCTTGCCTTGCCTCTGAAGGACATGACTTGGAAGGATTCATCCTACCAAGGGTGTGTCCTTGATATTGGGAAACAGCCAGTAAGTAAAGAGCAGTTTTTACATAGTCTTGTGACCTAGTTCCCCGCAGTTTTAAAAATATATATCGTTCAGTTATGTCAGCTCCAGGGTGGGATGGTGGGATTGTGTTTTACAATGTGGTGGACTGGAATACAGAGTGTATTCCAGCTAATCACTCATTGTTCCTTGTGGATCCATTGCAATCAAGACCATGATGGAGATAAATGGATGTGTGAGTGATTGCATTGTTCAGGGAACTGTGATTACAAGTAGTTTTTTTCTTCAATTTTATTTTCTTTAGCTTCTAAAAGGAAAAAAGGAGTAACAAACTGCAGCTGATGTGGGTCAACTTGGGTTTAAATGCCTTAAGTAAAGTGAAACGAAGGTATCAGTGGTAAGAGGAAAGTCCAACAAATCAAAAGAAAGAAAGAAAGAAAGCAGCCCACACTGGACCACTTTCATTCCCCAGACCTCCTTTCTACTCCAAGACATTTTGTGGAGATTCAGTTGGACAACATGTGACATGTCTGTGTCCAACCCCTCTGTAGGAAATGCTACTGCACAGAGCAGATGTTCCAGGTTGTCTGCAGTGTGTGTGTCGTTGCTGTGTGTTCTGCTGCTGACCACCGTTATCGGGTTGGTGGTGAAAGTCAACAGCATGACAAGAGAAAGAAACCAGTTGCAGATCAGTTATGACAACATGACCATGGAGAGAGATCAGCTGCGCAGTGACAGAGATGGACTCCAGAAGATGCTGAGTAAGTACCTGGCAGCTCACAACAGATTTCTTTAATCTGTTCTTTTTCTGGGGCAGAAGAGCATACATCTTTAATAAAAACAAATACAGGACATCTAATATGTAGTTAGTATTTTTTAGTAACAGGGAAATGAATCCAAAAATGGTGCGTTTGATCAAAATTCGGAGCAGGCTTCTTATATATTTCTTAATGTCAGTAACCACGCAAACAGGCACTTGTCCATAAGAGTTTATTCACAGTGAAGTTGACTTGGTCTCTCCTCCTCTAAAGACTTGAGACTTGGTTTTGATCATCGCAAGATACCAAAGCCTTGGTCTTGACTCACACTCAACCCTTTAAGGATTTGGTCTTGGCTCAGACATGACCCTTTAATTTCTTTGTCTTGATTCCAAGACGACCCTTTAATGTCTTGGTCTTGACTCAAACTCAACCCCTAAAGGTCTTGGTCTTGACTTGGATTCAACCCTTTAAGGTCTTGGTCTTGATTCTTGATTTTGTTCTTCTACTTCCTGTTTAAGCCATAAATCTGGATAAAGGCCATTACTGCATACTAGTAGTAGACACCATGCTAAAGGTGACTGGTGCTTATTTCAGCTGACTCTGCACTGACTCTGCAAATATTCTCCCAACAGGTCATTCCAAACAGCAGTATCTGATGTATTTCCTCACAACAGAGAAGAAGTCCTGGCAGGACACTAGACAGGAGTGCAGCTTGAAAGGAGCCAACCTCGCCATCATCAACAGCCAAGAAGAACAGGTCATCATTTATTCAAACACCCCCATTTCCATCACTATTTTCACTATTCTGTCTTTATCAACAGACCAACATTTCCAGTTCAGGTTTACTCTTTCTATATCATACTGTCACAATAGCAGGAGTTCATCAGTAAGTGGCTGAAAGGTACTGAGGCTTGGATTGGTCTGACTGACATCGCTGAAGAAGGAAAGTGGAAGTGGGTGGATGACACAGCACTGACCACTGGGTAAATGCTAATCAAGCAGTTCATATTCTCACTCCGCAGCTCTACATGTGAAATAAAGAGGACATTCCGACTCTGTTTGTTTTCAGGTACTGGTGGGACGGGGAACCTAATAGCTTCAATGATAATGAGGACTGTGTTGTGACTAACAGCAAATTTTCTAAAGCTGAAGTTTCAACGTGGGCTGATTATCCCTGTAACATTCCTGTACATGGGATTTGCATGATGGCTGCAAAGAAGTAGAGAAAAATACAGAATATTGATATTTTCCTCAATAACTCAATATTGTCTGTATTTTGTTGTTTTCTAACCAGGGTTACCAGTGTTGTGTTTTTTGCCAGATTTGTCTAGTTTTGGAAAGAATGTTGCAGTGCAGCAATGCTGCATGGGTTTGGGGCTAGTCTGGGGCCACAAAGATGTTGTTGTAATCTGAAATGCATTTCAGCAGTTTCTGCAAACAAAGTGAAACGTATTGCAAAGTTTGCAAGAGGGAAAAGGGGATTATGGAGTGTTATGGGATTTGGGGGAGAATGGCCATGCCAGTCACAGACAAAATGGTGAATTGCATGTGTGATTTACAGTGAAAATATGGAAAACAATAGTCTCTCTATTTTTTTAAAGTCTGATTTTTGGGGTTAGTTCTATAATAGGTATAATTCTACAAGATGTAGTTGGGACCTGGCAACCCTGTTTTTTTAGCACACACTGCAAATCCAATATTACATTTCATGACTATGTAAAAAGAGTATTATTCTGGCCAATCAGATTTCCTGTGAAAAAGTAAAGGACAAACCAGCATGAAGTGTGTTTGTAAGTGTGTTTGGCCACCATGAGCTACATACAAATCAGTGGAACTGTACTGGAGTGATGAACATCGATCTTCCGAAAGATATTCCCTCATTTAGTGTTATGGTGATGATGATGGTAGTTCTATTTTTAAAGAAGTATTGTTTTTAAATTCAATTCTTTCCCCAGACAACTACTTTTCAGGTTGTTGAGCTGTCGCACTCAGTGAGAAAACCTGAAAAATCTAAAACTTTCAGCCACATGATGGCACCAAGTGCATTCTTACTGGTCTGTTCTTCTGCTGAGTCAAACAAACGCTCCAAGGTCAAGTCGCTTGTCCTAGGATGGATATTCAGATTACTTTCAAATCTTCAGATTCAGTCTTTTAAATGAAGACACTACTATAAATATTTAGCCTGATTTTGTTTCACATTTGATGGCAACTGAAGAACCTACACTAATGGTTCTCCAACTGGAGTCTGTGAAGCATAACTAGGAGGTCTGTATTTTTAATATTGTTTTTAGTAAGAGCGGTAGAACTCACAGTCCACCACAACATTATTCTTGAGTTTCTATAGTTATTAATCTGTTTGTCTGGTCCCTTGGATTGAATGGGTTTCACCTAAACCTCAATAAGTAAAATCTCAAAAAGAAAGATTCTACATGGAAAGTTCAGGAATAAAACAAAAAAGCCATGGTTCTAATAAATAGGCAATATACAGTATTTCAATTAATCTGTACTGATAGGGTCCATGGAATTTAGTAAAGTTACCAGTTTGAGAAAACGTGGGCTACATTGCCAGAAAAAGTTTGTACAGTGCTCCTTCTAGAAGATTTCCTTTTATTTTAAAACTAGGGGCCAATTAGTGTAGCAAATCCAGGAACTTTTGCATTGTAAGAACTCAAATAAGGTTAGGAATCGCCAAAATTTGGATAGACGTAAAAACATTTCTTGGAAAAATTTTTGCAGTGACCATGTTGCTTCTCTTGTCTTAATGGAATTGACACTTAATCCATCTGCCATGCCTCCTGACTCATCACATAAACACCAACAGGCATGTATTCTCATTTCCTGGTGGGAGCAGAAGGGTAAGCATGCCGGTGTAATATTACTTCCCAACCAACTTCCTCTGCTACACAAGGGTGATACAGGAAAAGAACAGCATAAAGTATATTTATAAGGTGTTTTTCATGTCACCAAAACACAAGTCTCTGGAAATGTACTGTAATAATCAACACCATTCAAGTTCTGATGATGGACAGCCAGCTAAACGTCTCAAAAATCTCCCATATGGATTTGACTTCTGGCTAATATAAAAGCCATAGTGTATGATTTACATCATATCTCATTAAATTATTCAGTGAGCCCTCATGCTGTGTGACTGGGCCTGGGATCATTGTGAAAGATACCAATCCCAACAGTATAGAAATGTTTCATCATAGGATAAAACCCTAACCCCCTAACCTTAACCCCATACACCTGGTTTCACATGGGGATCCATATGGAGGCTCAGATGTATTCAAAGCAGTCTAAAGCAAGGAATTAACATTTCTTCCCAGCACTATGTACCAATCTAAAGGGCAGCTAGCTGTGTGTGTGCACATTATAGTGAACATTGCATGCACTAGTGGCATGCAGGGTGTGTCCTTAGGCGGACAGACTGGCTGTGGCATTCGCTGGCTCATGTCTGTTCCTTCACCCCTGCTGAGGAAATGATACCATTGATGGAATACTGAGACCCTAGCTTGATTAGGTGGAATATATTGAGCTGAAATCCTGCCACTCTGTGGTCACTTGTTATTTCACAAGTAATACTTAACACAACAGGGAAAGGAAGCAAAAGATTGGAATGAAGACATTTAAGGAAAGAAAGATGGTATCTCTTGGTAGAAAGAAAGATGTAGTGGACATGCCCTGAAATCTGCTACATTTATCCCCAGTTTTTCCACAGCTTCCCGCTGCAAACAAAAAACCTAGATCCACAGACACATCTTATTCCTATCTTTTTCTTTTTCTGCCTTCAGTGTAAATGTACGGTACCCTGCTTGGATGAGACCTCCACGGCTGTTTTAGAGTGCTATATCAAGTAACTCTCGTTTTAACAACTCCATCCGTTACTTCCGCTGGTGCTGATGCTCCCCAAAATAACCCTTTCATGTTGAGGCCAAGTTATGGATGGAGGAGTCTCCCTAAGGGCTGTAAGTATTAATTACTTTGTTTGTTCAAAGGCGGCTAAGACCGCAGAACACAGCTACCCCAAAATGTAAGGTGTTTAATCTGACCAGCATTTAAATCAACCGGTCTAATATATTTACAGAATACAACACTGCTGATTCATTTTCTATAACTAG
>JAOTRJ010000012.1:16988770-17003758 GCA_028564905.1 Leptodoras praelongus
ACACACACACACTTTTTTTTTCCTCTTCTGGTCTGAATGAGTAGCAGAACAATATTTACAATTTTATTAACGCATGATGCATTTTCTTTAATAAATATAGAAAACAAACAAATAAATGTTATTTTATTATTAAATTTTGTATTATTTTTTGTAATAATCTGAAATTATATTACAGAGATTGTGCTGGAATAACTGACTTTATCACTGTTGTTTGTGACTTTCCAAACTTATGTATTTTTTATTTTGCTATAAACATGTAACTGAAACATGTGTCATGAATTATTTGCAAGAACATCGTACATGAAATCGGGTCAGGGGAAAAGCTCGCCTATCTGTGCTCCATGCAGTAGCATCAAACACCACACACACCGCCGTGTTCAGGTTACAAGCTAGCTATGTAAAGCAAGCTAAGTCCACCTGCCTCATACTACACAGTGCATGCATGCCTGTGTTGTTACCATGACAACCAATAAGGATATGTACACAATCTTTTTTATCTATTTGGGTATTTTCAGACTCAAGCCTTTTCCCATGTCCGAGACGTCGAAGAAAATGCGGTTCAGCATGTAATCTCCAAGGTGTTGTGTAATGTGACTGAGGACATGACCGCAGTGGGAATTTGCTGCATCATTTCACTGTGGCCTGTGTGTTGTCCTGTATCTGTCTCTCCTCCTTCCTGTCTTAAATCAGCTTTTCATTGGCCTGATTTTTCTGTCACCTCAACTAAAAGCCACCAATACGCTTTAGAAAATAATAGGACAACTAAAACCTACATGGACATTTGCTCTGTGATTCTGCTATCTCTTCCTCTTTCTCTCAACATCTGAATTCTTTTACCTCAGTGTTTTCTTTGTCTGTATTGATTACTCCTTTCCTTCCTCCCCCACATGCCTTCCTTCACACATTCCTTCTATGCTGTCTTCCTCTCCAGCACTTCCTCCTCAGCTGAAATTGACTGGATACAGAGTCAAGCTGTTCCTGTGCATTACTGGTGTAACACCTCCACCCTCTTTTTCCATCCTCTCTCTCTGTCTCCCTCTCTCTTCCTTCTTTCTCTCCATTGCTGCAGTGATGTCTGTTCAAAATATTGATGAATCAGGGAGTGGGCTAACTGGCTCCTCGCCGGTTACTGGCTCCTCACCACTTAGTGCCTTCCCACCTCTCGTTTCCTCCTGTGTCTGTCTCCAAACCTTTGCCCACACCCTTCCCTGTGAATCACTATGTCTGTATCAGGAACAGAAATCCTTTAATTCATAAAATATAAACGTTCACAAGGATTTGACTCTAAGAATCCGCGCAGGAACATTCAACATATGTCAGCGTTCTTTCCCCCGTTTTTTTCCCTTTTTCATCAGTCATTTCTTTTCAGCTCTCCACACAAAGAGAAAAGGCTCTCAGCATCCCTGCAGACAGATGGAGTCTCTTAAAGGGCCAGTGTCATTGTGTTAGCCTTCTAGAAAGCTACAGTTCTCAGACGATAAAGGAAGATAAAGCTGTTTTACACAGCTGTCTAATTCCTAGTCATTTATGTCCAGCTGTTTTTTTATTCATTCATTCTTCAGTAAGGGCTTTATCCTGCTTAGTGTACTGGTGGATCCGAAACCTACACGTTCACATAGTGTGAATACACACTAAATTGAACACCTGTTCATTAAAGGGCGCCACACACATTCACACCTACGGACAATTTATCCAACTACTGGCAAGCTTTTGAGAGGTGGAAAGCAACTGGAGGACCAGATGAACCCACAAGGACATGGGGAGAAGATGTGACACTTCACACAGCCAGTAAACCTGTGAGGTGGCAATTCATCAACAATTTTGCAGGAACGTTGAACCTTCAGTATTCCATTCTTCATCTGTTAGGGCTTGTAGTTAAGCATGTATGCGATCATCTTAGATCAGTTTGACAGTCGTGATGATTTTTGGTACCTGGCTGGTAGTGGTGGTGAGGCAGTTGCTATTTGGACCATCTTCACTCTGTCTGACATGCAGCTTGGTCAGTTGAATATTCAATAAATAAATGTGTGTACTGGGGGTTTTGTAGGGGCTGTAGCTGGTCTAACATAGAGCCTTGTATACATATGGCTGACTGAATCTGATAATCATGGATCTGTGTGAATAATGGATGCAGGAGGAACTGGATTGTATTTATAGCAGCCCTATATATAGCAGTTCCAAATGCTAAGCTTTGATAGAACAAAACCTAATTTAGTTACAAATATGTATTTACCACATTTTAACCACTCTTAAAGGAGTATGATTGATTGAGTGACATTGATTATCTCACTACAATGGTGGGATATATTAGGTAGCAAGTGAACAGTCAGTTCTTGAAGTAGATGTGTTGGAAGCAGGCAAACTGGGCAAGCATGAGGATCTAAGTGACTTTGACACGGGCCAAATTATGATGTTCAAATAGTTGGGGCCAAAAGTGGTCCAAGGAAGGACAACCGGTGAACCGGTGACAGGATCATGGGCATCCAAGGCTCAGTGAAGCGCATGTGGAGTGAAGGCCCATCTGGTCCGATCCCAAAGCTGCTGTAGCACAGGTTGTTGAAAAGGCTAATGCTGGTTATGATAGAGCACCTACAATGAGCACCAGAAATGGAACACAGACCAATGGTAATAGGTGTCCTGGTCTGATGGATCACATTTTGTGATTGGCAATGGTATTCCCTAACGGCATTGGTCTCCGTCAGCTCCATGCCACACTACAAAAATTGTTCAGGAATGGTTTGAGGAACATGACAAAGGGTTCAAGGTGTTAGTTTGGCCTCCAAATTCCGCAAATCTCAATCTGACTGAGCATCAGTGTGATGTACTGGACAAGCAAGTCTGATCCATGGAAGCTCCATCTCCCAACTAACAGGACCTAAAGGATCTGTTGCTAATGTCATAGTGCCAGATACAACAGCACACCTTCAGAGGATTTTTGGAATGCATGTCTTGACCGGTCAGAGCTATTTTGGCACAAGGTGACCTTACATAATATTATGGTGTATATTCTGGTGTATATTCAGGAAAGTGAAGTTCAATTCTGGAAATCAAGGATAAATTCTGGCAATGGACAACACATTCTGGCCTTAAACATACATTCTAGCCTTCGAGCATGCATTCTGGCCATCAAGGATACATTCTGACCTTTGATCAAGGATAAGTCTGGCCATGAAGGATATAGTTTGGCCATCTAGAAGACAATGAGGCCATTGAGGATATAGTCTGGCCATCAAGGATTCATTCTGGCTGTCGAGGATATGTTTACGGCATCAAGGAAATAATCTGGCCTTTGAGGATACCTTCTGGCCATCAAGGATACCTTCTGGCTGTGAAGGACACATTCAGTGCGTCACGGATAAGCCTGGCCATATCTGGTTATGCAGAGACACTCATTTATTCCGCAGTAGGCTTGTGGTGAAAAGTGCATTAGCTAATTAAAGCAGGACATGTTGGGTACCGTTTTTACAGACACTCCCTCCCATACAGTGACTTAGCGTAAGCAATAAAATGGCAAGGCATGCTATACATACTGACATGTAGACACAACAACACACAAGAGAGACTGACAGAAAATCTGACATATCAGGGTCACACACTTCCAGAGGCCACAGTTCGCATAGTAACAAAAGCATCCAGTGGCATAAAACATCCTTGATTCAGGAAGTAACCAACAATGCAGCATGCCCAATGGTAAAAACTGATTACTGGCTAATGAGCAGCAGATGGTCAGTTAGTGTACTATGCATTATACATGACAACATACATCACATTTACATTGCAGTCTCTGGGAATGGATATTAATGGATCTTCTATTGATTTTTGTTTGTGCTTATTGTATGTACCATTTACTGATGTTTTACTGCAACTTGTATGTATGCTGCAATTTATCTATCTGTCTAATCTATCTGTCTGTCTATTTATTTATTGAGATTTTTTATGGTTTGCTATTTGACAGTACTTATATATAATATATATAGTACAGTAGCTTACATATTATTATTAGATATTCACTGTTTCTCTGGAAACTTTTACTAGAGATTTTTAAAGATTGGAACTTGGCTTTAGTATAGTACACACACACAGTTTTCACTTGAACTCATTGGTGTACACACTTGGTGTACACAAGCAGAACTTAGCCCTGTGTGTGTGTGTTTAAGCTATCCTTAAAGGACACTGGAGTAACTCTCTATGCACAACACATAGCACAGAAGTGCTGACTGCTTAGATCAGAGTAAACATGCTCATCATGACAGCCCTCACTAAATATGTCAGCTAACAGTTGGCTCAAGTAGTAAAAGCAGCACACATGCATGCTGGTTTCATACAGGAAGCTCTCCGCAAACTCCTTCCTTCCCTTTTTTTTCTGTGAGCTTTCTGTTTCTTAATTGTTTCTGGTGTTTATTACAGAACATTACACAAGAAGTGTTTCGATGCCATTGTTTTGTTTCAACACTTTGGTAGGCGCTTGTTGCAGATTTCTACAGATTAAAGGTGGAGATGTTATTAAGGTGATGTACAAAGACAAAAGATATCTTTTGAGGCGAGTGTGTGATGCAGCTAGCTGGTAGCT
The DNA here is from genome assembly GCA_028564905.1 of Leptodoras praelongus. NCBI lineage: Eukaryota > Metazoa > Chordata > Actinopteri > Siluriformes > Doradidae > Leptodoras > Leptodoras praelongus. The sequence goes on from JAOTRJ010000012.1 coordinate 16,993,341, forward strand.
CTAAGTCAAAAATGATTTGTTATTTATTAGCATAACAAACCAAAAGAAAAACCAAAGAAACAAACTTGTAGATTGTGGATATAAGGGATATTGTATACATTTTATTTTCCTCACTTGAGTCACCTATTAAGGAGACATGTTGGCCCAGTGATTGGGAGAAAAATGGAGGTTGTGACTCTCCGATAACCGAATCATCACCGTTTCACTGTTTCTGTATCCTTACAGACTGAATCCACCTCACTATGGAGCACCAGAACATGATGAATTCCGCACAGTACGGCTCTGGTGGGGACATGGCGTCCGCCATGGCTGATGTGACCCTTGATGATGGGCCTCGGGAGGACATGAAGAACGGGATGGCGGCACACATGGGGCCTGGGGACGGCCCGGGAAAAGGTCAGTAAGAGGACACAGCCTTCCAATTTAATGCTGACACACACAACTTTTATTTGTAGTCATAGTACTATTGCCTGCCGTTCCTATTAAGCTATTAAAGGCATAGAGTGCCTTATCTTTTTTAATCTTGGAAATAAAAGGGAATGGAAGTAAAGGGAATGTAATGGGCATAAAATATAAAACACTGGAATGTCTCAGACAGATTATTCATGTATGGCATTTGCAGAAAACAGGCAGACAGCAGGACCATGAAATTAATGTCATAAATCTGGACACAAGGCTGTCCTGTGCACCCCAGAGTATCATGTAATCATTTAATATTTGTCATATAACTTTGTTGAATCTTGTTTTTCTCAGCAGATGCCTCTGGTTAAATTATTTGTATAGCTTTAGATGATTTATAATTTCAGACATCAGATTGAAAACTTGTTTTAAAACTACATCTGAAAAAAAACTGTTCTGGGAAGATTTCCCTGTGATGCGTTTGATCTTTTGTGCCGATTGCTCAGGCAGCACGTAAGGCGAAAGAAACCATTCTCCAGGACATCAACGACAACGTCAGCTCCTCAAGACAAAACTATTTTGACGCCATGATGTCTGTGTTTACTGAAATCAAAACAGTACATCTGGGTTCCTCCCTGGGATGCGCAAACAGTGGATTCTCTTTTTTCTGCTGATTTGAGATCAGTTTGTGGCCTTGTTCAGAGTAAAGGTGCACTTGTCTTAAATTATTGGTGTAAAGGTCTTGACATGAAGCCATTAAAGTCATTACCTTAATAATAGTAAAATAAAAATAAAAGCTGTTAATAAAACAAAATAAAGCATACATTAACCAGGAGTGTGCAAACATTTCTTATTGGAGGACAGATGTAGAGGAAAATATGCAGCCACACAGTATAATCTGTGCGTAAAGAAATAAGTAAAAGCTTGGCTGCTAGTGTTACATAACATTTATTTCAACTATACCCTATTTTATTATACTACACTATACTGTATTGCAGACCTACATTAACCTCCTTAACATTGTGAAGATTATAGAATTGCCCGCTATTTAATCTAGTTTCATACAAAATAAATTAGATTCAATTTTTTCTGAATAAAAGGGAACAACAAAGAATGGACACAGAGAAAGAACGTGCAAGAACAGCAGAAAGAGGGAGAATAAGAGAGAAAAGCCATAAGAGAAATACAGCAGAAAAGAGGAAAAGATGGAATGAATAGAGAGAAGAAATGAATGAATGAATAAACTGAAATATTTGACCAGTCTTTCAAAAGAAAATTATTATATAGAAATTTATCATAGGTGAAAAAAAACATGCTCACCTGCAAGCAATTTAAAAACTCACAGGTTCTTAGATAAATGGCTGCAAATGGCAGTTTGTGAGGCACCTGCACTAAACAGGTGTGCAGACAGTTTTCCTACATATCACATTATGGAAATTCATGTTCTTTAACATACCGTTTGGTGCGTGATGAAGTGAGAGTGACCATAAAGTTGTGCCTCAACTGTCCAGCTCCGTGGTTGGCTTGGAGTCCAACAAGTGCAGTGTGACATCACAAACTTTTTCGCATCCTGACCAATCATCTCACAAGCTGGATGACAAGTGAGAAAAAAAACAAAAGTCACTGCAAAGTAAACTGAGCCAAGTTCTGACTGAATATGAACATATTATTTTTACATTGAAACAATGAAATGTGAAATATTTCAATGTTCACAAGCAGACTAGGATCTCACTCACTGTGGCTGTAGTTAAGTTACACAATCGGCCCAAGTTCACTTATTTTTCTGCCTCCAAAGCTACAGCGAAGACCAACAGACTCCTTTCCACCAATCTTTATTCACTTGCATCACTGATAATAATGAATCGAATCTACACAGCAAGATGGGCTAGTTAGGTTGCTGTTTTTTTTAATCAGCTCAAAAGGTGTCCATTAACATTAAGGAAATCTCTGATGAGCTAAATGTCACTCCCTTCCTTATTACAATTCATAACTTAACTTAAAGTCACACATGATGCAACCATAATAGACCCGAGACTTGGACTTGCAAAAAATGACTTGTGATCATCTCTGGCTTCCAAATGAGTAAATGTAACTGGATCTTCTATTCATTTGCAAGAAGGACTTTCTATCAATGAGGAAACAGAGGGGCCAGAGCCTGAATCGACGTTTCGAGACGATGTGACAGAGGGTACAGGGCCAAAAGCCTCTGTACATGAGGACATAGTGTCTGGTATGCCATTGTGAATTACATCACTCAGCTGCTCCGTTTTATTGGCTTCCTCACCAGCGCCCTTCTTTAACCCTGCTGCTTCAGTTTGTTTTAACGCAGCTTTTTCCTTCTGAAGGATGGACAAATGAATTACATTTATAAGGGTATCATTTTATTGGGTATAGTGCACTAATGGTTGTTCTCTTGACTTAAAAAGATAAAATGATAGAAACGGTATTCCCAGTTTGTCTTCTTTGTCCATCCAGGTTTTTTTGACCACTGCTGGAATGCAGATAAAGAACACCAGCTTTCTTCCATTTTTAATGGGATCTCAGGAACTGCTTACGCTTTCCCAGTAATCACATTCTGCAAATTTCTGTTGCATTTTTCAAGCTTTCATAAAACACTCACGTCTAACATTTATTTGAATGGTGACTCCTTAATCATTGCAAAGAATTATATCTTAAAGTGAAAATAACATTAAATAGTTGTGATTATTAGATTATTAATCACACATACACATTTATAGCTTTTATAGCCGTCTTATTCTCTTGCCAGCTAATTGACAGTACGTCAGACTGCAAGGCAAATCACAGGAGAGAGAGTGTGAATTAACTTGTTTTGTATGCATTCCACAACATTAAATGTAATTAATAAATAGATAAAAATGCATGATTTGTTGTCTTCTGATCCAGGTCATGTGTTAGCTACAGAAAGAAAGTTATATTGGTGTTGCATCTAGTGCATTGTGTACCTCAAGGCAAGAAAATAATCCTTGATTAAATGATTCGAAGAAGCCTCCCGTTTTTTTTTTCTTCTGTCTCTAATACAGGTTTAGGGCACAGTTAATGTCTAGTTTTTGCTAGTCAGTCTGCAGAAGTGAATTTAATGGCGATAATGGCTAGTGGGTCAGAGTAATGACTCTCTGGAGCACATGAGGTGCTGCTTAGTGATACACGTTGAGTGACCATATGACACGATGATCAATGACAGTTAAACCCTGTTGTCATAATGTAAAGGGGAGCTCATCAATCTGGGTAAGGCTAGTAATCAAGTCTGTTAAAGATAATGGACTTTAGATCATTAGCCCCCTCACATTCCATGGTTGGAGATTGTTGGACTCCAGAAGAGAAGAATTAGAGTGCCATTAAGCGAGATCTAAATATTTAATGTTACAGAGCTTGTTGCTGATGCAGGTCTGTGACCTTACTGGCAGAGTACACATATGAGCCCAATAATTTACAATGAAATGAAACAGTCCTGTGTTTGAAAACTTCAGACTAAAGCTTTACCTGTGACTGACACTGGAGACTTCTTCCAATTGGTAAATAAACAAGTTAATAATAACAACAATAAATAATTTGTTACTATATAAAGTGATAAAGGATTAGAGTAAATGCATTAATATAAACCTGTGATTTGTCTTGCACATGGAACTACAGTATAAAAATATTCTGAAGCACCGTATTGTAACTAATCATGCTGAAAATCAGACTACCAAGATTTAACTGTTTTTCCCCGTCTTTCTTTTTCCCTGTGTGTCATTTTTCTGACCTGTCGGATAGCTGCACCAGGGTCAGCGGGAGCAGGTGAAGGTATGCTGGGCTTACAGCCTCATTTTTCATCCTCAGTGGTTAGCTGTGGAGGAAACAGGTGTCTATATGACACATTCTTCAGTCTCCCACTAGCATTCATTCTCAGCTACTCCATCTCAGCTGCTACTGCATACACTCTGGAATTCAGCATTAGCCTTGATTTCTATTCAACAGGCCACAATTGGCAGGCCTTAAAAGGGACAGATGTTAATTCAATGAAAATCAATTTCATTGCTATGTTTAATCAGGGACTTAATGATTTTCCTGTAAATATGTAACGTACAGTGTTGAGTACAAGTAGAAAAATGCAGCATAATGTCAGACTTTGAACAGGATGAAAAATCATCTGTTCTGCACCAAGTCAAAAAAAAAAAACCGTATCCCCTGCACCAAAGACTGTTTGCAAACAGACAGTCCATCAGCCAGCACAGCAGCCAATTCATCACCATCTTAAATCATTTTCCCGCAAAGCTTCCACATGGTGCGAGTGACAAAAATGCAGCTGGACCATTGTGGGTTTATCATTTATGTTGGCTTTGCCTTCGTTTTCTCTGTTGTGTTATTTGACTTATTTCTTTGGTTTGAAAGTTGTATTCTGTCAATGAGTTGTGAGGTACTTTTATAGGCCATTAAATCACTTTTCTGTTACTGTAGTGTTCTCTGGTACTCTTGATGTCCATGCTGTAGTCTTGCATTTGCTATTTGCACTTAAACTCCCAGTCAGGAATAGCTCTGAGTGGCCACTGAGCAACACATTACAAGCTGGTCATGCTAATGGCTGACATTTGTGCCCTGCTGGACATCCTTTTGTAAAACAAATAACCAATTCTTGCAAAAAAAAAAAACAAAACTGGCCAATATTTTTTACATTTACTTACACACACACACGTCTACAGTGCTTTGTTGCCAAAATGAGCAATATCATCAGGGATAAACTCTGCTCACTTATTGGACATTGCAGAAATCTGATCACATCATACTTTTACGCAGCATATACCTATACCTATATCTGACCGTTACCTAGAAGTAATTTAAACTGAGCATTCATTTAAAATAGAAGCCACAAGGACGTTTCAGCTATTCCCTACTGGTGCTTTAAGTCATGCCAAAGATTATCAAACATTGCTTATTATAAAAGTGCCTGCAGCTCAAACATATGCCGTGTTTCTAAGAAATGAATGTTCAATTCTGTCCTTACTGTTTTATTGGCAAGAATATCTTTCTTTGTCCTTTGTTTTATATTTGGGTCCTTTTATCTGGTTGGTATGGTTTTGAATCCTTGGTTTCTTGGTGCCTTTGTGTTCCGTCTTGGTGTGTTGCTAATCCCGCAGTGTTGTTTGTGGCTGTTCCTATCGCTCTACCTCCTGCTCATCAGATGCTTTAACACCAGAGGGGCTCTCTCCACCACTCAGTGGTAGAAGCAGCGCGGCATCTATGGAAGGGAAAGAGGAGCATTTGAATGGGGACAAGGCTGGGTCTGTTGGTCCACAGCAGTCACCCATGTCCCCGCAAGCATCACAAGCTGCCCCAGCTGACGGTTTAGGATCAGCGGTGCTGAGCTTTGACAGCCAGGTGAAGACAAGTCCCTCAGAGGAGATGGTTGGGAAACACAGTCCCAGTGGTTTTCAGGATGAGAGAGAGGAAGAGGAAGTCAATAAGCATGGTAAGGAGGACAAGAGCAAAGCTTTTAGTTCTGATCATGAGGAAGAGTTAGTGGAGAGTCCTGCCATGTCTGATAGTAACATAGACGATCAACAGAAGAAGCAAAAAAGAGATGTAGAGGAAGAAGAAGAAGAAGATGAACCAGAAGTAATTCTTCCAATCCACACCACTGTTGTCCCAGATGTGTCACCACAGAAAGATGACAGCTTTGACATTAAGCCCTGTGAAACACTATCACAACCCCAAATGACTCTAGATGAAGCAAAGAAACGAGGTCTGTCATTTGATTACACAGAATCCGAGCTCGTTAATCAGGAAACTTCTGACCGCTGGGAAAATGGCTCTGACAAGACTCCACCAGAGAGCAAAAGTCCTGATTCTTGCAGGGCTGACCCTGGTTCCCCTTGCTCCCCTAGTACCGCTCCTGATCACACCCAGGAGTCACCCCTCACTGACCACCAGAATGAAGCCCAAGAGTATGAACCAGTACAAGAACAGGAACTGGAAGCAATCAGTATTCCTGCAGCTCTTCAGGAGGTCATAGTACCCAAAGTGGAGCCAGAAGTAGACGCCAAACCTGACGATTCCAAAGACGACAAACCGGAGAAGTACCTGGAGACAACTGACGAAGATCTCATTGCGACTGTTGAAGAGGCACAAAGTGCAGAGCTGATTTTCCATCCAGAAGAAGCAGCAGTAGCTGTTGCTAATGTCGAAGTCGAAGCTAGTGAACCCTGTCATCCTGAACCAATTAAAGCAGCACCAAAGAAAACCGCACCTGTAAAAGATGCTGCCACTGAAAAAGCAAAGAAGCCCATTACTGTCGCCAAGACAGCCCCTGCCCCCAAATCCACAACAAAACTAGAGAGAGTCCCGTCAAAAGACGCCGCTCCAGTCCGAAAAACAAGCGCCCCATCCAAAGGTCTGTTTTTCCTTCCTTTCCTCAACCCCCCTCTAAAACACCTTTCTTTCTTCCACAGATCTTCTTTTTTATTGTGAAGTAGCTAAGCTAAGCTAAGCTAAGCAGCGCCCTTTCTGATAAGCGTACACCACCAGTCAAAATGTGTTCGGTTGAAGAAACGGACTGCTTGTAGCCACTAAATCTCTCTCTTTCTCTCTCTGTGACTCTTTGTGATCTGTCTTTCCTTCCCTTTCGTGACTGTGTGTTGTCTGTGACTAACTCTGAGCATTATTTGTGTTGCTGGCACCGTTTTCACTGTACCCTCCTTTTTGCATGTCATTGTGCATGATTCTGGACTGTGGTGCGTTACTGACAACTGTTAATGTATTGTGTGGGTCACATCCTTCCTCCAACATATACACAAAGACACATTATCTTGTCTCAGTTGATTGTTTTACTTCCCACAATTTGTTGACAGTGCTACAGGTATAAGGTGCATGCTACATGAATTATCTTGTTATCTTATTACAACGTAATCAACACTAAGCGTACCTCAGTATTCTGAGGCCAGTTTCAAATCTTAGGCTTTTGAACTTTGTGTTCTGAGGATGTTTTCAGGACGTTTCAACCCATTTACTAGAAACTGTACATGCCTTATAAGTTACTTTATAAGGAAAAAGGCAGAGGTGTGTAGTTCTGTATTGAACTAATTTCTGGTCCAGATCCATAACAAAGAAATTCTGAATCACAGTTCTTCTCTATGAAATTATGACATTATCATAGGTCTAGAAAAACATTTCAAAATAACAAAGAGCACCTCTAAAATGAAAGGGCAGTTTTTATTTCATCTTTTCAAAACGAATCTGATTAAACTTAGATTTCATCTAATCTGGTTAGACCTATAGTATATAAAGAGCCTAATGATGTTATTTTAAAGGTTTAAGACAGACAAATGACAGTGTCATTAGAATGATCCAAATGTGCTTGGAATTATTTTGGCCTTGCAGAACTCAAGTAATTTTGCATCCTAACTTGAATACAGTGTTGATACCATGAGCTTGGACTTATTAATCTGCTAATTCTCTCCGTAAACAGCCAAACCCGGAGCTGCAGCTGATAAAAAGGTAAAGTGCAGGTGGCTTATATATGTTGTGTTTAAATGTATTAACTGATTTTGGTTACACATAACAGGTACTATTCAGAACATTATATTACATTTTCACATTTAAAAAATCATTAGCCCAATAAATATTTAATCATCAAGTTGGTCTTTCAAATCCTTATTGGAAATTCATAGGATGGGAACTTGATTCTCAGATTCGCAGTTCAAGTCTTGTAGTAATTTTACTGACCTCTGACTCGAATCAGACTTTAAAGCTTATGGTTTCTGTCAGATTTCAGGCGTCTTATGGATTGGCTTGTTACTCAAGTTATTCAGATTGAAAAAATATCAGTTAGAGATTCTAACAATATTGTGTTTATACAGACATCTGTTTTTCTTAGTGGTGGCTAAATCATTAAGGCTCTGGGTTACTGAGCAGGTCAGGGGTTCAAGCACAGCCAAGCTGCCACTGTTGGGCCCTTGATTGAGCAAGGCAGTAACCCTCTCTGCTCCAGTGGCTCCATACATGGCTGACCCTGTGCTCTGACCCCAACTTACCAACAAGCTGGAATATACCAAGAGAAGAACTCGGACTGTAGAGAATTGTATAGCTAGACTCCAAGAATTGTAGACAGTTTCCACAGTAGTGCTATTATCAAGGGGATTGTTGTATAAGGATAATCCATAATCAGTAATGATGGAACCTGCACAATTTGGAAAAACAGAATAAATGTGGAACAGAAATAAGACTGAGAACTGCACAATACAATGGACAAGACTTCACAGACATACTATAACACAGCAGGGTACAAAAAAGACAAAATATTCAGGGTTGTGGTGCAGTACCGGTAAACACAGAGCAACCAACCAGACAGGATCAGAACCAAAACACAGCAAATAAAGAACAATGACCAAGTGTCTCCAGTGCTCCCTGTAGTTAGAGAGGGCTGACAGTGGAGTGGTCAGCCTATCACACCTTAAAGCCTGTGGTAAAATGTGAGGCTTTAAAATCTCTGAGAATGAGAGAATTCATCTTTTTCTTTATAGTCATTTCTTCTTTATACATTAATCATTTGTACCTTCTGTTGTCTATTATTTCTGGTTTTAAACTTAAGTTTTACTGAACTTTTCTCATTGTCTCATAACATTTATAACTTTTAATTTATAATTTTCTCTGCTTATACTCTATAATGTTCACTTTATTTTACTTTATTTCACTTTTTTTTGTTTCCTTTCATTCTCATTGACACAAAAAGACCCCTTCCACATCCACACCAGGCAAAGCTAGACTCAACTCCACCACTAAACGAGCCTCATCAATTCCAGTGCCCCCATCCAAACATACCTCCACGTCTGCTTCTCCATCTGCCTCAGTTCGTGTCTCAACCAGAGCTGGTTCTCTAAACTCTAATCCACACACTGTAGGAGGCAAGGAGTCCAAAGCCACAGTGAGTAATCAGAACCCTGTGACCTTTCACTGCCCTGTCCAACTCTCTGCTCTGTTTGAGTTGGATATCACAAACTTCAGATGGGTTACAAATGTATCAGTACTGTTTATCTAAACAAATGCTAAACAAACCAAACAAGTCTACCTACAAGTCCTACTGCATGCTAATTTTAGTTTCATTTTTATTCATATATAGGCCAATGATGCTAGGATAAAGACTAAACCTCAGGGTATTGGCACCAAAATCCCTGGTGAGTTGCATTTATTTTATCCTAGATCCTCAATTCTGCTTTCACTTGATTGATAGTAGTGAACCATAAACATAAACTCCATCCAATTTCTGTTCATTCTGGTTCATCCGAGTTCCTACCAAAAGGCATTTTTTCATAAATGAATGTTTATATGTTGCTACATGTACAGTGGCGTGACAAAGTATTTGCCCCTTCCCAGTTTCTTCTATTTGTGTTAATTTGTCACATTTAAATGTTTCATATCATCAAACTAATCTAAACATCACTTATATAGAACCTGTCTGCAATGTGAAGCAGGATAGAAGGTCTCACAAAGCAGCACTTGATTCACATTCAGCAAGAGATTCGAATACTGATGTGAAACAAAGTCACTGAAATTTACCAGTCTGGAAAGTGTTACAAACCCGTTGCTGAGGCTCTGGGACTCCATAAAACCACAGTGAGAGCCGTTATCCACAAATAGAGACAAGTTTGGACACTGGGGAACCTTCTCAGGTGTGGCCGGCCTTCCAAAAGATCACCCACAGCCTATCAGTAACTCATCCAGGAGGTCACAATAGAACCCAGATGAACATCTAAATGCCTGCAGAACACTATAAGAAAGACACGGGACAAAAATGGCATCCATGGGAGCACGGCAAGGCTCAAAACACTGCTGACCAAAAAGAACACAAGGGCTTGTCTTACATCTGCCAAAAAACATCTAGATGACCAACAAGACTTTTGGGATAATATTCTGTGTACTGATGAGTCAAAGATGGAACTTTTGGAAGAGATGGCTCCTGTTACATCTGGTGTAAAGCTAACACCATAAGAACACCACACCTATAGTCAAACATGGTGGTGGTAGTG
>JAOTRJ010000012.1:17033485-17049014 GCA_028564905.1 Leptodoras praelongus
GGGAGGGAGAGAGAGAGAGAGAGAGAGAGAGAGAGGGAGGGAGAGAGTGGAGCAGAGAGAGAGAGGGAGAGAGAGAGAGAGAGAGAGAGAGAGAGAGAGAGACAGATAACCAAACACACCACAGGAAAAACGTCATTGGTTGTGTCCTCCAGTGTGTATATAAAGCAACAGACATCTGTGGAAGCTTCTTGCTTTAGATCTGTTTCTGCCATGAGAATCACCATTTGGGTTTTCAGCGTGGTTTAATAGTCGGAGCTGGTGAGATGTGAGCATTTCAGAGGTAGAAGAAAAGTTTGGATTTTCATGTATGAGCATTTCAAGGGTGCACTGTGACTGCGAGAATTCCAGCAAAATCTCGAACTCACGACAGCAGCGTGACCGTATAAAGACTGTGAACGCGAGCAGCATCGGCTGGGGAGAATCTTTTCACGTAATAGACGTACAACACTGCCTCAAGTAAGATCAGAATTCAGTGCTAGAGCTGCGACACACACCCGCATGAGGACTGTGCAACGTTCCTATAAATCATTCAAACAAACCTATAAATCAAACACTGACGATCCTGAGTGTGGTATCGGTGCCACGTCTAACGAAACCCATATTCCAACATTTCTGCCTGTGAGCGAGTTCTACACCCGCACGCTTTATAATAAAAAGGGAGCGTTACCGTGACGACGCAGACAACACACTGTACTGTGGACTGTAGCCACAAAACCAACATGGAGCTCAGAGGAACCGAAACTCATTATCCTTTTATTAATGTTAAATATAGAAGTAGAACATTGGGTATGCAATGAATAAGAAGAATGAATAAACAGAAACAATCTCCAGTGGAGCCGCACTCGCAGATTCTCTCAGACTCCCACTGCGGAGAAAGACCACCGGAGAAAAAGGAAAAATAATTTCAAGACACAAAGAGCAGCAGGCTTATTCACTGTGTCTCTGCCTCTCTCTCTCTCTCTCTCACACACACACACACACTCTCTCTCTCCCTCGGTCCCACACACTCTCACAGAGGACTCCTTTCATTCTGGCCCAGGCACTGCAGGCGCTGCCAGGTACAGATGATGGAGAGAGAGACAGAGAGCAAGAGAGAGAGAGAAGAAAAAAAATGACCAAAAATGCAGAACCAAATCTGCAAATCTTGTTTTATGCACTGAAAAATGATGCTGCGTTATTTGTTACAATATTGCTACAAATATAATAAACGTGCATCATGTGTACGAGGAAAAAGCATTAACTTATGGACAAATTAGTCTACAGAAATCGAGAAATATTACTATTATTATATTATATTGTTACTGACCAAACAATTCAAATTTGGAAAGAAAAAAAAACTGCATGAATGTTAATGATGTAAAATCAGACATACAAAATCATACTAAAATACCATTTGAAATAACCTCATAAACAGAGTAAATGTGACCCTTAACTACATAACCTTTACTGCAGAAACACTGTAACCTGTACCACTAAAGAGGATGTGACCTGTAACCCTGAACAGTGTAACGCTGAAGCAATGCAACATTGTTATAATGTAACCTGTAACAGTAATGGGATCTAATCTGTAACACCGCAGGAGGGGGGGGGGGGGGGTGTTGCAGATTACATCCCATTACCAATGGAGTCTGTAACAATGTAACAAAGTTACAATGATGTAAATGTAACCCCTGACAGAATAACCAACATCAATGAAACAAAGTAACCTGTAACACTAAAGGAATGTGTAACACCAGGGGAACAAACAGAACTAATGGAGTCTGTACCAACGTAACGCAAAGTTACGATGATGTAAATGTAACCCTTAACAGAATACCGCTGAAGCAATGAAACATTAGTATTAGCCATTATAGCAATGTAACCTGTAAGACATTCCAATGTAACCAAGAGTGCAACCTGTAACGCTTAAACAAACTTATCATTTGACACAGCAATATGTTGATGTTACCTGTAGCAATGTAACCTGTACCATTAGCCTGATGTAACCTGTAGCAATGTAACCTGTACCATTAGCCTGATGTAACCTGTAGCAATGTAACCTGTACCATTAGCCTGATGTTACCTGTAACGCTGGAAAAATGTAACCTGTAAAAATGCAACAGTGTAACCTGCACTGCTAAGGCAATTTAACACGCAACACTGGAAGAGTGTAATAACGTTATCAGTAACAATGTAATACAACAATGTAACCTGTAACACCAAGATGGTGTAACATTCAATGATGGCAACATTAGTGTAAACAGTAGCACTAAGACAATGTAACCGGTAACCCACGACAATTTAATTTGTACCACAAACATTTTAACCTTTAAGACTGCAATGATGCAACACACACAACAAAGGATGTAACGCCAAATGTATGTGGACACCTGACCACACTGCTAATCCCGGGGCATTAGTATCAGGTTGTTACTCCTTTACTGCCACTCTTCTGGGAAGGCTTTCCGGCAGATTTTGGGCGTGGCTGTGGGGATTTGTGATCAGTTAGGGAGGTCAGGCAGTGATGTTGGGATGATGAGGAGGCTCCAGTTCATCCCAAAGGTGTTCAGTGGGATTGAGGTCCGGGCTCTGTGCAGGACACTCCAGTTCTTCCAGTGCAACTGTAACACCTTAACACCAAGCTCGGTTTGTGCACAGGAACCTCGTCATGCTGGAACAGGATCGAGCCTTATAGTTCCAGTGAGGTGAAATTGTGCACTTCCAACTTTGCAGCAACAGTTTAGGGAAGAAGCACATATGGGTGTTATGTGTTCAGCGTTCGAGCTGAACATGTAAATGTGTCAGGTTTGTTTCCCCCACAGAAAGTGTGCAGGCAGTTCTGTTTAATGGTGCACTTCCCTCTGTCAGAGTGTTTCCTCCTGAAGGTCAGTCATTATAAAACACTCCACAGCCACACATGCAACACATGCAGTCTTGATAATCACTCTTTCTACATCCCACACAGGGTCAAACAGCAACTCTTACAAGAAGCGTATGTTTGAACGATTCATGTTCTGTGTTACACAAAGTACACATCAGTAATTCTGGGAAATAACGACCGTGTATCGAGTCCCCGGCCCGCTCTGAAACGCCTCCGGTGAGTCACCCGGGCTGCTCCGATTGATTTATTCTTCCCGAATGGCCAGCGGAGACCTAAAATGCACCGATCTCTCCATCAGCGAAGTGAAGGAGGGAAAAAAAAAAAAATCAGGACACAAGGACAACATCGAAGACTAAGTTAATCAGAAATCCTGTAACGTATAAAGAACTGTTTATATTCATCACTTTCTGAACCTCTCTCTCTCTCTCTCTGTTTTTCCACTCGAGTCTGTTTCTCTCTCTGCAGCTGAAACCGCGAGGTCAGAATTAAAAGCAAACGCGTCGCTGCTTCCTCCACGTGCGCTGCGTCGTACAAAAAAGACGAAGTGTAGATTTAACCCTGACTCTGCAGACAGGGGTTACAGTAACTCAGCGTCTCACACTGCACTAATATTCACCTTTCCCACCAGATCACACTCTCTTCAGAGGATTGTTTACAGTAAAACCTCTCTGGATAAGAAATTAACCTGATGAGAGAATTTCCAAAAACTGCCTTCACTCCTCCCTTAAAACGCATCACCGAATGATCCGGGTATCATATAAAGCTTTTCTTATATCGCTCCATTCGACTAAACATTATAACTCGTAATTTCCATCCTACAACTAGGAAACACAGGGTTTAGGAGAGCAGGAATTCCCAGTTGTTCCCGGAGTTCAGCAAGCGACACCAAATCACCACAACTCGCATCAAGAGCACACAACCAGCACAACTGTTCTGTGTGAAAGCGCAGTTTTGTGACTGTTTTGCGTGAAAGTGGAATTTTGCGGCTGCTTTGCGTGACAGCGCAGTTTTGCGTCTGTTCTGCATGAAAGCGCGTTTTTGCGAATGTTTTGTGTGAAAGCACGTTTTTGCGTCCGTTTTGTGTGAAAGCGCGTTTTTGCATCCGTTTTCTGTGAAAGCGCGTTTTTGCATCCGTTTTGTGTGAAAGCGCGTTTTTGCGAATGTTGTGTGTGAAAGCACCATTATGTGAATATTTTATGTGAAAGCGCAGTTTTGTGAATGTTTTGCGTGAAAGCGCAGCTATGCGACTGTTTTGCATGAAAGTGAAATTTTACGACTGCTTTGCATGAAAGGGCAACTATGCGAATGTTTTGTGTGAAAGCACCATTATGCAAATGTGTTGTGTGAAAGCCCAAATTTTGCGACCATTTTGTGTGAAAGCAAAGGTATATAAAGGTTTTGTGTGAAAGAGTCATTTTTGCGAATGTTGTATGTGAAGGCATGGTTTTGCGACTGTTTTGTCTGAATCTGTAGACGTCTGCTACATGAGTCATGAGGGAGCTGGCGACTGATCAGCAGGTTGTGATTTTGTGGCTTGTACATTGTACATCTTATTAATGGAAGGTGCCAGGATCGGATTCACGCTCGGTGTTTCTCCTCTCGGTACGCAGCTCCTGAGCAGGGTTAGTGCTTTCACCCTAAGTGAAATTGTTCCTTTTAGGAGTAATTTCTTGTTAAAATTCTTGCTTTAATGGTTTACTAATCTTAGCAGAGTCCACGTGGAGGCGTAGATGACCTGTAAATGGCATGATGTGGAGCTGCTAAACTCTAGTGCATTTTGTTGGGAACAATAATATGCAAAAGGGAGATTAAAATGAAAAGTCTTTCATCCAGACCACAGCAGCTACTAGAACAGAATCAATTTCTAAACACAAACACCATCACTGGGCATGCGGGGCGTGTTTTTCTCCCCATGGTTAAAAAGGTGAAACAGAAACACACACAGACATGTGCACGCGCACACACACACACACACACACACACACACACACACACACACACACACACACAGAGTGAAGAAGTGTAAGAGCATGGTGCAGAGCTGCAGAGTCGGAGCCGTTTCCTCCCGCTGCAGAAAACGGAAACGCACGAATCCTCACACGCTGCGTCTCGACGCAGACTCGTACTGAACGCTGAGTAAAAGAAAACGGGGAACAACATGCAAGTGCAAGTAATAACCAATCAAATCATGCTAACTAGCCACAAAGCGGCCCTCTAGCCAGTGAAGGTAAAAAGCAGTAAAATCACAGCTGTGTGATTGGTTGTTGACAAACCACATTGCGAATCAGATACGCCCACGGCGAACGTTAACGCAGCACGTACGTCTGAACCCAGATTTACTGCAGCATCAGATTTTCACCTGGAACAATGCAGCCTCTGCTAACCCTCTCCTGTAGAGTCCATGTGGTGAAGTGATTACTCTGTCTTTAGGTCACTCTCTGTCTTTAGCACAGCCAGAGCCAAAGAGATGGACGTGTTTAAATCCAGGGCTGAACATGGAAAATCTGAGCGTATCCTCATTTTTCAGTCTGACAGAAACAGAAACAACAAATGTCATCCACGTTTTATTACAGCATGTCATTTTAATCGCGTCTGACCAGGCTCATTCTTGTGTGTGTGTGTGTGTGTGTGTGTGTGTGTGTGTGTGTGGAACAATGTGACCATCCACCAGGCCACAGCCATTTCCATGTCAAATTCTCCAGTATCTAATAACCAAACTACGGCCTGAGCAGCTGCAGCGTATGAGCGGATGAAACGCCGGGTTCAGACGAGATGAGACACTTTTACACGTCCAGCGTTCACTACAGAGCTCTTCAGTGACCTCTTCACCTCAGTAAATATAACTTTCACATATAATCCCAACAGGAAAGTCCACTAAGATGAGACGTCAGGCGGACACTGTGACTTACTTACTAGCCTGGTGCACACGCGCGACCAGAAAAGTCTCTCTCCAATATGGTTATTTGCATCCGGCATCATGGCGACACGTTCAGCACTACGCAAATATGTAGGCTGTGTATGAATATACACACACTCGCATTACTGCTGCCGAGGGGCTTTTCAATCACTCTCTGTTTCTTTCACAGACACGCAGGGGTCATAGTTCAGGGCAGTGAACTAATCAACTCAAACAGATGTTTGGCCAGGTGTGACTAACACTGCTCTCCACTCGCTTCACAATGCTACGGCTCGTATTACAGCCTCAGTCAGGGCTGCAGCGTCACACACCCACCCCACTAGCACGTCACTGCTGTCAGCGTTGCATTTAAAGAGACAGATTCCTGTGACCCACATCAAACAGTCACCTAATAAACAGTGATTTTTTTCATAAAGCTGGCAGCATTTTAAAAACTTTATCACTTTTTAACAGCAGTATACCACCCAACTTATTAAACTAATGAACTAACTCACCCAGACTACTTATTTAAGCGTGACAGGGTGATGTGAAGGAACGCAGCGAACAGGGAAAAGATGGAAATGAATCCATGCATGTCCCACACAGGTAACCTCCAACTCCACCTGTTCAGATGTCAGGACTGTACATTAAACTGCCCCTGATACCAGTTTCTCAGTGACATGACCAGCTGTAACTGTTGCTGAGGGAACAACTCATAAGAACATGAGCATAAGCCATAAACAGTTTTGCGGACGTTCCACAACTTTACATGTGCCTACAAACGGCAGTAAAGGTTTTGTGAATTAATAAATGAAAAGGTGTTAGGAATAAAGCACTTCAGGACACGGCATTGTGGGAAAATAAGTCTTAACAGGACTGGGATAGTTATTGGAAAAATGAGGTGCTTTGCTACTTCCTTTAAGATGGAAATATGGGATGAGTGTATAAACATCCTCCGCCGCCGTGCTGAAACAGAAATGCCACAGTGACCTCAACAACACAAACACACTGAGCTTCATCACCACTAACAGCTTCCTATAGCAGACCCACACACACAACCTTCAGGTAACACCTGAGGAACATCCAGAGGAACACAGCAGTGACTCATGAACTTGACACAGGGGCACATTATCCAGCTGTTTATCTCCCTCTCCCTTTCTGTCTCTCTCTCAGTCTCTCTCTCTCAGTATCTCTCTCTCTCTCTTTTTCTCTCTGTCTCCCTCCCTCCCTCTCTCCCCCTCTCACCCTCTCTCACTCTTTTGCGTAATCTCGAACTCTTGCCCCATTTCTGCTTCACTGACTCAGGAATTTTCCATGAACTCGTGTGCGGTGGTTTAGGGAGAAACACTCTTCCGTGGCCTGATGTTAAATTCTTCTCTATAACAGCAAGAGCACAGCAAACACTAAACTACAAGCACAGACCACACGTCCTTAAAAACTACAATCACTAACTATTTGTAAATTATTGTTTAGACCATAAACTCTGTATATTTTACAAGAGAAATAAACCTCTAATAAACACAATTCATTTTTAAAGGTTTATTTTTAAACACTACTGTAGGACCAGAACTAATGATTATTTTCATTGGCTATTAATCTGCCCATTATTTTCTGGATTATAATCGAGATTAACTGGTTGTTTGGTCTGAGAAAGGTCAGAAAACGTCGACCGGTGTTCAACAAAGCCCAACATTACGTTCTCAAATGTCCAAACCCCAAAGTTATTCAGTTCCCCGTCACAGAAAAGAGCAGAGCAACCAGAGAATGTTCAAATTTCATAACTTGAGTATATAAAATTACTCAGAGTTAATCCAATACCAAAACAGTTCACTTCACAGTTCACTGCTCACTAATTCAGCAGTCAGTATGTTTTTACCTGTTCAACAATACTACACAATGTGTACTGCCATCAGCAAACAAAACACCTAAAATACTCTATATATAAATATATATAAATAAATGTAAATTAGGTACTAGAGATAATTAGATAAATGGAATAATAAATTAGAAAATGGAAATTAGCTGTCTAATATTAAACAAAAGAGAGAGAACAGGAAATGACCATTTATAGATGCTGTAACGCAAGACTAACGTTTCACAATGTAGACGTAACTATAAACGGATAAAAAGTATCATTCATTAATAAATACGTCACTGTTAAACTGCTGTGGTCTATAAGGGAATAAGAACGTAAATCAGCAGTGAGTTTGAGTTTAACAACAGCGAATAGTAATAGCGCTTCACCACATTACATACATTCAACATAGGCTTACGTTTTTAAGCTCTGCCGCTACAGGAACAGGAAATACTAAACAGAAGAAGTGGCGGCCATGTTCGGCTTTCCAACCTGTTCTGTAAGGAGGTGGAGCCGCTCTTACTGCTCGCTGCTGCAGAAGCGAATTGCACTGAGAAAACTCATCATCAAGCAGATCTACAAGAGTGGCACGCCCTTTATGTTCACTGTGTGCGATTTCATTACACCGCCTCTCTAGATGATTCCACCTGAAGCCGTAGCATTAATGGTAATGGACTGCAATTAGTCAGTTATTTATAAAGCACAGAGGATTTTATTCCTCCTCAGGCTCTTGATAACGAGCGATGAACTCTCCATAACCTGAAAGAGTCGTCATGTCTAAGAGGATCAGACAGTGACATTAAAACCACGTAGGACCACCACCACGATACTCCATCCTACACATCCAGAGCGCACAGGAAAACAGCTGGCTTCTTTAAATAAGCACCATTCTCTACCCAGTTACATGAATCTGCTCCCATCACACATGATACAAACACAAGGAAGGAGTTTTATGAACACTACAAAGCTGTTTATGTGCATCCTACACACTCAATGATCACGTTCCCTGCAGTCTCACCTCAGTGTGAGCATGTGTGTGAATAGTCCTTTATCATACAGACATGTCCAGGCATGGGCTAATAATCAGCTATATAAAATACCACATTATTCAACATACACTGTTTGTATAGCATGACCAAAAACCCTGGCTCACAAGCCCCTCCCCTCAGCGAGGCATATTTTTAAAACAGTATGGCTGCAGTGGAGTCACACATCAACACAGAACAGAGACATGAATTTAGAGCACTGGGGTCAGATTAAGTACACATGTGCTGCATTATATAAAATACTGAGCGAGTGCTACAGCTCTGCTCTACAATAAGAGGAGCTACAAAGACAGCCAGAATTAAAGACAGCCATTTCAGAGTGAAGTTCTCACCCCTAATATCACTGAAACCAATCAGAACACAGTTTACAGCCCTGATCCCACTGCAACCAATCAGAACGCAGTATACAGTCCTGATCCCACCGTAACCAAATCAGAACGCAGTTTACAGCCGAGATCCCACCCTAACCAATCAGAACCCAATTTACAGTTCATCAGGAAGCGTTTACAGCTCTAGTAAGAACACAGTAAGCAATCAGGCCAGGGCTCACACCTCTAATTCCACAGTAACCAATCTGATTGTTATTCTGAAATTAATAGCCAATCAGAGCACAGTTCCTTAATACAACTGCAAACAACTAGACTTAAGTTCACACAGTAGCCAATCAGATTCCAGTTCCTGCCCCAACATTTACAGCTCTAATTCTGAAGAAATTATTCATATTATTCTTGTTTAGTGCTGGACTTTAATCAATATGAAACGTGAAACTTATCTGAAAGCTGGAGACTTGAATAAACACTAAAGTGAATAAACAAATGGACAGTTCAACCACAGAGCCATATTAGAATGATCAAGCTGTTTCATCAGAGCCATACGTCATTGAGTTGTGATTATACAACATAAAAACACCATGTCTTAAAACATAAAAACACCATACTTCATGAAAAGGCACAGAGCTTGTACAGCAGTATACACACGGAACAGAGGAGAAGGAGGATAAACGAGTGCAAACTGGGAACAAACCAGATGAGTAAAAGATAAAACATTAACAGACCGGCTCAGTGACCTTCACATAGGAGGAGAAAACCATAATGTTAACTAACCGGCTCAGGGATCTATAGCCCGTAACACACACACACACACACACACACACACACACACACAAATTCTGGTGTGGATCGATTCTTACACACATTTTACTGCCTTGTAAGTTCTCACTTTTTCTTTACTCACTCATACAAAAAATCTCTTAGTGTATTAATAATGTTAACAGAGAGAAAGAGGGAGAGAGAGAGAGAGAGAGATGGGCAGAGATGGAGAGAGATGGAGAGAGAAATGGGAGAGAGTGTGAGACAGGTACAGAGAGAGAGGGGGGAGGAGAGAGAGAGGTACACAGAGAGATAGGCAGAGAGAGAGAGAGAGAGAGAGAGAGAGAGAGTGAGCACTAATGCTGTTATTCTTAGTAACATGAGCATGTGGAGTCGTTGGTTAGTAAACGCTTCAGAACCCTTTGAGCTAACCTGCAAGAGATGGGGAAAAAAAACAAGCTTTATGTCATGACAGGTTTGTGGAACCTGTCTGAAACGGTGGGATTATTCAGTGAGCCGGGAGGACAGAGTGGCAGCGCTCAGAGCTCGCTCAGCTGGGGCTGGGCACAACTGCCAAATACAACAACAATACAATAATTAATTAATGGAAAAATAAAATGCCATTTTTGCCCCGCATAATAATGCAATAACAGACAACACAATTTAATAAGGTTTATTTATTTATTAGAACGGACTTTGGAAAAGGCAGATGTTACCGTGTGATATTTAAAACGGATATTTTGCACAATTTAGTGCACAGCTTAGTGAAGGCTTCTCTCTCTGCAGAGTAAACAGGCCCCGTGTCGTTCAGGGTTCCTCCCCTGTTTATGGGGTGACATCAAACCAGCGCAGCTACGCACATCATTAACAAACGTAGAACCACTTCCCTTTATGAGTTACACTGTTGGCTTTAATCTACACATGCACATATTAATCGCTGTTACGAACACAGAGGTGTCAGTTTCTCCACTTCCTCTATTGAACACACTGACATGGAAACAGCGAGTTAGCAGGTTGCTGCAGAAATGCCTTAAGAGAACGTACATGATATCTCTGTGGAGTCACCTCGACCCTAATGTTCACCGGCTGATGAGAGGTCTTCAGCTCTTTACTACAGTCCTGACCAATCACGATGACTAATCAAACCCCAGAGAGACGTGTTGCATTCACGTTACATCACGACACCGAAAGCTGCAACTGAGTAGAAATGCGCTGAAGCCTTTAGCAGAGAAAGAGCCGGCCTGTAGCGCAGGGCTTTATTATTAAACACTGTGGGGAAGGGAAGCGTTGCACAGACATTGCATCATGTTCATGTTAACACGTGGGGTGAAGTGAAACTGAAACAGATCAGAGGGAGGCACTGAAGTCGTATTAATGTCAGTTTTACACACACTGCTCCGGGACACTGCTGTATCTCTACATATGTACACACGTTAAAAAAAAATAAAACAAAATGTGCATTGGTGCTTTTACAGTCCATGTCCATGTCTCGATCCCTGCTGTCTACCTCTAAAGGAAACAGACGGTTAGACAGACTTGCACAGCAAATTCTCTCTGCATATAAACACGCACGCACGCACGTGAAGAGTGCAGCGATACAGTGTGCTGCTTCACATCATTCCATACTAAGCTCTTGATTCGATGTGTGATGTGTGACACTTCCACTTTTATCTGGAACCTGGAGAGGAGACCCTGCAGGGGTTGAGAAAGCGCCACTCTCCTCATCATGCCGTTCTCTCAGTATTATACATTAGTATATGTGCAGGAGAGAATACTACCAATGCTACTACTAGGCTGATTGCCTGCGGGTTAAAGAAAACAGGCAAGGCATCTGTGAAGTTCCGAGCTGCAGCATGGAGAAGAGCACAGAGAAGTTCTGGGAGCTGCAGACACGGCCCTCTGAGGGTTCCCAGCCCTGTGTTGTGTTACATCACTTCTGGCTAAGCTTGAAACAAGGTTGTGGGTGGAATCGGTTAAAGTGCAAAAAAAGGCTGAGGAAAAAGAAAGAACACACGGCAGCTTTCGAGATGACAGAGAGGAACTCATACCAAACTGAAAAGCAAATCACCACAGTACCAGTGAAACACAACGCACAGTGCACGGCTTTTCCGTAGTGACATGCAGAATATGAGCCACAATGAAAAGCAATGCCACTACTACATTGTTTTTCACGTCGCTTGACCTCTTTACTGACACAAGGATTTACATTTGCAAAAGACATGCTGAATTCAGCTCACAATTGAATACAATACACCTTGAATTGTAATCGACTGTACCGCTGTCCACCGTGAGGCACTTCAAACAAACGCATCACTGAACTGAGCTGCACATGAGACTGTGGTTAAACACTGACATGCGGAAAACGTGCCAAAATGAAAAGTAAAAGGTCCATTACATGCTCGATCTCTTAACGGATTAGCATTTAAAGAACGAAAGGCTGAATTCCTGCGTCTGTGCAGTCATTATGTTCCTCTTTGCAGGTAGAGCAAGTGCTTGTGTAGCCCTTACTTTACTGACTTGTTATGCAAGTCTCGAACATGTAACAGCATGCATCAGAGCAGAAAAGCCTACAGAGATAAACGTCATCACTCGCCTGCAGGTAAAGTAACACTCAGACATTCTCAGTGTACGATTTTAATGCCACCATTAACCACAACCTCTTCAGCAAACAGGTTTTAAAGTGCGCTACTTACAGAGGAACATGGCGCTGCTCAACGTCCACCCGGGCCAACTCGTCCTCTTCCACATCCGTCTCTCCTCCGGAGCTGCTCTCGGTCGCGTCCGAGTCGAAGGCACTTTCCGCCGCTCGCAGGTTGTTGCTGCAGCTCAGAGAGAGTCGCTCCAGTTCAGCCGGTGCCGATCCACCCCTCAGGACACGGCTGGATTCCGCTCTGTCCTGATGCACCCGGCCGTCCCGAGCTCCCAGTGTACAGTGAAGTAATCCACCAAGCTGCTGCTGCACGTGACGCTCCACCTGCTTCGCCTGCACCACCTGCAGCCGCTTGCGCAGGCGCCTCAGACGACCCTCGATCTCCAGCTGGCGGCTCTCCACCTGCTGCGAGCGACTGTGCAGGTCTCCTCCCAGGCTGCCGAGCGGGTCAAGCGCAGAAGGTAGAGGCAGACAAACGTCCGTGCTAAACGACGACAACCTGTCTGAAACGTTTTGCTCTTGTGAAGGCGAAAGAAAGGGAGCAGGGGATTCTGGGATATCCCGGATGTTTGGACGGTCCCGAGGGACGCCTCTAGGGCACTGGTGTTGCTCTGCAGAATCTGTAACAGGGCCATTTCCTGTTGATCCCCCACGAGCGAGGGGATGTGCCGCCTGTCCGTGCTTTCCTCCGTTCATGGTCACGCTGCTGGAGTCTTTGCTAGCTTTAGTGAATTTCTTAGCCATGCCGTTAACACCAACAGTCTGCTGTAGAGAAGGCAGACCGCTGGCATTCCCTGCACTCATGATGCTCTTCAGCTGCTCCTCTGATAACTCCAGGGTGTGATGTTTGCGCTGTAAGATGCCAGGCAGGATATCAAAGACGTTCTGCAGTTTCAGGGTTTCATCCGAGCAGCGATATGAGGTCACAAGCTGCTGGATTTTGCCCAAATCGCGACCCGATTCCTCCTTGTTGAAGGTTCCGGCCGTGCAGGACAGATGATCCTCTTTGTCGGACGAGGTTTTGCGTTTGACGGCGCCGTTTGTGGGGACGAGGACGCGGCCGGTGGCGCCGTTTTCCTCCACTGCGCTGGTGTTGATATTGGAGGAGGACGGAGCCAGTTTGAGGCGGATTTGGTGAGTGTCGGCCGGCGTGTCGGTCAGCGCGGGCGCCATCGCAGCCATTCAGCGGCGCGAGGGGGCCGAGGCCAGAGCCACACCACCCACCTACCGTCACGCCACAGGACAACCTGCTGTGGGACAGGACAAAAAGACGAGTTGGTCAATGTCTCAGACATGCTTAAAAGACAGGACTTCAGTTCTCGGGTTCTGCTTTTCTTGTCTTTAAGGACAACATGATAAATATCACTTCACCAAATGATGTCTAATTAAATAAACTCGGATCAGATGATACAGTATCCCAATGCTCTTTGCAGCAGGAGCAGTTTCCTTAAACGTTAAGTTAGATATTAAATCTCTCACCTCCAGTCCAAAGTGTAAGCGCAACAACAACAAGCACTCGGGTTTCAGTTTCAAACGAAGTATTAACTTCCTTCTGACGTAATGAAATTACTGCACTGATTTCAGCCAAATTTCAGATCAATGACCATGAGTCGAACACACAAAGGAAAACAGGATTAGTGTGTGTGTGATTTATACATAAATGAGATAGTATATTATAGTGCATGATCCAACATTATACTTCTTTCTATTATATTTAGAGGGCAAGTGTGAATGTAAAGTGTGTTCCAGATGAGCGAGTAAGAACAGTCACACTCGTTTGGAGAAACACGGATGATTTTCAGTAAAAGTCCAGACATTTAGACCAAGTTCACAAAACAGCACATCAAGCCAGATCTAAGGCATCTAACAGCATTTTTGTCTCAAAAGAAAAAGTATTTTTGTTGTATTCTTTATTAAAGACATCACCACCATTCGTTTTCTGTCCTTTGGTGTGACGTCAAGAAAGTATATCCTAAACCCCAACACTTTCCCCGACAGGCCCAACCTCCTGTCCCGAACTCATGGCTTCCTGCCAGGCTACAGGAGGATATACACCAGACAGCAGGATTTTCAAAGATGTGCTTGGTGTAGAAAGTAGTTTTCTGGTTAAACGCAGTGTTTGACTATATTTATACACTAAGCTTCCACAATAATGCTGTCCAGAACTACCCCAGTTAATCCCTGCTGAATGTTTCCTATAAAACAAACGCTTCCTGTTTGCTTTGCAGCCCATCAGTCGGTTGGTGAAGCGTCACCCAAAGCCGGGAAACGTAACGAGATGGAACATTTTGAGAGGCTGTCAACATCCACACACCCAGACTAGAGGTGTGTGTCTCAGGACTGGAACCTGGCAGAGTGTATAAAAATTGTGAGCTGTTAGATATGAAGTTTGTGGGACAAAGAAAGACTTCATTCATGAACACAGCACTTATTCATCCTTAGTAACCGCCTGGTCAGGGTTTCGGCGGCGTGTGTTAAACTCCTGTTTGTTTACAGATTTGGGAAACAGAACCAACTACATTTTAAAAACAACTGCAAAACAGCGCTGTGTGTCTACATGAGACCAAGTACGAGCTGGAGTGATTAGCTGAGGCTGAGGAAATGTCAGAGCCAGAACACACACACACACACACACAGAGACACACACACAGACAGAGACACACACACAGACAGAGACACACACACAGACAGAGACACACACACACACACACAGTACTGACTCTGCTTGTGTCCCTACATCTCTCCTGCTTTAAGTAAAGCCTACATAACCACAGAGCATAAATCAGAGTACAGATGGCGTGGGGGAAACGGTCGTCTGTACGACACACTGAGATGCTTTATTGAAAGATTCTGCATTCATGAAGGAAAGATACAGTGATTAAAGAAACACGCACATTCTGCCCAGGCGTTTACACTTCATTTTCTTTTTTAGATTTGGATTATTGCAAAAGCTGTAAAGCTGCAGAGACGTGGAGCTACACTTCTTCCTGAAGTCGTGTTTACATTCAAAATGTGAGTGAGAGAGAGAGAGAGAGAGAGAGAGAG
This sequence comes from Leptodoras praelongus, assembly GCA_028564905.1. Classification (NCBI taxonomy): domain Eukaryota; kingdom Metazoa; phylum Chordata; class Actinopteri; order Siluriformes; family Doradidae; genus Leptodoras; species Leptodoras praelongus. Next base: position 17,048,926 of record JAOTRJ010000012.1, read on the forward strand.
AGAGAGAGAGACAGAGAGGGAGAGAGACAGAGAGAGAGAGAGAGACAGAGAGAGAGAGAGAGAGAGAGAGAGAGAGAGAGAGAGAGAGA
>JAOTRJ010000012.1:17055410-17068503 GCA_028564905.1 Leptodoras praelongus
TACTGGATCCATTTCTTTTTATATGACATTCAAATAGTGAATATTCTAAACTTCTCTATTAGTTCTGAACTTCTTTTACATTACTCTACCTGTTCCCTCCAACTACATGATTCAAATGCAAGTTTCAAAGTGTTTTTTTCTCTGCTTTGAATGTACAGCATTCTGCCTACATGAAAAGACTATATATACATTTATGAGAATTATGACTTATTAAGAAAGCTGGTCTAGACCACTGAAACGCAAAAGAAAAGAAATTAAACAGCTGGAAAAAAAAATTGTCTCACCACTGAAAAGCACGAGTTCGATCCAGACTCGGACCCCGTCATTCTGTCTGGCAGGATGGGTGTGTGTGTGCTCGGATTATCCAAAAACATTCAATCTAAGGATCAGAGGAACAGGAGTGAGTGGAAAGAAACACATGACATTACAACAGACCTAAATAAAACATAATGAAGGTTGCTGGGTTTAACATGTAAATAAAGCAGCAAGTGTGAGAGTCTCCAGAAGAGCTGTGGCAGATTCTCCAAGGCGCTCAATAAAACTTAAAAGCTCATTTCCACTTTGTCAAACACCTGGGAACACTGTTTAAGAAAAAGCCACACCATATATGGACTTCCTGTAGTTTATTACCGTTTGCTGCACTTTGTAGTGTTTATTTTTATGTAGAAATTAATTATTATAGAATTAAAATATACAGAATATATTTTCAATTTATTTCCCCGAGTCAAAGTGTTATCTATTAACCCGATTACAAGAAGGTTGAATGCCCTGTTAAGACATTTAATCCCGTTTACACTAAGTTAAGTTTACATTTAAATTTAACCGGATAACTTTATCTCCTGTCGGATTTAACCCGACTGTGTTACTGCTGTAAATTCAACAATTAAAAATGTATTAATTGTGCGAATTCTGTCAGTTTGATCTATTTTTTTATTAATTTTTAAAAAAGTTTTGGAAGTGTTCTGCTGCGAATAGGCGCCAGTAGGATAAACACACATTAAAAAAAGGTTTTTATGTTAAAAAGGTGAAAGTTTGAGTTACTAGCACACCGAAGCCCTACCGACGGTGTTAAAAGAATATAGTTTAGGCGTTTGGGCAACATTATACTTCAGTACAATGCAATTAAAAGAGCTAAATAAAATATAGCCTTGATTCAGTATGTGTTTTGGCGCAGTTTCTGTTCATGTAGAAATGAATAAATAAATAAATAAAAATAAACAGTCGATATTAACTCTCTTAGATGGCTAGCTAGCGTCTGTTACAGAGAAATATAAACTTTTAAATATTAAAATATTTAAATATTTTAAATTCAGCAAAAAAATAAGTTTAATAATAATAATGATAACAACAATAACATCTCGGTTAGATAAACAGCAAGCTAACCGCTAGCGAACGCTACGTGACCGGTCCCAGCTAGTTCACTGCCGTTTTTAATGCAAATACATAAAAAAAACTCAAATTCCATCTGTTTTTGTAAAAGAAAATAATGTTTGTGCATGTTATGTAAATCCTCTTACGTTGCTGAATACTTGATTTCATTAATATGTTCTTAAATAAAACGTTAAATTCTGACGTTTCTAAGGAAGCTAAATAATACTGAGGTCGACTCCAGATTGAAGCTGTGCTCCCTACTTAGGTGCCCTGCACACTAAACGGAATAATGGCGTGGACAGCCTGTGTAGTGCACTACACCAGACGAGTTATAGGTATTTGGAACACGGCGCGCTGCTGTCTCCGCAATCTAAACTGAATGTCGGCCTGTTGACTCTGCAACCTCGGAAATATTTTTCAGAATAATGTATAAGAAATAAAATAACACTCCCTTACGATTCAGCCATCTTGTGCTCACCGATGCGTCCTGTTTTTAGCCCTGACCTCGCACACTGTAGAGAAATAAATGCATTTTCTGGGTGATGAGTGCAGAATTCACGTCCACTTACCTGCACGGATCAACCAGACTTGAACCGGAAGCGCTGCAGCGTCCTGCGCTGTGATTGGATAATGCCGGGAAAGCTGCCCGCTGATTGGCTGGTTTGGGTTTGTTTTGTACAGATGGCCACGGGAGTGAAGTAAATAAACTGTAACTTTGTGGGAGAGTTTTTAAATTCCTCGCATTTGTTAAGTGAAAAGAAGATAGATATATACAAGAAATGTTTTAAGGAGCAAGGGAGATTGATTATATAACATCAATAAACACCATCAGTATTTCAGCAGCAAGCTGTGTGTGCGCGTGTGTGTGTTCATGTTTATTAAAAGGTTTAATGAATTAAGAGAGATTCAGTCGTACAGGAGAATTACTACTCTCATACAATTCCGTGCACATTACTGATCGGGAACTTATTGCACAAACCCGCTGGCTTTCTGAAGGTTTTTTTGTTGTTGTTGCTGCACTGAAACGCCATCAAGACCCAAATCCTCCACCTACACTGAGGCCCAGATGTCTGTTTTCACCTCTGAGCTAATACTCTGAATGTGAACAACCACATCAGCAATTTAGTTCAAAGTAATTTATTACGTCTTAAATTCTTAAAATATACATAGACAAGCGTTTACCCTAAGACAAAAACAATGGCATATTTAATTAGCACACAAACCGTAGTAAATCAAAGATTTCTAAAGATACTTTATGCAAAAAAATACAAATAAAAAAACATAATGTGCATTGTTAAATGAAAGCACCACAACTTGAAGTTCCACATCTCCACCCTGAATCTTACCACCATTTCCTGCTCCAGGAGCTCCATCAGTGTGCACTGAAGTGTAAGTGAGCAGAATCATTATTTATTTGTGTGTGGGAATAAACATCCAGTGTTCACCTTGCAGCGTGTGTGTGAGTAACAATTCGGACATTAAAATGGAAACAAGGCAAGTTAAAACACTTGAGCTGCTCCAGACAAAAAAAAAGAGAGACAAACAGTTTTCATGTGTTCTGCCAGAGCAAGTCTGTTCATCAATGATGCCTAAGCACTCCTCTCTCATTAAAACCTTTCTGATCACATGCGAAAGCCAAACATTTCTTTAGCCTCCATTAATATGCCAATGTGAATTTGCTTTTCATTCTCCCTCTCACTAATTCACACACAAACACTTGGTTCCCTCGCGAACAGATGCATTCTAGAAAACCCAGATTCAGAAAACCTGCTGTGAAAAAAAAAACCCAAAGTGCCTGGAGTGATTCGCTCTCATCCACGGCTCAAAGTGCTGAAAAAGGGGAGAGGAATCAACGGATTTGCAACTCTTACACAGGTCTTTATTTAGATTAAATGAGAATAAAAGGAACACAAAAGGCCTAGGCATTAAGACAGAAGTTTTCCACGAAGATGTGTGGTTTGCTTTCTTTTGTTATTTTCCCTCTTCTTCTTCTTCTTGTCCTTTATCTCCAATCTCTCCTCATGAACATGGAGAGGGCTGGATCTGGACTGGATCTCTGGGGGGTTTGGATGGAAGTTATTTTGTTTTGACGGTAAAATCCCCCGTGTTTCTATGTGAATGAAGATCCAGATAAGGAGGAGATTCACCCAGCAATAAGGCATAATGACAAGGATGGGAGCAAAATAAAAAAAACTGAAACAAAGTAGGGAAAAAAAGCACAGTAAAACAGAAAAATAAAAAAATACAGAAATGAGGAGGTACTGTATTAGCAGCAGTTTGTTTTTTCCTTTTTTGATTCTTCTTCTCCTTTCTCTTGCGTATGTCTTTTTTTTCTGGGGTGTATTTTTTCTCTTCTCGTCCCCAGGTTGGCAGATCTACGTGTGGTGTTCGAGTTCAGACAGGAGGCTGTGCTGTTACAGGACCTCGTCGCTCTCCGTGGTGTGGAGTTGCGTGTCGTCTGCGTCCGTCATGCTGCTCTCCTGAGACTCCTCCATCTCCGCTGTAACACACAACGTCGGCAGATTCACACACCTCCCTCAGAGAGCACGTTATACACAAGGATGACGGCACACACCAGTGAGCAGGCCGTTCTAAAACATTCAAATTAAACCTGATTTAAAAGCGTGAACTTAAAGCAAGCTTGAGTGCACAAGTCGTCAAACTGCAGACTGTAGCACAAACACAGAGCCAGCAAAGTATTTCAGTAGAATATTTGTATTTATTTATAAGCCGTGTCTGGATGGGATTAAAACTACACGGGGTAATTTTCTATTTTAGAGGAGCTGATTCTCTGTGACCTTTTTCCCCAAACCCAGAGCTCATCTGATCATTTTAGTCCAGATTTTCTGTTTGCTGCTACCTCTGTAGCCCACATATCAGAGTGTTATTTTAATAACTAGATTTGAATATTTTACATATTTTTGCACTTCTCTTTGTTGATAGATATCTTTTGGCTCAGTTTAGCAGCTCACCTTATTGCCTGGATAAAGAACCGCACCAAGGTGGAAACCATTTAAATGAACTAAACACTGTGTTGGTGAAATCTCCTTTAAAACACAAGAGTGCATTAGAGTCTACTGGGCTACAGTAACTCCTAGATGCAGCTGTTACATTACGGTCCCGTTAACACTCTACAGCTGTTTTTATTTGCAGTGTGACAGAAAGGCTTTTGTTAAACAATTTAAGATCGACATCATTAAAATGTAGGTGTGTGTGTGTGTGTGTGTGTGTGTGTGCGCATCCTCCAGCTGACTGGTGCTTACTGGAGTAGTAGAGGTAGTCGTCGGGGGTGACAGGCTCCTCGTCGTCGGGGAGGTAACGCTTGTCTATGGCCTCTTTGATCTGATTGTTGGCTCCTTTGGGGTCCAAGTCCATGGCCCATGAAAAGTTCATCAGAGCTAAGTGAGTCTGACCGAGCTTCTTATAGACCTGCAGAGAAGAGCGAATGCTCACAATCAGACCAATATTAACCTGACATCATTAACACACCATTAACACTGCACGCCATGTTTACACACTCCTCTCTTCTTACCTTTCCTATTAAAAAGTAAACAAGTGACTCTTTGGGCACAATCTGCTTCAGCTCCTCCAGCTCCTGTAGAGCAGCCTAGAGGAGGGGAAATGACTTGACATCAATCACCTCATATCAGAGACACAGAGACACAGAGAGAGAAACAGAGACAGAGAGAGAGAGACAGAGAGAGAGAGAGAGAGAGAGAGAGAGAAAGCCTACCTTGTATTTTTCATTTGCAAAGAGAATAGATGCCCTGTGAAATTTGCATAGTGGGTTCTTAGGGTCGATGCTGATTGCTCTGTTCAGGGTCTCTAAAGCGTTGTCTGATTTTTTCAGTGCATGCTGAACCTGAGAGAGAGAGAGACGGAGAGATGGAAAGACGGAGAGTGAGCGAGAGAGAGAGAGACAGAGAGAGATGATTGAAGGGGGAGAGGGGGTAAAAGAGAGAGAGAGAGAGAGAGAGAGAGATGATTGAAGGGGGAGAGGAGGGGAGAGGGAGAGAGAGACGGAGAGAGAGCAAGCGAGAGAGAGATGAGAGAAGGGGGAGAGGGAGAGAGAGAGAGAGTGTGAGGTTATGTTTTATATCTGTGACCACAACACTAGCCATGTGCACAGTGTACACAGTGATGGGTGGCAATAGGACAAAAAATATCATATGATAGACAAAGGCATTTCTACAAAACACAAAATTTATCATCATATAAGGATAAGGGTGGAGCCATGGCTCTGAGCATTATAGTGTGACTTGTTTAGCTTTGTGGATTTCTATCTTTAATTAATAAAGAACACTGACATGTCATCCCCCTGATCTGTATCCAGCTCATACACTCTGCGACTGGTGTGTTATGTGCCTTTACGAGGTTACACTCACCACTCCGATGTGACAGAGGAGTACGGAGCTCTGGGGGTTAATACTCAAAGCCTTCTTAAAATGAATCTCAGCCAGGTTGAACTTCTCCTGTTTGTAGTAGATCATTCCCAAGCCGTACCTAGTGGAACAGAGGATCACGCGCACATTAGCTAATTAGCATACTCATACTCATCTAGCTGATGAGTTAATAGGTTCAAGTTCACATCAGAAATGGAGAAATGATGTAAAATTAGTATGGGATGAAACACTGTGTGTCGTGTGATATCCGGTGAGTTATTGCCTTCCTTGTAATGTCATTAACAGTAATACCAGGCATTGTAGTGCCGCTTGTTGAGGCGGATGGCGTTGCGGAAGCAGCCCAGCGCTTTCTCCAGCTCCTCAGTGAGGACCAGCTCGTGACCCAGCAGTGTGTAGGCGTAGGCAAAGCTTGGGTCCACCTGGATGGCCCGCGTAAAGAACTTAATAGCGATGTCGTGCTCCCGCTGCAGACTGAAACAATTACCAGCTACACACCAGGGCTGTGGGATAAAAGCAAAGTTATATGCATTGTGCTTCTAAACTACAATGATTATACTGCTGTTCATCGGTTCATCTGTGCGGTTCCAGTTACCTCTGGTGAGTTTTTGTCCATGTCGGTGAGGTCTTTAGAGAGCGCAGAAAGAGCCACGTCTTTCTGTAAGTGCCATAGTGTAGTAGAGTAGATCTCCATCCCCTCCACCCGGTAACTCTCAATGCGCCGCACTTCGGAGAAAATCCTCTCCGCCTGGGCACGGGGAAGACCACATTTAGACTCCAGTCATACACATTATGGATTAGCTTCATAACAAAATTGAAATGTTTCAGCGATTTTGGTTATTTAGATATTCTAGATAATGGATGCATCAGAGTCTTATTTTAAAATCTCCACCTGAACACCCAGGACCGATTCTGGGCTCCCTTGGGGGCGGAGCTTGTAATCACAGAGTTTCTTCCTAAGCTGCACAATTCGATAAATCATTTGTATGCAATTTCTAAAATCTGCTTACTATTTTTCCATCAGTACCAAGAATCAAAAGGTGAAGGAGAGCGTGTTTTGGATGGACGGCATGTCATTACCCTGGAACTCTTGCAAGAGTCTCATATCAATCTCATATTTAACCATGCATGCTGCTCCAGTCCTAGGACTATCTAGTTTTATATTAATAATAATACTACTAACTACTACTAATAATAATAATGCTTTCCCCAATGCTCACAAAGTCTAATAGGGTTAGTGGGTGTCATGCTAAGTGACAGGCTGCTTTATCCATTCATGATGAAGTGTAGTGCATGATGAATATTGAGGTATATGTGGATAATTATCAGCAGCAGGTGTACCTCTACACTGTACACTCACCTGCATGTACTCTGCCAGTTCAAAGTGGGCACGGCCGATCTGGCCCAGCACCCAGCCGGTGTTGTAGTGGTGTGCAGGCAGCTGGCTGAGGATGCTGATGGCCTCCCTGCAGTTATACGAGCACAGTGCTAGGTAACCCCGCCCGATGTCCCGCATCAACGACATCAACCCGTCTGCAACACAAAACTTAGTCTTTTAAACATATTCTATTGGGATCAATGCAAATAGTTTCACCTGCCTTAAAAAACCAAACAAATCCCATCACAAACAACACAAAGATAATCAACATAATGCTAATCTTTAAAGGTGCCCCAATATACAGTATCACAGCGATGCTTTATATTAATGTACTTGTTTGAACACGTTATTATTTCTATCGTCGTAGCAAATTCACAGGGGCTTGTTTGTTGTTTCTCAGTAACATGAGAAGCTGCATTTTATAATCAAGTTTATTATTATGCTTCAAGAGAGAAAAAAGCAAGGCTGGGGAGGGAATGAATATTTATAGCTACTATAATGTAAGTGAGGACAGGAGCTAATGTTTCAGGGACATTCAAAGCAACTATAAGAGCGTTGGAAAATTACTTTTTTAATAAGACATAAGAGAAATAAGACATAAAGAAGAAAATATTTTGGATTCCTAAGTGATTCCTACCTAAATGTATTCACCATTTAATGAATACAAAGATACTTTATTTTGTTCATTTCTTATTTAATGTGGTTAAGTTTAGGAATGGCGAGTTTTTTTTTATCATTAACAGCCAGCCTGTTTTTGCTGAGGAAACACACCGTTGTGAGCATGACCTCCTCTATGCCGGCTGTGAGTGTACCTGCGGCGGCTTTCTGAAGAGTGAAGGCCTGAAACTGCGGAGAGCTAATGTTTCCCTTCCCCTCAGCTAGCGACGAGTCCAGCTTCAGGATCTCGATGCTCTCGTTCAGGCTGGATGGAGTGATTCCTCCCTTTCCTGTTTTTGTCTTGGTCTTTCTGTTGGGGATCTTGGTGGGAAACTTCATTTTTAACTTCTTACTGTTCTCCTGCAGGGGGGTGGGAGGTCAGGAACAAAATGAGCTTATTGGCAAAAGATTAAAGAGATTCAAGAACCAGAAGAACAGACTAGCCCTGTAGCTACTCTCTGATCTGATTAACTGAATTTATACAAGTGCACGTGATTGGATGAATCTCGTCTGAAGAGCTGCTGCAGAAGCAGAGATGTCTTTTTTTTAGTTCAAACTCAGTTTAATCAATTCCATGGAGGTTAAACACTAGCACCATTATCCCAAGGACTGATTAATATCTTAGAACATGGACCGGCAACTGCTGGCCTGTAGGATATTAAGGAAATCAGAAAATGTGAGGAGGAAAAAAAATATATTCCTTCATTAAAAAGTCTAGCATTTTGTTCTTCCAATACTGAAGCAAACCTAAAAACAACTGAGACAGAAATAATATTATTGATTTACTGACCCCAAATACGTGCATTCGACCCACATCTGTAAAAACCTTATAAATCTATCCGTCAGTTTATAATTGGCGATATTGATGCAGAAGTCAGGACTAACAATGCACAATAACAGTGACTCATAATTTCAACCAAAATGTCAGACAAATTAAAATCGCATGGCAAATGCCAGCCTTGTGTCAGCAGAAAATATATTGCCCCCTCTGCAGTAGAGATATAAGGAGACTGTTCATACTGATCATAGATTAAAAAAAGAAAAACATTTTCTAGCTCCCACAGCGTCTGGCCCTTGGACATACAGTATGTAGTAGATGTCTTAGGGCTTTTGTAAAGATCCTCCCTCAGGGTGCTGCAAATTACTTGAGTAATTCTCCCATTTTCCGATTTTATCTCATCACTAATTAAGGGATTTTAATTTCCTCATAATGCATTTTGCTTTTATTTAATGTAACACATTGTGTATGTATACAAATAAACCTGCCATGCTTTCCTGTATCTTTTAGATCACTGAAACTGTCTGGGTGTCTGAACATGCCACTAGGTTTTGTTAAGCTATAAGTAGACACTGAGCCATTATATGGGGTTAATATGTTTTGAAGTACTGCGGTATGGGGTGGAGGAAGACTGTACCTTGGCAGTGGAGCTGGCGCTGGTGAAAAGCCTGGAGCTCCGTCGAGGCTGAACGTTGGGTGGAGCGGCGATGGTGGGACTCAGCACTTGAGGTGTAGTACTACACAAATCACACATACTCACGTTTGGTCTTTTATTTAACTGTGTTTATGTACAAGTTTTACCCCATGTACTGGTGTCTGAAGTACGATTCCTCATCTTTGCACTACGTCTCTAAAACTAACCCAGGAGACATAAAGCCTCCAAACTTGTGGTCTGAAACTACATTTACCTGTACTCTGTAATATTTGAATATTTGCTTCAGGTGCTCACCTGGTGTGTGGTGCTGTGGTCTGCGTCTGGTTAAACGGATTGGGAATAACCTCTCTGCTGTTTCCGCTTTGTGCGAACACTGATTTCGTCCCCACCTGACTGATTCTGCTGACCGTCTATCAGGAACGACGAGGAACGTGGTTAAACAGTGATGCATGCCGTGTACAATTAATGCTTAAATGATGCAATGAAATCAAACATACAGATTAAATGCCAAATTAAACTAAGCCTCAGAGAGAGAAGTAACCTTTTTTGGTGGGCCAGGCGGCGGAGGTGGCTCCATCCCCGTCCCACCGTGACTGTAGTTCTGCAGATACGAGGGGTCTCCTGGGCTCGGCTCCAGGGGCAAGATCCCAAAACTGCATATAAATTGAGAAGAAATTGTGTTCATCCACCATAAGTTTAATTTGCTTCTATATCTGAATAAATATATTGAATTGAATGTGTGTTTGTGTTTTTTTTAAAGTAACATTTCTTAAAAAAAATTTTTAAATCTGCATTGCATTCTGTTAAGCCTAGGAAAAAATCCTTTCAGTCCGGTGATGATGAGAGCATTGGTACGCAAAAGGTAATACACTCATTAGCTCATGCATATAAAATAAGGAAACACCTTATATATCTTTCTTATGAAACAGCATCAATAATCCAGTGAAAATGCATGCACTTGTGTGTACCTGGGTGTGAGGGGGCTAAGTGTGGCGGTGCCTCCCAGCAGACAGCGGCCGCTCTTGGGCTTATTCTGCACCTGCTTGGAGAGCAGAGAGCCACCCGTGCCCAGAGGAACAGAATCGGGCGAGATGACCGACGAGTCGATGTAAGACATGGACGAGTCTGTGTTTAGAGACGAGTACTTCGAGTTGGATGACTCCAGATTGAGCCGGTTCAGTTCCTATAAGGAGAGCGGAAAAATGATGTGTTAGACTAAGATCTAAGAAGTCTCTAAGTCTCTGCCCATTTTCTAAAGTTTTCACACATTCTACATTATCTGTATCATTTCTGATTGGCATCATTGACATGTACAAGTTTGCCAATGACAAGGAAGTAAATTATATACAGTGCTTTTTTTTTTTTTTTTTTTTAATAAAGGTGCATTTGATAAGATTAGTTTTCTAATAGTTAAGACACTCCCCATTCCCACACGTTCATGAAGCTCCAATTCAGCAATTCAAACCGAAGTTCATTTTCAAAAGAGGCTTAAACAATTAGTTTTTGTTTTTCAGAATCATGTTCTCCATATTCTCCAGGTTATCTGTATAAGTACTGTATAAGAATGCCTGCAGAAGCACTCCGCCATCTGAAAAATGACAGGACACGGTGTTCTTTGGCTCAGTCATTATTTTGCGATAATCGGGATGCTTTTCTTGGCCGTCGCATCTCGCATATGGGACCGGCGTGTGCATATGGCGTACCAGCGTGTCCTGGGGTGTCTCCATGAGGACGGAGTCGATTTGCCTGTGAGTCGTGTTGTGGCTGGGAGTGTGAGCTGGGCTCATGGGGAAAGAGGGGGCGCCTCCTCCACTGCCCCCGCTGAAACTCTGCAGAGACGTTAGCTTAAAGATCTGCTCTGGGTCTGGTCGCTCACCTGAACACACACACACACACACACACACGCGCGCGCGCTCGATCAGAATGAAATACAAGCATCACACAAAAAAGGTGTGAAATAATCAGCTTTAATATAGATTGTTAATTGATTAAGGCTAAATAAAACATTGCTGGAAGGGGAAAAAGCTGGTAAACTGACCAATCTGACACAGAGACTCGAAGGGTGACCAGAGGAAAGGGTTCTCACACAGGCTCTTTTGATAACATTCGGCTCCTTTCGCTAAACGATCAGTTTTGCTGCAAACCATAAAGAGAGGCATTAGCATGGAACAACCGAGTGCACTAAATATCATTCGTATTTCTAAACTGAGAGAGAAAGAGAAAGCTATGGAACACTGATTAGTCAGAAAACAGGGAACAAATCGATGAGCTAACAGGTCATTTAATTAATTCCACACGTTCTCAGACTGTTTGGTGAAGATGAAGCTATTTCTGAGATCGTGTTATAACAGGTAAGGATTTTGTTAAGGTAAGTTGTGTATCACTTCTTTGGCTAATAAACAGTCGAGTGCGAGTGGGAATGATCCAGTCGAACGAAGCAGCGAACACACCAGTAGATTTGGCCAAGCAACGCCAACGTGAAACAGGACGAGTCACCGAACTCGGTGACGATGTCATCCTGGCTCTTCTGTTTGTTCAGAACACCACCTGTGAGGATCTGCTCACCCTCAGCCAGCCTGAGAAAGGAAACACACACATTAATAAGAGGACATCCTCAAAGTAGTCGATCCTATGCAAACAAATAGATGGATCATACACAAAGACCATCGATTAGATTAGTTTCTATTTCATTGCTTGATGCATGCTGCATCACTAAACCATTTATTTGCATGCTATCAGGATACTGTTGTGACATCCTCATACATCAGTCAGACCTGAAGCTTTTCACTCTCAGCGGAATACGCACAGGTCAATTTATGTGCTTGATGTACCATCCAACCTCTACACCAAACTCACTGTGACTAATCTATAAACAGTAGGACGTCAATGGTGAGAAAATTTGCATGACTTGCTCATCAGAGATAAGAGCGTAAAGGGGACTAACAAAAGAAACAGAGCACTACAGAGTGCAGCTATACCATATGGGAAGTGGAACTGAGAACATGGAGAAAAAAGGAGGTGCTCATAATGTTATGGCTGATCAGTGTATGAGAACGGTGTAATCTGATGTCAAAGTCTACCTACGTATAGCGCTTGTGAAACAGTCGGTTCTACAGCAACGTAAATGTGACCTCACTGCAGCGTGTTGCCGGGGTTTGCGGCAAGCAGGACATGGACACGTTTACTCAGCGAGAACAACCACAGCGTAACACAGTAGCTGCCACAGTGGTTTATTCAGCCGTTTTACCCCACACTAAACCGTCACAGTGAGACAATCCAAAGAGGGAAAACAAAATGTTTTGACTGCCAAGTCTGAATCAGAGCAAAAGGGACACTTTTTTTGTTTTTTGTTTCACACTGCACATAATTAAACAAAAAGCAATGCTTTTTGAGGTGTGTGTAAAGCTGAAAATTCATAAAACATATACACTTTGGTCAGAAATACAGCAATGGAAAATGGAGAACAATGAACAAACGATTCCTTGCAGAATCGCCTCGATCTGAATCGCTTCTCACTGCCATCACACTTTTTTACGTTTTACGTGAGCCAAATTCGACACAATCAAAGACGACACTTCTTTAACATTTAACAAATCCTAAATGCCTTCATGATAAAGATTTACGCTCTTGGTAAGAATTGTGCTTCTTCGTTAATGAATCCATTATGAGCGTTAAACAGGAATAGACATTTCCTTCCTGAAGTATTGTTAGAACGTCACCTTGCGGTTTGCGGCAATACTGCAATGAAACAATATATATATATATATATATATATATATATACACTCCTGATCGAAATCTTAAGACCAGCTAAAAAAAATGGAAGAATTTGCATTTTGCACCACTGGATCTTGA
>JAOTRJ010000012.1:17078562-17089939 GCA_028564905.1 Leptodoras praelongus
ATTGAGAATCTGTGGAGGGAGCTAAAGATCAGGGTGATGGCAAGGAGACCCTCCAACCTCAAAGAGTTGGAGCTCATCGCAAAAATACCAGTGGAGACATGCAAAAAGCTGGTCAGCAATTACAGGAAGCTTTTGATTGCTGTAATAGCCAATAAAGGCTTTTCTATTAATTACTATCGTATTCTCTCCTGGGAGATGCCCGTGTCATTTTCCGGTCAAAAATAAAATTGCTGGTTGAATAAAAGTAAATCTAAGTCAAAATTTGTTCAAAGTATGAATAATTTCGAATATATATATATATATATATACACATATATACACACACACATACTGTACATACACAATCAATGTGTGGTGGATGCAACCAATGATGTGCAAAGCTGGCACTGCTATGGACTTTGTTTTTCGGATAATGAGTATGTATTGAATTATGTGGGTGAATATGTATTTGTGAATCAAAATAAACTTTTTATATTTATGTATTTTATTTGCATTTATTATTTTATTTAAAAGTGTGAACTACAGACACTTTTCACCCAGTTTATATGAATCTCAGTGGATCACATATGATGGATGGATAGATAAATGAATAATAGATAGATTTATAATATACAGGATGTCATTACAGTGTGTAAAGAATGCCTGGAGATGTCCTGGAGAAGGGGACTCATCATGGCTTATTAGCAAATATTAAACAGAAAAAAAGATAATAGGAAAATATTTATCTTGATTTATGTGTTAATTTTATTAAGTCCATAATAAACAAAAATACTCAGTACAGGTCATTTGGTGCACTTATGTTCATCACGGACACATTCATACACTCATTGGCTGCTTTTCCCTTCCTGAAATCTCCTGAATGACACCTTTAGAGATGTAAATCACTTATGTCACTTATCTTATAAACGTGCTGGTAGCCATGGATGATGCCAGTTGCTGATGATGGAACAACCGAAAACCACAGCACTGCATAGCCTGGCTTTCTAAAACCACTCCAAACCATGCCAATTGCTCTATAACATTATAAAAGCATCCAACTGGAAACATGAAAGCAGCCATAAAAAACACAGTTTTTATTTTATATTAAATCCTGTGTGCAGGAATGATGCTGTACCTCTACACGTGTCCATTTTTAATCATGTTTCATTTCATCATTTATTACAATGGTACTCCCTACGTTCTTCACATCTACGGAATAACGATAGAACCGCACTATGTGCTTCCACACTAGCGCCTCCTTTTGGAGATTCTTTAGTCTGTTAAATATCTGCCCCCTTCCCTGGTTTTTCTATTTTTGCCAATTTGTCATATTTAAATGTTTCAGATCATCAGAATTCTGGCCCATTCTTCCTTGCAGAATTGTTTTAATTCACCTGCATTGGAGGGGTTTAGAGCATGAACTGCCTGTTTAAGGTCTCGCCAGAGCATCTCTATCTTAATTATGTTTCTTTTGAGACATTCAGACGTGGACTTGCTTGTATACTTTGGATTATTGTCCTGCTATATAATCCGAATGCTCTTTAGGCCACACACCGACAGGTGGACATTCTCCACGTCCCATAAATTATGACAAGTCGTCCAGGCAAAGCAGCCCCAGAACATAACACTACCACCATGTTTGATTTTAACAGTAGCCATGTCTTCCAAAAAGTTCCACCTTTGAATCATCAGGCGACAATACTATCCCAAAAGTCTTGTGGGTTATCTACATGTTTTTTGGCAAATGCAAAATGAGCCTTTGTGTTCTTTTTGGTCAGCAGTGTTTTGAGGCTTAGTGCTCCCATGGATGCCATTTTTGCTCCGCGTCTTTCTTATTGTGGAATCGGGTACATTGACTGTAACTGAGGGAGGTGAGGCCTGCAGGTCTTTAGATTTGGGTTCATCTGGGTTCTTTGGTGATGCTCTGGATGAGTTGTTGATGTGCTCATGGTGATATTTTGGTATGGACACCACTTCCAGGTCTTCTCCATGTGTGGATAACGGCTCTCACTGTGGTTCACTGGAGTCCCAGAGCCTTAACAATGGCTTTGTAACACTTTCCAGACTGGATTTCAGTGACTTTAATTAGTATGTATATTAGATTCTCTTTAGAACATGACATCATGTGCTGTTTTGAGACCTTCTATCCTGCTTCACATTGCCAGACCGGTTCTCTTTAAGTAATGTTCAGAGTCAACAGGTTTGGCACTAATCATGCCTGGGTGTGGATAGTGAAAATGAACCCAGTAGTTAATTGAACTTGGTTAATCGGTTGATTTTAATTTTTCACAGCACTGCACCTGAGATTCATGCAAAAAAAATGAAAATACAGATTTCTTTCTGTGTACACTGCAGTGTCTGCTAGACAACCAAACATGAAGGAAACTACAGGAACTTAATAGTTATATCACTGAAGCTGAAGTCTAATGTTTACCTGGAAAACATCCTATCATATGACTGATCCTAATACTCAGTTGTCCATCCATTGTTGAGATAAGTAGCATTTGTGTATACAGGCTACAGGTAGGTGCTGGGGTCAGTCAGGTGCAGGTACTCAGGGAAGCTGTCGCTGCTGTGTCTCTGGCTCCTGTGTTGGCGCATAGAGAGAGTCTTTCTTAACTCGTTCCCTCGTTTACCGAGCGTGGAGACAATCAGATCAGCCAAGTCCTGCTGCAGACGCTGAAAGTTCTCTCTGAGAAACAAAAAACAGTAAATTACTCAAGGAGATTTACAACATTAGTACTGCATGGCATGGACAACACAATATGCATTAAACTTTATAGATACTTAGATAACAAACATGATAAATTACTATCTAATACTGACTTTTTAAAAAATTTTAGATTAAAGAGATATTCTTACGCCGTTGGTGGAGTGGGCAGGTTGTACTTCTGTCCTGTTACACCTTTCAGCCAGTACGTCATCTCCTTTCCTTTACCCTTCAAAGAAATACACTTCCTTATAAACAACTTTTGCATACAGTAAATGCTTCCATGCCAGTTCAGGATGTACTACGACATCCTGACTCTTACCTTGAGGAAGGTCTCTCCTCTTGCCTCATACTCAAACCGACACTCTGTCCTCTGTAAGATGTTAATTGTGGACTGGCTCACATGGATCTTCAGAGCTGTGTGGCGGGAAATAAATATAGCAAATATTTCAGAATGAAATTAAATGACATTTATTTTAAAAATGACTGTCAACTGGATAGTCAAACACCGGTGGGTGAGGTTTCGGTTTTATCGTTCAAGATGTGATTGGCTTGCGGAGACAAAGTTTCTGAAAGTGCTTTCTTTCGTGTGAATTCATGTCTTACGTAGTCCCGTTGACTCCATTCGTGAAGCAGTATTTACCGTGTCTCCAAATAAGCAATATCGGGGCATTTTATTCCCCACAACACCTGCTGCACAGGGTCCTACACACAATGATCATATCACATCAAATATACATTAGGGTTATTTAGTCAGTTACATGGTATTGCTCAAAATGTGAGACAAAATGTCTTACACTACACACTGTGATCTTATAGTACATCCTCTGTACATGACTACTGGATTCTCAGAGGTGCCATGTAATTTACATTAATGTCTGATCCGGAGTACCTGAGTGGACGCCCATACGGATCCACAGAGGTATCCCTGGTAAGTGCCGAAGCTGAAACGTTCCCATGAACTCCAAAATATCCAGAGCCATGAGACAGATGTCCACAGCATGCCTGTTCCCATTCCTCCGGGGCAAACCAGACGCCACCATATACGCATCGCCTATAGTCTCCACCTGGAGAAACAGGGTGCAAAAAAAACCAGTAAAACCCCCTGCCTTGATTTTCTCCTCAAATCATGAAAAAGTGGGTAATGCTTCTATCTTATTAACATAACGTGTGTGTGTGTGTGTGTGTGTGTACCTTATAGACGTCATGGCTGTCTAGGATGCTGTCGAAGTTTTTGTACATGTCGTTGAGCATGTCCACCACCTCCATGGGCGTGCTGTAGTGGCAGAGGGTGGTGAAGCCCACAATGTCGCTGAAGTAAATGGTGACCTCATCAAACAACTCCGGCTCCACACGACCCGTCTCCTTCAGGGACCGCACCACGGGCCTGGAGATATGTGGGTAAAAATCAGAAATCAAGCCTGCTCAGGTACGAAACAAACTACCTGCTACGTGCCAGCTTTACGAACTTCATCATAATGAAATATTTTTAAATCTAATTCTCCTCTCACCTCATATGTAATCTGTACAATGTTACACTGGATGCTTTATCCTTTACTACTTAGAAACAACTACAGAAATGTTCCTGAAAGGTAATGTTTCTAAAATGACAGATGAGCGCTGACATTTATGGCTACATGTTAACGTCTGTGGGAACGCCTCATGGGAACAGCTCACTCATGGGAACCTCAATCAACCATAACATTAAAACCACTGACAGGTGAAGTAAATAACATTATCTCATTACAACGACATCTGTCAAGGCTTGGGATATATTTGGCAGTGAATAACAGTGAGTACACAAAGTTGTGATGGTTAGACAGTTGGGTCAGAGCCTCTCCAAAACAGCAGGGCTTGTGGGGTTTTCCCGGTAAACAGTACTTGGTACCCACCAAAAGCTGTCCACAAAAGGGCAAGGGATTTGATTGGTTAGCATTTGCACTACCAACGCGTGTCTGTCTGTGAATTTCTCTCACCCGGGCAGCAGCATGAAGTTGAGCTGGTCAGCTCGGTCTCTCTCTGCCTTGTACAGTGCGGTTCTCTCCTCCACCAGATGCTCCAGGTTGCGCGAGTACATCTGCAGCCGTCGGATCAGATTGTCCATGTAGCTAGCGTTGGCCTGGTCTTGCAGGTTACTGGTTTTTGAAAGAAAACACACACAAACTCTGAACGTCCAAACACAGATGACAGGATCAAAACGTCCTTCTGTCTCAATGAAACCACGTAACAACAGATTTGAGGATGCATGTCCGTCTTTCTTTTAGCCGCACAAAAACAAACCTGAAGATCTTCCCCAAAGAGATCTCTATCTTCTTGAAGTCTGGCCTCTTTTCTGGATCTTCATCCCAGCAGCTCTTAATCAGCACATACAGCTACATATGGACAAAAAAAGAAACAGAAATCCTTAATCATGCAGTTCTTAAGATATATATAATATCTATATATAAATCATATAATTGCATTGTATTATAAAGTACATAATATACAACAGCGTAGAAGAAGTATGAAAGGTGAGAGGTTTGTTAAAGTCAAACACTTTTTGTAATGGAGGAAAATAGCTTTAAAATGATGTAATGCTGAATGTTAAAATGATGTTAACATTAAAATGATGCAACAGTGCAAGACTGTTATAAGACACAAGTGTTACCTAACTCTGTGCGCGTGTGTGTGAGAGTGTGTGTGTGTGTGTGTGTGTGTCTGCACGCGCGCCACATCTTACCTCCACTTCTCTCTCTCCAGCAGTCTCAAAGTTGAGGTCAGGTCTGAAGATGTTGGGTCCACTTGGACACTGGACTCTGTACAGCTTCTCTAAAGAGTAAAAGAGAGGAGAAGAGAAGAAGTAACTTTATAATCTTTATCTCTTTAGAGAATATTACTACTGTCAGAGTCAGTACCTCACTCCCTAAATCCCTTTAATATGCAATAGCACTGCCACAGTTTCTTTTACATGAATTAACATGGCGCACACACACCTAGAGACACAAACTAATGTTCCATATCAGACATGTGGAGCTACAACCACACCAAATGTCATGTGGATTAAGCATCTGGGTTGAGAGAGTGAGCCTCAACAATGGATTTATAATAAACACAGACAGTATCTGTATATTTAAAATGACACCAAACATCCAAGCAGAGTTCATCAGACAGGACAGATTTGGCTCCAAGACCAGCGTATTAGTGTTACCTGCCACATCGGAGCAGCTCTCAGTGTAGAAAGGACACTCTCTCAGAATGATCTCATGAGCGATTACAGCAAAACTGTAGACATCTCCTTTCTGAGAGATCCCCAGTATGCGCAAGTGTTCAGGAGCAGTCCACAGGTCTGTCAGAACACACAGACAAAGAGGTGTTCACAAAAACACTTTGATGTGTGTATAAAATATTCTAGGAAAATAACAAAACTAGAAGGACTACTGTTTATGACGGACCTTTCCCTGGTGTCAGAATAGTATTGCAGCCAAAGTCTGTGATTTTCACCACCATGCGGTTGTCCACCACGCAGTTGGTGGATTTGAGCCTCCCGTGCATCTCTATATTACTGGTGTGCAGGTAAGACATACCCTGATATACCAAATGGAGGAGAGGGAGATGGAGGAGGAGAGGGAGGGAGGGAGGGAGAGAGCGCAACACATATGGTATTGATGACTAATTACAGCATTTTTACTTAGTCCTTAGATGTATGTGGATTCAAATTCTTATCAATACACCATTATCAATTCTGATGTGCATGTCACTGTTCCTAACTAGGGATCGTATACTGGATTCACAATAGTATGACAATAAATATACAATAAACAGATAATGGCTTATTATTATTATTACATCAGTCTATCAGCCAATATTATAAGTTATTGGGATAAAAAAATAAAATAAAATACACACTTCAGGTAAAGCACTAGAGAGGCACCTACACTGAAGTACCAGAAAAACTGGTATACCAGTTAATACTTGGTAGGATCCCCACAGGATCTTGGAGGGAACATTGCACAGTCCTCAAGCTGATGTTTGTTGAGTACCCAGCATGTTAATTGAGGTAATTGTTAACTGGTCACTTTCACCCAGTGTCTTTTTATGAACACACTGCTTTCGGAATTCCTGTAATCTTGATACACCCTTGAAATGCTCATATGTGAAAATCCAAACTTTGCTTCTACCTCCGAAATGCTGACCCATCTCATGAGCTCCGACTATTAAACTGTGTTGAAAATCACAAAGTCATCATGAACTTGCCATTCTCATGGCAGAAACAACTCTAGAAGCTTCCACAGATGTCTATCGTTTTATACACACATTGGCAGATGCAACCAATGACGTGCATAGGTGGCATTACTGAGTATTTTGCATAGGCTCTAGTTTTTCTGGTACTGTGTAAATTTCCTCAAAGAAAGAAAGGGAAGTCGGTACCGGTGCTTTGCTCCTTACTATACGTACCTTTGCGATGTCATACATGACAGAGATTTTAAACTCCAGGTCCATAAAGCTCTCATTTGGGTAGGAAATCTTGTCGTTGAGGACATACTGAGATCCAAACAGAAACAAGAGCATAAAATGTCTTTTAGTAAATGACCTACCAGTTTCCAGTGAAGGGTGAAACAAAACATTTCCTACACTAAGAATTCTCAGAAAGCCAGTAAGCGTCAGTAAAGCCCTGCAGCTTCTGAGTGTGTGTGTGTGTTTTCTTACCCTCAAAGAACCTCTCTCGCAGTACTCAAATACGCCGAATACTCCATACTCGTACTTCACCGTGCCGTAGAACTTTGTGAGGTTATAGTAATCGATGCGCAGCAGCTGAGAAACAGAGTGAGAAAGATGGATATAAAAATGTAAAAAAAGAAATAATAATGAATACATAAAGGGATGAAAGGGAAGTCCTTGGATAAGCTTTTTAAACTTTGTTGAGTCGTTATAGGTAAAATTAGTAGTTCAAGCACACTGATGTACTACTTTATTAAATAAACCAGATGTCAAAGACACAATATTAATCCCATTAAATCCATTATGAGGTTTCTACAAATATTCACAAGAACTGGCTTAGTCATAAGGTTTGTTACTCGTTTCTTTTGAAAGAGAAATCACATGAACTTTAGCTTATGAGGAAACACGAGGCACTAATGAACTGCGAGTGCAGTGAGGTGAAAAATCCAGGCTGGTATCATTTTCACACACAAATCTTTTACTACTTTATGGAGCTGACAGACTAAATGAGCTTCCTGCCATAAATGATCAGGGTGAGATTCACACAAATCATCTTACTGTAAAACTGCAGATAAGGTGACCTTTACTCAGATGTCACTTACAGCATTGAGTTCAATACGCTGGTCCTCCAGAAAATTGCCATCAGACTGCCTCAGCTCTTTGAGAATGACAGGCTGAAAAAAGTGAGAGAAAGTGAGTGGCATGAAGAGAATCAGAACAAGAAGAATACAGATAGTATTCATAAATGTATTCATGTATGAATATTCTGTACATATGGATAGATAAATGGATGGATTGATAGATGGATGAACCAAAGGATGACAGTGTGAGCAAGAGTGGATGGAGAAAGGACAGATGTAGGGATGAATGAGTGAGCAAGAGATAGACGGATGGGTGGATGGACAGATGAGAGAGTGAGCGAGCAAGCATAGAGGGATGGTTGGATGAATGGATGGATAGAGAGTGAGCGAGGTAGTGATGGATGGATGGAGGATGGATGGATGAGCAAGAGAGTGGGTGAGGGATGGATGGATGGGAGCATGAATGAGGGAGGGAGGGATGGATGGATGGATGGATGGATGGATGAATAAGATGGAAGAGCGAGTGGGCGAGGGTGAGATGGGTGGATGAATGGATGGAGGGAGGGATGGATAAAAGATAAGTGAGGGAGGGAGGGGTGGATGATTGGGTGGCTGTTTAGATCAAATAAAAATAGCATTTTGTGTTTATTTTTCTTTTATGGTTATCTTTGTCTAATATTAAGACAGTCAGGCAGGCAGGCAGGCAGCTTCACTAAGCACATGGCCTTGATGTAGTGACACAGTGTGGGTCACAGGGAGAGAAAGAGGAAGAATGGTGCAACCTTTTTGTCGTAGCGTCCTCTCCGAATCTGATAAGTGCTGTCTCTCCTCTTATCCTCGTTGATCTAATCAGCAGAGATAAACAAAACAAATAACGCACAATGTTTATAGAGCACACGACTAAAGAAAAAGAAGAGGAGAGTATAATAAACGATTCAGCTTTAGTTCTGCTTTTGTAACTCAAAATTCTGTCATTATCCAGATCTGTACTTCTTAAGAATTAGTTATTTGGGGTGTGTGTGTGTGTGTGTTACTTTGAGAGAGATGTAGCTGGACTCTCTGTTGTCTAGAGGTGTGATGAGCTCTGAGCTTATATGAGACCATTTCTTGTGATTGTAGCGCTGCTTCCAGTTCTGCCTGCGTGCGCACACACACACACACACACACACACACACACACACACACATATATATATTTATTAACATCCCCGTGAACATGTAAAGTTTTGCAGGAATAACTTGTTTGTTTGGATTGTTTTACTTGTTTTTTTATTTGATCAATTTCTAAATTATAATAACCCTTAAAGAAGTGCGAGTCTGAACCCTGAGCCATAACAAACAGGCTGTGGAAATGCCTCAGGGCATCACAACACACCACAATAATCTTTTTAATTAATCATACACATTATTTCTGGATGAAAATCACTAATCATTTCTTCAAACACAAATACTTTCACATCTAGACTGGGACTAGACACCAAAACATTTTCCTCCACACTAGCTTGCTACTTTGAGCAGGTCTACATGTTAGTGGAAAAAATAAAGTAATTATAAATGTAATAAATAAAATCTTATATATTTAAGTGAAATGATTCATGAAAATATGTTCGTCATTGCAGTGCAGTCTGTTAATGATACTTAATGTAGCCTGATTAACGGTTAATAGATCACAGCTGTAAATCAGAGTGATACATGTAGAGTTAAAAGTCCCAGTGATATTACACTCAAATATCAGCACTCATGGAACACCTCTTGTCCAATCAGATCACTCGGTCTGACCTGACTGCTGTATAATACAGTATGCGTACGGTGTACCTGTAGAAGATCAAAGCAATAGCGGTAGCCAGGGCAACGCTGATTCCAAGCACAATCATTATGATATCGTGTGTCTCCAGACCTGCAGGGTACATCACACATGCATAAACAGCACAGCAGAAGTGCTCATAGACGCGTTATTAAATACGACTGAACACGCAGTGTTTTATTCTTGCATTCCTACCGTTAGCAGGTCTGTCGTCAGGCAGTCGAGAGCCTGGCCAGGGCAGGTCAGGGTTATTGTGATCCAGCGTGGTCTTGGAGTTGGAGGTGTCGAACACAAATAATGTCTTGTACTAGAAAAAAAAACAAAAAAAACATGGAAGGCAAAAAAACAAAAGGATTTTATTCAGGGTCACCCCAAACTAATCAGTAAAGGAATTCAACTAAAGCTGGTTTGACGCTTCATATCTTCTCTACACATGCACAACATCCAATTTGGGTATTTATGTGGAAGTACCAGAGTAAATGTTTTATTTCATTGGTTTGAAGTTTTAAAACTGGCATTTGCTTATGCACTCATTGTCTATCAGCAGTGGCATCATTAAGGTGTTGCAGACCCCACTGGATGACACCAAAATGATGGTCTATGTAAATGATTGTCACTGTCTCAGCAGAAATGTATTTATTTATTTTATATATTTAACTTTTTTATAGTGAATTCTACTGGGTATTTTGGAGGACAATGTGAGGTACTGCACTGGGTAACACCACCCATAGTGACGCCACTGTCTAGCATTACTGTTAGAGCCATTACCAAAGTTAGCAAATTATTATGTTCAAGTATTATTATTATTTAAGTAGGCACAGTGCATTATAACTGTGTGGGGTGTAATAAGCGCTGACCTTATATGAGCCGGTTGTGTACATCAGTGAAAAATTCACATCTCTGTCTCCATTTTCATCCAAATCGTAGCGACCGCCCAATCCTGATCCCAAATGTTATAAACACACACACAAATGTAATGCTGTGTAATGCCATGTAATGTCAACTCTCAGAGGTAGAAACACACACACAGACACAAATGTAAAGCCATAATGACAACTCTCAGAGGTAGAAACACACACACAAATGGAATGCCATTATAATGACAACTCTCAGAGGTAGAAACACACACACACACACACAAATGTAACGCCATAATGACAACTCTCAGAGGTAGAAACAGACACACAAATGGAATGCCATTATAATGACAACTCTCAGAGGTAGAAACACAAACACACACACACACACACACAAATGTAATGCCATAATGACAACTCTCAGAGGTAGAAACAGACACACAAATGGAATGCCATTATAATGACAACTCTCAGAGGTAGAAACACAAACACACACAAATGTAATGCCATAATAATGACAACTCTGTGCGCAAAGCTAGTCAATGATACCCGTCTGATTTCTGTTTTAATTTGATATTTGTATTAATATTAATATGTGGCTCAGTGGATAGCGCTGTCGCCTCACAGCAAGAAGGACCCGGGTTCGATCCCTGGTTGGGGCGACCTGGGAAATTTGTGTGGAGTTTGCATGTTCTCCCCGTGTTCGCGTGGGTTTCCTCCGGGTACTCCGGTTTCCTCCCACAGTCCAA
>JAOTRJ010000012.1:17098848-17109598 GCA_028564905.1 Leptodoras praelongus
GTTAAATACCTGCTCGCACTGTTCCTTTCACTGGACAGTATGTGGTTGCCCCTTTTTAGTGAGGTCAGTCAGAGGGCCGGCGATGTCCCAATAATTCAGTATGAACCGACAATAATAGCCACTTGTCCTATTGCACACTTCTCCGGGTTTGCTGTGAATCCTGCTTTGCCTCAACGATTTCAGGATTGCTCTGATGTTGTACATGCCACGGCCAGTCATTACTGAAAATACTAATGTCATCCAAGTACACCGAGGCATATACGTTATGTGGGCATAAGATGCAATCCATCAATCGCTGAAACATTGCGGGACCCCCAAACAAACCAAATGGAAGCGTCACAAATTGGTGTAAACCGGGGTGGAGAAGGTTGGTTGTTCATGGGATACAGTGGTCATGGGGATCTGCAAATACCCCTTGGTTAAGTCCAGAGTAACAATTAGCAGCACCTAACCGATTGACCAGCTCGTCAATTCAGGGCATGGGATAGGCATCACGTTTAGACACTGCCTTGCCTCTTCCAGCACCAGATGCTCCACCCCTTCAACATCACCGTCCCACAAGAGGAGCCACTTTCCACAGGCATCGTGGAGCTGCTGAATGAAAATGAACGGTTGGCTGCCTGTGCTGTAGTCCATAGAGTGGAAGCTCCTTCTGTGTTGCTCTGGAGACCAGCCAACCCGCTGTATGATGGCCCACCAGGAGGTCCAGGTACTCCAGCATCGAAGTGCATGGATATGCGGTGCCTCCGCTGACAGGAGCAACAAAAGATGGGCAGCCCACTTATCTCCCCGTCTGCCCCAAGCCTTTGCAGACCATTTAAAGAACTCCAGGAAGGCTTCACCGTCATCCTGCTGATGCATCTTGGGAAGTGTCAGGGGAGGTGGTGGTGTTGCAGCAGCCATGTTAAGCACAAGAACACTTGGCACATGGAGCAGCAGCATCTTCTGATCTTCCCCACCTGTGCTTCAAGCAGGATCTGGAAGCAGCATTCATGGTCTTCACACAGCATTAAGAGGGTGTTTGTTTGGGCGATGCCCTCTTTCACACATTCACAGCAAATGTGGTAATATTTGAGGCATATCGGTGCAAATGAGTCCTTACTACTGACTGCATGTGTGCAGAGGCAGAACAGCCACCAGAGAGCGGTATAGACTTGATATAACTTTACAACCTTAGACTACTACAGGTACAATGTCTTCACCATTTTAACATCTTTTTGTCTGTTCTGTGAACAGACATCAAAAAAAAGATCACCCTTATCAACATTAGGGCTACAACACATGTACTATATTTCTCAAATTTATAGCCTTTATAGTTTTAACTGGCAGAGGTGTTACTGTAACTCAAATGAACAGATGAATTAATCAACCCACAAAGAATTTTACATATTTACCCTGAAATAGGCCCAAATATAAAGAGGAAATGGCATATTTTCCTCATAAGATCCTTCAGTGGTGGTTGTGAAAAATGTAAAATGTATCTTTATTTTTGTTAAATGAGAGAGAGAGAGATGCCAATGCTTTGATGATCTCTCTGCTCTAACAAACAGATACTGTCACCTTATCAGTTAATGACCAGTTAATGATTTTACCTGTGTAAACAGTTGATCCCTCACCAGCCTTTCATCTCTCAAAGTAAATTAGATGAAGAAAAAAAATTCAGCTTGTTCTATTACCTCTGAAGATTACAGCTTGTCCTCTGATTATTGGCACTGGACGTTCGTTCCATACCCCAAAAAAAACCTGTTCATGTGCAGTGTAATACATTACCACAGGAATGATAACGTATTAGAACAAACACATTCATATAAACCTTAATGTCTGTTGAAACTACTGTCAGAGCTCCTGCTATAGAAAATCAACATCAATGGAGAATTCAGCAGCACTGAGGACCTACAACAAGAAATAAAGACAAAGTCATGTCATATACCGAATAACAGATTTAGCTATTGTGCAGAAAAATGCATGTTTATTTGTGTAAAAAAATCAAAGTAAATTAAAGTAAAATGCTTGTTTTTTTAAAAACATATTACGTAATCCAGACAATGCTGTGCTTGTGTGACATGGTGATATTACCCAGCATTCTGTACGAGTCAGACTGTGCAGGCTGGTTTAAAAATGTTTGTTGTGTTCTAGGTGAAAGGTCAACCCTATTTACACTCGCTCTCAGACATGAAACTGGCTGTGTTCCAGTTGGGTTCTAACTAGGGCACTTATAGCAGACCAAGC
Organism: Leptodoras praelongus; assembly: GCA_028564905.1. NCBI lineage: Eukaryota > Metazoa > Chordata > Actinopteri > Siluriformes > Doradidae > Leptodoras > Leptodoras praelongus. The sequence continues at coordinate 17,101,078 of JAOTRJ010000012.1, forward strand.
ATCCTGTTCTTCATGTAAACATCGGTTTCAAACAGTTAAACAGGCCATACCACTATATACCTGACCACAACAACAACGTTCACTTCCTGTACCGAGGATCAACCGAGGATGCAACAGTGTGAAAATCTCTACTTCCTACTCATGCCATTGTGAAATGCCACTACGTTTCTGGATACTGGGTCATTTCATAGAAGGTGGTCGAAACTGTTAGTGGATCTAAACTTTAACAGATGTAACACCGAGAATGGGACACCATACCTAACCTGGCTGGTTGTATTATGACTCCTAGCTACCAGCATACATCTAGGTTATCACGCAAATTAACATTTGAGATAAAGCTGTACTTTGTTAGCCTTAGCTAATGTTTTCCAAATAGCATCAAATCACCATCGGTAACTACAGCCAGTGTGGTTCAGGTTTCCTTTACATATTTTAAGCCTATGTAAAGAGTTTACACATTTGTGCTTTCGATTAAGTGAAAAACTTGAAGCTGTATCTCAACTTTTGCTACAGGATTTGTTTGCATTTACATTTAGGGTATTTAGCAGACGCTGGTAGACCTGAAATCAAGCTACTTTGAGCTATAATACTGCTAGAATTTAGCTGTACATTGACAACTAAAAAGTTCAAATAAAACAAGTCCCAACAGGTATTTTAAAACTTACTAAAATTCCTGAACTCTGCTGTTCGGACACTCAGAGGGGGTTTATTCCACCACCATGGTGCCAGTTTGAGTGAGTCTAAACCCATGATGGCTTCAGTTTCCTGTTCTTGGCTGACAGGAGTGAAACCCTGATGTGTTCTGCTGTTTTATATACATGTGTTATATGAGCATGATGTGTGTTCTTTCTGAGAGGCTCTTCTGCTGATCTTTACTGATCTCATCCACAGCCAAGACAACGTTTTGACGTCACGCAGGGTCTCGGAATTTCAACACGCGTCAACGCCCCTTTTTAACACGTGACTCGCGCTTCGTGTTTCTTATTGGCTGGCAAGGACAACCATTAAAAAAATAAATAAATAAACCGCAAGTGTTGACACGCAGCCGGAGAGCGGGCAGCTACAGCGCCTCTTCCTTCCTAAACCTCATCATATTTACTACATAAAGTCGTTTTTTTTCAAATTTAATTTATTGCATTTACACTCAGCACTTTATTTAAAATTCGTCTGATTTACGAGCCACTGACTTCTCAGTGTGCGCTTAACTGGTGCGATTTTATTTCAATCATCGTTTAACTTGAATTCCGATTTAATTCCTGGATTTTCCGAAATGGAGAGGAAAGGTCTCCCCGCGGACAGAAACGTGTTGTGTTTATTTGATGTGGACGGAACACTGACTCCACCGAGAGAGGTAACAGACCACCACTTGTTCCTTGTATTTTAATTCTAACTCCGCTCCATTTGCTTGCACATGGTGACCCAAGTACATGCAACATGCAAAAGTGGAAATGCAAATCATACTTTTGCTTTTGATTATTACGTTTTGTTTAGCCCTGGTGTTTATTACGTATGCATGCAGGTATTCAGATGCATATTTGAATTTCACATCTGTGTGTTTGTATTGCCCAGAAAACAGCCCAAACCTGTCTGGTCGTGTGTAAAGTCAGACTGCTGGAGGGTTAATTAGGCTTTATTGTCTTCTGGGTGAAAGGTCAAACCCATTCACACTCACTCAGGACATTTGGTTTGGTGCAGTTCCCACTCAGCAGTGTTATAACCCTTACTCCATGCAGCATAGAGTTTACACAGTGACCAAGAAGTGATTTCAGATGCAGCCTACAATTAAAGGACTGTGTTCCACTAAAGTAAAATGCTATAGAATAAAGTGTAATTGCACATCTACTTTTTAAAAATGATGGCATACATTGTTATAAAGAGGTGTACTTATAACAATTTTATAGACAAATGATGCTACAGGGGGCGTGTAAAAAACAAAATAATTGAGAAACACTGCACTAAAGACAATGTTATAAACCGTTATTCCACGCAATATGGCGATTACATAGTCTTAACACCCTAATTTCATGGGCCAGTCTTAATACAGATAAATTATTTATGTTATATTATGTAATATTGTATTATAATTATGTAATCAATTATTTCATAAAATATATTGAGCTTATAAACATAGGGTGCAGGAAGTCATTGGTCACACAGCCTAGGTTTAAGTGTGACTGTTATAACCCATTATTTCCAACAATATAGTGACTACAGTGTGTTATAACTCCTAATAGAGATAAAGTGAAGGAAGTTATCTGGGATTCAGCCTACACATAAACCTATATTCCACTACTTAGAGTGTTATGACTCATTATTTCTGGCAATGACCAGTATAAGGTGCAGGAAGTCAGTTGGGACTCAGACTGCATTTAAGGACTATGGAGTGTTATAACTTGTTATTACATACAATACATAGGATGCTATAACCCCTCATTTCCTGCAGTAAAGTGGTGACATAAGACATTTCTCCATTTACACACATACCAAATAACCATTTCCCCAAATCCAGTTTTCATGTTCTGACTCCTAGTATAACCGCATTAATACAGTTCAGGGGACTTACTGATTGCCTTCATGTTGACTCTGATGAAGCAGTGTGTGTGTGTGCAGAAGATCGACCCTCAGCTAGATGCATTCTTTCAGTCACTGCGTGCCAAAGTGAAGATCGGAGTAGTGGGCGGGTCTGACTACTCTAAAATAGCAGAACAGCTGGGAGAGGGAGACGATGGTGAGAAATATCGTCGCTCCATTCTCTTATCCTACTCTCTATTGTCTAATCCGTCTTTATTTTTTGGGACTTCACCAAGACAGCCATCTAACACAATAAATCATAGCCAAATCTTGAATCTCATATGACAGAATATTTTAATTGGCTATTAATATTATTATTATTACAATGTGTTTATCACTGACATTTTTTTACATTGCACTCTGGCAAACTTTATCTCCTTATCAGATACTAGAGAGGCTACAGACTATTTAACAGCAGTCACTTATGTTTATCATCAGATAGTTATACTAATTACTGCTGGCAGCAACTTGATCCTGAAAAGAGTTGATTAGAAAGCAAGTGTGCTGTAATAAAAGTGGGCTCATTCAAAAACATATTCCAGAGGTCCTAATAAAAAGTCTAGTCCCACTGTCCAACAAATCCCAAATCAAACATTGGCGAATGTCTGAAAACTTCATAAGTGGGTTTGTGCTTGGTGAATGAGGCCCCATGTTTGTCTTCATCTTCTTCCTATACATTACTATTATTATTATAGTAAAGAACCCTTAAAGTATCTTGGTATCTTGTGCAGAACACTCTGATCAGAGGATTCCTTATAAGAGAGAACCCTTATCTGAACCTCAGAGCTCTTCAATATACAAACAAATTCTTCATGGGAATAATCTCTATTAAACTGCTCTAGTGCTGGGCATCTCTTCGTATCTCAGGGCCTCAGATGTTCAGTAAGATGAACATTTCAGGACACGTTCGGCCACATCACTAGGCTGCTAATGGGATACGGTGATGATCTTACAAGTCTGTTTATACAGTAGTCCAGTGCTCAGCATCACACACAGATCACATGCTTTAAAGCACAGAGTTCATGACAGTGGAGACGATGCTGTTGACTCTTTACTCTTTACAAAGTGTCCTGGTGTTGGCTAGGCTTCACTCAAGAGCGCAGTCTGTTACCGAGCACATCATAAACAGCCCTTATTGCTCAGTAATGCTTTGTTTACAGTGACGTTTAAAACTCCTGATCACACACCAGCAGCTTCATTCGTTTAACTGTACAACTTTTCTTTCGTTCAAAGCATAGAAAAATACACGCAGGGTTGCCTGATGATTTCTCCTCATCACAACGTACATGAAAGAAAGCATTAAAGGAATAAGGAAAAGAACAAATAAGAGGGAAAGAAAGAAAGAAAAAAGATAATTACATGGATAAGGGAGAGACTGATGAACAGAATTTCTGAAATAAAACAAGAAAGAAAGAATTAGATAAAGTACAGTACATGAGAATGGACGAATTGAAGTAGGAAAAAAAATTAAGTTAAGGAATAATGAAGGAAAGAAATAATCTCTCTCTCTCTGTTTGCAGTTATACACAAGTACGACTACGTGTTTGCTGAAAACGGCACAGTGCAATACAAAGATGGCCTACTGCTGTCCAAACAGGTGTGTGTGTGTGGGGCTGGGGTGGGTGTGTGTGTGTGTGTGCATGTCACCTCGGGCACTGAAGACCAAACTTTAACTAAACATCTCTGTACAGAAGACATCAGCGTCATCTACATTTCATTTATTCAATAACATGCACCTAATCCATTTAGATACTTTAGTTACTATAGAAAACAACAACATATTAGAATGCACGCATTCATATACAGTATATAGACGTGTGACGTGGAAAGTATTAAAAAGATAGAATGTCTATGATATTGATATGTAATCATTTGGGTTTTCCCAACAAAATGGCGTTTTAGAAACATGCAGGTGTTACTGACGTGCGCGCGTGTGTGTGTGTTGCAGGCGATTCAGAACCAGCTCGGCGAAGAGCTGCTGCAGGATCTGATTAACTTCTGTCTCAGATACATGGGTCTGATCAAACTCCCTAAGAAACGGTGAGACATCCTGCCTCTCCTCACATTCTCTCTGGTGTTCTGTACTAACGACCGAAGGCCCGTGGGCCGTCTGAGTAAATATCAGCTCAACGTGGTTGAGAGCGAAATGACATTTGAAATACTGGTTCTGTAAGTGTGTTTGTGTTTCTGTGCCATGCTGTAGATTAAAGTCTAAAAACTGCAGATAAACAAATGAATACATCTTTTAATCTTTAATAAATCTCTTTACAGAAACCTTAACCATCAACCATCACACTCATTTATTTTAACCTGCTTATGTGGAGCGTCAGCCATGTGAATCAGCTGTTGCTCTGGAAACGCTAAAGTCTTAGAGCAAAGCTGCTGTTTAGGGGAAACGAATCAACACTTTCCGACCAATCGGAAACCGAGCTTTTGACATCGCTGTGGTACAAATTAAAGTGTACCGCACAAATTAAAATGAATTTAAAGTACAAATTAGTACAAATTAAAAACTTAGCCAGATGAAGAACATTAGAGGTTTATATAACCGTATAAATAACATAACATAAAATAGCGTGACTCGCATCCCTAGAGACTCATCATGGAAAGGAAACATGGTGCAGGTGTGTTTAGGGAAACGTGTCCACCTGTAATGAAAGATACATGACGCATACAATCCTGTCTCACCGCAGCGGCACCTTCATAGAGTTCCGTAACGGCATGCTGAACATCTCACCTATCGGACGGAGCTGCACGCTGGAGGAGCGATTCGAATTTGCGGAAATCGATAAGGTATGTATGACAGAAGACGACATGCGACAAATAAAGGCTACTTCTAATTCTAATTCTGTCTGTTTCAGAAAGAGAAGATCAGGGAGAAGTTTGTTGCTGCTCTACAGAAGGAATTTGCAGGAAAAGGGCTCAGGTTCACCCGAGGTGAGCGCGCACACTTTTTTTTGCCAAAGAACATATTGGAGAATATAGAGTCAAGTATGTTTATTAAATCCCAGAACGCACTGCTGGGATTTAATGTCCAAATGAGATGCGGTAGAAGTGTGTTAGTAATCACGGTGCGTTTTCATCAACCCTGTTATGGGGGGGGGGAATGAAATCTTGTCTGAGTGTGTAATCAGCTCTTGGTGGTAGACTTTGACTTCTGGACCAGATATCCTCATCAAGTTTAAAGTATTTTGTGAAAGTGCCATTTTGTTTATATCTGTAGAAATGACTAATGACCAATTACTGTACAGTAGAAAGAGAATCATAATACAATGCACAATAAAATAAACTTAAAATATTGCCATTGTTAATAAAATGTACTGTAATATACTCTACTACTGTTACTATTGTGGACAACTTTTCCTTTTTTTTTATTCAAATCCCAACTCAGCCAAACTGCCCAGTTTCAGCTGTAAGTAGCTTTAATGGGAGCAAATCATTAGACAATTAGCAAAATGCAAGTCTAGTTCACAAATGTAGTTTTTACAAACAGTTTTGACGTGGACTGACTCGGTTACGACTCGGTCTTGACGTGGACTGACTCGGTTACGACTCGGTCTTGACGTGGACCGACTCGGTTGAGACTCAGTCTTGACTAGGTTTTGACGTGGACTGACTCGGTTGTGACTTGGTCTTGACGTGAACTGACTGTTGCATCTTGGTCTTCACATGGACTGACTCAGTTGTGACTCGGTCTTGACGTGGACTGACTCAGTTGTGACTCGGTCTTGACGTGGACTTACTAGGTCTTGACACTGTGTCTTGGTCACAAGGTCTCCCTCTAAAATTGTAAATAGTCTTGACTCTCCATAAAAGTCTTGATTGTGACTCTGCATTGTTTCCCTCATCCCCATCACTGTTGTATTCTGTTCATCACATTATCTCATCATAAAAGTTGCATATGACCTATATTGTACATGGCCTGGTAAAAAAATCCAACTCCAAACTCCAATTTTTTCATGAGCATTGGACCGTTCATTGTTCGTTACACTCTGTTTAAGGTCTGGGGTTAAAGTCCCCACCGTGTCCTGAGTGCTTATCGTTACTCATCTGTCTTTCAAGCTGTTTTTCTGCCCACTGTACATTCAGGCAGTAAATGGTCTATGAAGCATTACACAGAAGTCTCTGAACTCCATCAGTAGCTGCATGAGATAAATCAGTTTTTCTTACTCTGCACGTTTCTATACACAAACACATTTCTGTGGTCTGTATGTTTTGTTTTTCTCTAAAGGGGGGCGTGTGCACAGGCAGAGCAATCTGATTGGCTAAAGATTTACCAGCTCAGCACTAAAGCACCGATACAATCAGGACATTTAATATGACGCAATTAGCACAGACTGTGTGCGCATATGTGTGTGTGTGTGCGTGTGTGTGTGTGTTTGTTAAAGGGGTGAGGGTTTATGCTATCTTCCAAATGCAGTTCATCTTTAACTAGCACAGCGGAGCAACCATATAGAGTGAGGAATGCGTCACGTAGTACACGCAACAGAACAGGAAGGAGGAGGGGAGAGGGGAAAGTTGGGGAGGCAACAGGAACATCATTCACCCTCTCCCTTGTGTGTGAGAAAACGAAGTCACTGCGTTTAAATTAAGGACATAAAAGGACAGGGAAGGCAAAGGGGAGACAAAGAAGACAAAGGAAAGGGCTTAATGCTGCTCATTCATGTACGTCATTCTGCCAAAACACACAAACTGAGTGAAAGAATGAAGGAGCTGAGAGCTCATAAATTACGCAACTCTATTAGATATGGTGTGATTAGTGTGTGTGTTAACTGTGTGTGTGTGTAGGGGGACTGATCAGTTTCGACATATTCCCTGAGGGCTGGGATAAGCGTTTGTGTCTGGATGTTCTCGAGCAAGAGGGACTTGATGCCATCTACTTCTTTGGGAATGAAACTTCACTGGTGAGTGTGTGTGTGTGTGTGTGTGTGTACGCTAAATGAAAAGAGAAAGACATGTGGACCCTGAAGGCTGGTTTATACTTCTGTGTTGTAACAGCAGAAGCGTGTTTGTCTTGTTTTTAATCTGCCTCTATGCACAGGGCGGGAACGATTACGAGATCTTCGAGGATTCTCGCACCATTGGGTTCACCGTGTACTCACCTACTGATACAGTGAGGTTCTGCCAAGAACTGTTCTTTAACACACCTCCCAATGAAGCTTGATACACACTCCCTCCCTCACTCTCAGTCTCTCATGCCCTGGTTGTGTTTCTGCGCCCTCTGTTGTTCAGACTGGGCAGTGCAGCGAGCGCAGGGCTGTGTGAGGTTTAATCCGACAACAGACTGATGATTTGGGTGAAAGCGTCTACAGGAACTACTGATAACTCATTAACGTGAAGCTACATAGACTGTTTAATACGTGTGCAATGTGCCAGACGTCAGAGCGTCCTGACCTTCACTCTTCAGACTGATCAAACTGGACCAGACTCTTTTTTTTTTATTTTATTTTATGTACAACGGTCGTTATTGCTTGTGCTGTAAACGTTCTGCTGCTTGTATTTTCTACTGACGTTAACACTCGCACCATGCTGTGCTTCAGTGCGGACCGTATCGCGCCCTACTGGGTAAACGGAGACTCTGCAGTTGGTCTGTTAGAGCCAGACGTACTGTACACACTACGCTCTCAGAGAAAGGGTGCTGTCTCTTATCTTCTGTACCTTCAGAATCATGGCAGCAGTATACAGGTCCTTCTCAAAACATTAGCATATTGTGATAAAGTTCATTATTTTCTGTAATGTACTGATAAACAGACTTTCATATATTTTAGATTCATTCCACACAACTGAAGTAGTTCAAGCCTTTTATTGTTTTAATACTGATTTTGGCAAAAAAGTAAAGAAAAAAAACAAATTTTGTGGCATGGAGGCAATCAGCCTGTGGCACTGCTGAGGTGTTATGGAGGCCCAGGATGCTTCGATAGCGGCCTTAAGCTCATCCAGAGTGTTGGGT
>JAOTRJ010000012.1:17135150-17148462 GCA_028564905.1 Leptodoras praelongus
TATATATATAGAGAGAGAGAGAGTTTACACTACTTATAAGGAATTTGAAGATACTAACAGAATTGATCTTGTCTGTAGGTCTGCAACTGTTTCTGTAAATTCACAGGATTTATTTATTATTTATTGTACATAATTGGACCGTAAATTTCATTCATGCATTTTTGAAACAAAATGCTCTGCCTTTTTTTACACTGTCAGTACAATAAGCTTTAATTTCAGCACTCCCTGTTATAAAATATGAATATTTGTGCAACATGTTTTTTTTTAAACCAGTGATAAAACCAGAAAACAAAAAAATCAGAAGAGAAAGGCAGATGTTAACAGATCTAACAGTCAGGATTAAAGCTACTTAGATAGAAAGTGCAGCATCACTGGGAAACATTTACACCACAGAGATGAGATGCTCAGCAGTTTCCACACGATCAGGTCCAGAGGTTCAGGTTTCAGTGAGCACTCAGAACAGTAAGACACGTTACACAAGGACCTCAGACTCTAGCAATGACATTAAATCACAGAACACTGTAGAGAAATGTACAGGACATTTAAACATTAGTGGAGATGAACGGTGAAAGCTAAGAGGAGAAAACCTCCACAATGTCACTAAAAGACTCTAAAGTTACTTTTTGGAAGTAAACGTTCATTTTCATGTGACTATTGACAACATTTGACCTGCCATATTAACTTGTATTACAGAAGCTACCAAACTCTAAATGGAGAATCCGCATTCAGTATGCAGTGCATATATGGGAGAAACATTTCTGTATAAACAGGAATCAGGAAAGGAGTGGCATGAAAATGCTTGAGTCACTGGTTTCCCTGAGCTCCAAGAGGCTCACATGTCAATCAATGAGCTCCAGACTCCAGATCTGATCAGCACGAACCTCTCAAAACAAAAAACAAATGGCTCAAAGTACAAAGACTTTTATTGTAACTTTTATTGTATAAAAGGCACAAGAACACAATGATAAACATTTGTATTATTAATTTCCAGAGGAATGAGTAACAATTCAAATAAAATTAATTTAAAGAAAATAATTAAAAAAATACAATTAATTAATTCATTAAAAAATAATTACAATGATAATATCAAAGTTCAAGTAAAGAACTTCAATAATGTAAGAGACAAAAGAAATCCCGCCCCCTGCGCTGGGATTGGCTCTCTGCTTTCGAGCAATGACTGCTAACCAATCACTAGTTAGAAACGTACGACAACTAGCCAATCCTAGCACGGAAAACAGGATATGCCCTGAATATGGGTGGAAAAAGAATACGACAGGGTGACCTGAGAATCTCCGCAGCCGCAAAAGAAAAAAATGATGAGAATTCCAGCAGCAGCTGATATTCACACAGATGCTGCGTTGAGCTGCTAGGTTACTCAAAGTTTGAGAAGGAATTATCAATCAGTGTTTACAGCGGTGACTTACCCGTAATCGACTAACAGTTATGCAATTGGACGCCATTTTGTTTGCTGGCAAGGTGTCGCTGAAGTATGACGTCATTCCTGCGACATTAAAAAAATAAAAGCCGACAGATCCTATCAGTTGATGAAAATGTTTATATTATTGATTAAATAATGATGCGTATTGATCTTTAACTTGTTCAGTATATCATTCATGTTAAAAACCTAAATCCAGATTCTTTTTAACTGATGTATTGAAATGAAGGTAAACCCACAAGTGAAATAAAGAGTGAAAAAATATTGTATTCTTGTAGTTTTGGGGTTTATTGGTATTATTTTGATTATTAGCATAAACTACACTACCCATAATGCACTTTTCCTAACAGGTTATTACTCTCCAGTCTGACTGCTTGTACTTGTCCAATTAAACTTAGCTCGTCCTTTTTATTGTCCAATAAAAGTTCTGTTGCTATCACAGCTCACACCACAGTGGCTTTGGACACCACAGTACAGTCTCTCATACAGAAATATCAGCTCGCCAAGGAAAGTAGGAGCAATACAGAATAGAATAGAATAGAATAGAATAGAATAGATCAACTTAAAGCCCTGATTAACTGGTGAACTATTAACCATGCTGTCTTGAAGGTAGAAGATTGATGGCTTCTATGATAAAAATGCATTAAACTGATTTTATAATTTTTTATTTAAAGATTAATTTTCTATTTTAATTGTAATTAAATACAAAACATATCAATCACAATCTAGCATCATTAATATACACATAAAAACAGAGATCATTCTCAGCTCCAACAACTAAGACAGTTTTTTTCCTATTGTTTTTATTATTTTTATCCTTCCTTTTTTTGTTTTCCTTCCCCATCCCTCATGCACTAACCAAAAGGAGTCGATTTAAAACAGGCTAAATAAAAAATGAATAGTGTACAGTAGAGTTTTCCTGTATATTACAGTAATATAAAATAAAAAAAGATACATACATGCAGAGTTTAACTGATTAGTAAATAATAGATAAAAAATAAACATTGATATAATAAAACTAAAAATACTACTACTAATAATAATAATATTAGAATGCCTTTATTGTCATTATACATGTACAATGAGATTTAAATTAATGATAATAACAATAATAATAATAATAATAATAATAATAATAGAATATATTTTATTAAATTGATTTTTCTTTCTTTATTTATTATTATTCTTTATACATTTTGTCTATTATTATTTGTATATTAAAATATATGCCCATCGTGTTATACTAGTTTCTACTTTGTGACAAACGATACTATACAAATGGCCGGAAAGTAGTTCCGGCTCGCTGACGTCACCGAATGTGGGCGTGTTCCGGAACGTGCTCAGTATAAATGCGCGAGGTTGACAAACAGTAAACTTTCCGTGAGCGGCGTCCAAACGCGCTTTCCAGCCGCTTCCTCGCGCACACTTTTCTAATTTTATAGGTCCGGTGTCTTATCAGGTAGCAGAAACAAATCTTTTCAAGCGGCGTGCTTCACAGGAAATGTAGGGGTAATAGTAATAATAATAATAATAATAATCAGCATAATAATCAGCATAATAATAATAATAACAATCCCTGGTAAGTAGGCTATAGCGCTTCTTATTTCTAATGCATGAATGTGACCTTATTGTCTGTATGATGGATTTCTGTACTTAAAGGAGTGTGTGTTCTCTTAAAGGAGTGTGTGTTTCATCTCTGGGTTTTTCACATTGAATGACGAGATTCAGCTCTGTCCTCCATTTGAGTGAATGTATTTAGTGCCAGTCGGATTTATGAAGCAGAAATGATTGAGATTATCCAGACTGTGTGTTATTCTCATGTCTTGTTTATGTAATGTGTGACTTATTCATTGCCATGTACATTTCCTGGACTGTAGAATCTTATTTCTAATTTATTACATGATTACCTGAGTTTAGAGCGCATAATAACATTATTATAGGCAGGATTTAATTCAGCACATAGTCTGTGTTACCTTAAATGTAATTATTGTTTTGTAAAACGCTTGGAGTTTTGCTTGTGCACAAATATATATATATATATATATGTGTGTGTGTGTGTGTGTGTGTGTGTGTGTGTGTGTGTGTGTGTGTGTGTGTGTGCGCGCGCGCATGTGTGTGTGTGTGTGGTTCTTCCCAGCTGGATAAACAAAGCTAATGTAAACCTAACACCTGCTGGTGGACATTGAACCCCAGTCCAATCCTCCCACACAGTTTGCATTCATTTTGCATTAATATTAGTGCAGACAGGCAGAGCAGAGGGAGTGTGTGCATGGAAGGATCTCAGGATCTCAGGAGGTGAAGGCTCTCTGGGGTGAAGTGTGCTCCTGATGAAGTTTGGGAGATTGATGAACCTTTCATGGGATTGTTTGTGTACATTCCAGTCACTTGCTTTACTTTGTCTTCGCATGACATTGAGTGACATTGAATATAAGAACTGACTGCTCTGGAGTTCAGGCTATCCTTATTCATGACTTTCACTCCACATCACAGACAGAGGGAGACTTTATTACAATAATCAGCACACACACACACAATCTGCTTCAGCAACAGGGAGATTTAACACCTAATGCAGGTTATTCTCAAATAAAAAAAATTATTATCATTATTATTTTTTACATTCGATAAGCTGTTAACACGCGGCATTTCCTCTTAATCTTAATTAAAAAATAATAATAAAATGTAATAATTCACCCAGTAAAATGAATAACCTTATCAGCTGCAAGTGCTGCATTAAAAGCAATTACTCAACGCACGAACCTGCGGCATTAGCCTGCTAGCTCCAAGTCTCCGTGACCTTATCTTTCGGAATCGAAAACGTCTTTTATTTATACAAATATACATACATACATAATGCATAACGGGCATCATTGTATTTTTAAACCGAGCAGACTTTTTTTTGTTTATTAAATCAGGCTCGTTTTAAGGACAGCGGAATTCTCCCAGTCTGTTTTGATAAAGCGGAGGTGGATACGCACGTTTTTGACGTCACAGCGCGGGGGTTGTCGGGAGTCGTAGTTTCAGCCAGAGGCGGCCATCTTGGATCAGGCGACAAGTGTTGATGTAAGGGGGAAAAATAATTACAGCGAATGTCTTTGGTAATAATTAGTAACAGATAAACCGTGTCACTGCATTTCTCTGTTATTTGAAACTGTAAATAAAATCCACTAGTGTATATTACTAAAAACAATAAAAAAGATAAATCGAACTGACCAATAAGTAGCTTTTAAATCACAATCTGAGCAAAGTGGTAAACAGTCACAGCCAGAGCTGAACTTGTTTTACAGCATTTATACAAGTTAAAGGTTCTGACTGTTGTGGAACTGTTCTGAAACTATGTGGCTGATGAAATATGAAAGGTATTTTCTATTTTTATAGTTTCCAGGAAGCCCTATTCCTATTTGTGTTACTAGCGGCCCATTGTGCACAGGGTTAGGGTTAGGGTTAGCGGCCCATTGTGCACGTTTATCAGTAAATCGGCTCAAAGGAAATACAGTGGAAATAAAGTAAGATTTGTTGTAGTCGGAATGTAATCTTGGTGATATCTTCATTTGCATTTGTCTATATACTGTATGCTTGTATTTGTTGAGCCTATTGATTTTTTTTTTGCATGTGTTTGGGTAGTAGTAGTTAGTGCCTATTGTGTAATTTTGCTGAAAATAAATATTTTTAAACATTTAAACTGCAGATTTGGACAGGGCCCACTCGGAAGACGTTCCTGGGCTGTAATTCAGTCCCCCTCCGGCCCTGACTGGTCGGATTAAGACGGATTTTTCAGCAGGGTTATGTGGCGAAAACTGTCTGCTCGTTCAGGAAGCAGGGCTTATTCATATTCATTCATCTTCCTGTGGCTGTATTGGACCTTCATGTTATTATAAACATGTCAACACTGTGCATGCGTGCGTGCGTGTGTGTGCGTGTGTGTGGCTACTTCTGGATGCATCAGATTTAAAATGAAGGTTATGCATCATGTTTGATATTGTAATTCTGTTCATGTGCTCTGTTTATGCACCATGTTGACTGACTGAGGTTCTTTGTCAGTTTCAGGTTAACTTTGAAAGATTAGCTTTATTTGATTTTTAGGCCATGACTAGCTTGCTAATTCTTCCATCCCCTATCAGTCTAAGAAGTAATGAACTCTCAGACGCTACCATTTTGTACCCGTGCTTCACCGGGAATTCTTTTACGTTTGTGTAAATAAAAAAAATAAAAAAACTGACTGTTTGCCTGGATTAAAGCTTTTCAGGTATATGGTTTATGTGCGCTGTTAGCAGCGTACACACACACGCATATTTCTGTCTTGTTGTCAGTGTGATCCATCTGCTGCCAGCAGGAGTAGATGAGGGATTTGAGATGAGTTGGATTCCTGCCTCAGCTGTAGGAATCTGCTAAAATGCACCTTCAGTCTTGCAGCGCGTGTCCCCAGTGTTTGGCGTCTGAACTGTAATTTATTTTCTTGCATCCTTTTCAGATTGGAGAAAGGAAGTGGGTCTTGAGGCTTCCAGGCTCTCAGTAACTCCCTGTGTGGTGTAGCACATCAGAGCTTTGTGCCTGGGACCAGTCACGTCCAGACGTTCAACTCTTTACCACCACCTACAAGGATTCTTACCCCCTCAGCATCTTTTACAAGAGATGTGGAAACTGCTGTAGGCCTGTTCTGGCCAGAGAGCTTCAGGACGTGAGCGTCGTGTTCATTCTGTATTCAGCCATGCATTTAGAGGTGAAAGTTGCACTGAACTTCATAGTGTCCTACTTGTACAACAAGCTCCCACGGCGAAGAGCAGACCTGTTCGGAGAGGAGCTGGAACGCATCCTGGTGTCACGTTTTGAAGGTCATTGGTACCCAGAGGCTCCGTTACGCGGCTCTGCTTTCCGCTGCCTTCATCTCGGAGTCCCTGGGGACCCCGTGGTGGACTTGGCTGCTAGACGGAGTGGGTTGGACATGGAGGAAGTCCGCGCCAACGTCCCTCCAGAGCTTAGCATCTGGATAGACCCTTATGAAGTGTCCTATCAGATTGGTGAGAAAGCAGCTGTGAAAGTTCTCTACATGGAGGATCCGCCAGGTTTGGGGGGTGAAGCTGAAGCATCGGAACACTTGGGAGGGCTTTGCAAAGGAGATATTGAGCTGGAAGATGGAAAGAGTTTGGGCTTCAACCCAGACGCTCAGGTCTTTGTGCCCATCGGTGGCCAAACATCACCAGTCATGCTTCCATCACTCTCTAATTCACCCACACCGCTCTGTCAAGGTCTGTTCAGCTACGCAGGCTCCAGTACTCCGACAGATCCCACTGTGCACTCCAACACCTCCTCTCCATCTCCACCCAGTACAGGGATGCCCTACGCTCACCCAACTGCCCAACCCAGCTCCCGTCCTGGCCCACAACAAATCACCTTCACCACAGCCAGCTTTGCTGCCACCAAGTTCGGCTCCACCAAGATGAAGAAATGCATTGGATCCGGGGTGGTGGGTGGATCTGGCAGCGTCAGCGCTCCTCAGCAGCGAATGCTGAGCCATTCCCCTACAGCAATGTCCTCCATTTCACCACCTGGACTAGTGAAGCACAAGCCCCTATCTCTCTCCATGCACTCCTTGGCTGGTCCAGTTTCTAGCCAACTCTCGCCCAATGCCAAAGAGTTTGTCTACCCTGCCTCTCAAGGGCCTCTTTATTTTGAAGCGGAGGCTCCACACCTGACCCACACCGGCCCATTCCAGGCACCGCTTCCAGGCCCTGCTCACCCACATGCCACCTTTGATCCATTCTCCAGCCAACCACCAGGCCATGCTGTGGGTGTCCTGGGAAGCAGCAGTGGAATTTCCTTCATGGAGGGTCTGGGGGGCTACAACCTGCAGTACTCCAGCCAAGCCTTCCAACCTGTAGTATTGGCCAACTAAGTGTTTAAAAAGCTTAAACGATGTCTTCTGGGAATTTTTTTAAATTAGTTTTTCCACCAGTTGTTACTAATATATAAAGTTATCATGGCGTTATGACTACTAAAACCACTTGATTTTTAGTTGTTTTTTTTTCCTCCACAGGTTTTTGTTCGTATTCAAGGGTAATTCTTTTCCTTTCTCCCAAGCCAATGGGAAGTAACCAGCCTCTAGCCGCACAGACGTTTTGCATTGAATGCTAATTCTGATCTGGGTGTTCCTCACCAAGGTATAGTTCTCTGTAGCCTGGTTGAGCAGCATGAGCTTGATCCACCACAGCTCTTTCATGCTGCGAAAACAGCTTTGTGTCTCAATTTAATCACGTTGAGAGCAAATATTTTGTTGGAAGGTTCAGGAAACCCAAGAGGCTGGGAATTTGCTATAAGCTGTCTCACTGTGGGGGGGGTTATTTTTTCTTGCACCGTCATTTTCTTAGAGTCAGGATACAGTGCACACTATGGGTATAGGGTCTAGTTTTTTTTTTGTTTTTTTTTTGAGAAGTCAAAAGGGGTAATGCTTTAAAGCTGTGAAACTGTTCAGGAAGAATGCATTTTCATATTCAAAAGCCATAAAGATGGTACAAAAACAGGGAAATGGACTAGTCGTTGGACAGGACGGTGGCGAGATGACTGTTAACGTGGTCCTGTTGGTCTCCTGTAGGGATACAGAGCCAGCGGTGTGTGAAGGGTGAAAGTAAGAGGGCTATACTTGAGTGGGGGGATTAAGTATAGCAGAAAGGTTCATAAAACTGATGTAATGGGAATGTGTGTATGGGCAGCTATAACCTTCAGCAGTAGCTCAAAACATGGCACCCGGACTGCTGAGCTTGGTGTCCTTTAGAGTCGGAGTTGGGTTTGGGTTTGGGCTGTGAATGCGAGTCTAATTTCTAACGGTGTTGAGGGGTTAGATGCTATGATTCTTCATCCGCTTTGAAGGTTTAGACATTTTTCCACTTTAGACACAAAGATCATGTGATGTCCGCCGTTTCTGTTCTTTATGAGCCGACGTTACTGAGTACATTGATCCACAGTCAAACTATTTAACTCATGGAGATGGTTGAAATCTGTCTCAATAAATATCTGCTTAAAGTGGAACCACAATATATGGTACAATATCGGTCCATTTCCTGAGCACCATCTTACTAGATTTTTCTTTTTTTTTTTTTGGTGGAAAGGGTCCAGAGATTTGTCGTTACGGCTGGATTAAACTGGATGTATTTTATTTATTTTTTTCCCAATGTTCATTTGTAACTTATTTACGATTTTCTATATATTTTTTGGTTTCAAGAGAGAATCTAAAGGCATTTGTAAAAGATATTATATACAGTATACACTGACATGTATATATTTCTTATGTTAAGATATCCTTTTAGTTTCTTATGTGCTGAGGTTATTTTTCCAGAAATAACTATGATTAAGGAATAAATATATTAAAATATATATATAAACATAAAATATGCAAGTTGAAAAGAATAAAGTGTTTAACAAAGTATTGTGTACTGTACATGTTGTATGGAAATGGACTATTTGAAAACGGGTATGAGGGGGGGGTGTGTGTGTGTGTGTGTGTCTCTCTCTCTCTCTCTCAGGGTTATAAGTATTTTAATAATGACAGCTGGTAGGTTTAAGAGTTATTGACCAGTTTGTGTATTCGCGTTAATTTCTTTGTGCCCCTTTGCATAAACCATAGATCTCCACAGATCTCCAGACTCAAAATAAAACACGTTTTGGGCTTGTGCCTGCTCCCTTATTGCTCCCAGCTGCTTGAGTACGACTGCCAAATGCTATCAGCTATTCCAATAAAGAGTTTTTTTCCCTCTACATTGTAATGCTGAGCCTCATTGAACAGAGGTCTCGTATTCTGGTAACCTCGATGTTCAGGCCAGATGTTGGCCGGGATTTGACGTGAAGCCGAGCGTCACTCGTACGGCTAAATCCTTTTACGGTAGCTTCCTCTCCCGTTAAGCTGATTTTTAAAATCCCTACTGCAAAGCTCCTAGCCACCTTCAAGATGGAATTGTCAGATGGTCTGCCTGGACTGAAGCCGGTTTTACACAGCGAGATCTCGGTCTTTTAAGGTTATTACATTAACTAGGCACTAACCCTAGATTATCCCAATAAAATCTTGGTAGAATTGGACCGTGTAGGAGCGTGTGCGATGACTATCCTCTTGCGACAGACCTGTGAACGCGGCTCGGGTTTGAGGTAATAAGGAAATTCTTAGTTTGCATGTTTCTCTTGCGCCATGGTCATGATGGGATTTGTAGCTGTCTGGTGAGCTTTACCTAATCTTACTGGTGGCCTTTAGAGGAGTACTATAGCTGATTTTATTTAAACATTTCTCACACTGACTCAACTGTTGTTGTCTGCCATCTCTTGTTGGCACTAAATTGGTCACTTTTTTAAATTTCTTTTATTATTTTATTTTTTGTTCTAAACCAGTGATCTCAACTCTCAAACCAAAAACCTTTTACGGGCAAAAATCGTACAGTAGAGCTGGGTCGAGATGCGTCTCGTGGTCATGATTTGATGTTTAATGTGGACCAGATTTTCCAAAAGGAATCGCTTTGTCTAGGAAGGTAGTGAGCCTTGTTTTTTTTTTTTTATTCGTTCTGTCTCTCTCTGTGTCTGTCTCTCTCTCTCTCTCTCTCTTTCTTTCTCTCTGTCTGTGTGTCTCTCTCTCTTTCTCTTTCTGTGTCTCTGTCTGTGTGTCGCCCTTAGCTAAGATCTACTGGTTTTGGGAAGCTGGTCTGGTCATTCAGAACTAATCATAAACTTTAAATTCCACTGAATGGTACCACTCCAGCCATAAGGAAAAGTCCAGTTCTGCACCAGTATGTCAGACTGTAGGCTGGTTCTCTGCACCATTCTGACCAGGTGACACTGGACACTAGTTTTGTGCTGAAACTGACCAGTTTTTTTCCCCTTGTAGTTGGAGACTGGCTCTCACTGGTCCTCATATCATCCTTCTTTCTTTTTGCCATATGTGAAACTCACGAAAGGGTCGAAATAAGGTCATAATTTTGTCCTGGTTAGAGGAGCTGTGTGGAAGCACAGGTAACTAAATTCACAAGCAGAAACCAAGAACGGGGATTTAAACATGAGTTCATTGCTTAATGAGAAATCTATATTTCCATCCATGTTAGAAAAAGGGTTATCGTGGAGAAGGGAATGGTGAGCCGTTCTGGATACAGGAGGCTATTCCTGATCTGATTCCTGGCCAAGAGCAGCAGCGGATCACTGCTCCTCTGTAATACGGGATTGTATTCCCTGCTGTCTTTCCACCTGCCACTTCCTGTAGACTAGGCGCATGGAGAGAAAGCAGGACATCCCGTTAGCCCGTGTGTGGACTCGCCGTGAGCGTCTCTGTCAGGTTGAGCTGCAGAAGATGATGAAAGGATGGAGCGCTGTGAACCCAAGCACGGGGCCGCCCCCTGGCTGAGGGCACGGCTGTCTTTCGCTGATTTCTAGTTAAATGTTTGTTTGCATGTGAGGGCTATTTCCATTCTCCAGAGCTTTATGCAAATCTTTCATTCCAGCGCCTGAGTGTGGGAGCTGCTGCTCGTTTGGCCTTTTAGCACCTGAGAGAGGAGAAGAAATACAGCCATAAAGGGAGAATGTTGTGATTCTCCGTGATCAGTTGACTCAAAAATGCTATGATGAAGACGCAATGAAGACCGCCTCGGCAATATGTAGAGATGATGAGAGCGAATAAATCTGCAGTCCTTATGAACCGTGTTTGTTTGATTAGATTAGATTTTATTCCACGTGATGAATTTAAAGGATAAAAAGCATATCACGGTTAAACCTGCTTACACTGGACCTGAGAGAGCCTGAGAGAGTTTTCTACCCGAGACGCCTTGTCTCCTGCTTCTAAACCTCCTCTTTCTTGTTTTTCACTTTGAAATACTAAGTCAAATGGTTATTTTATATGTAAAGTTTATCAGTGATGATTAAATGGCTATAAACAGTAACGTATTCAATTATACTGATACTGTTTTTTTTTGTCTGTATTTGGATTCTTATGTCCTGAAACATTTCTCATCTGAAATGCAATGACCAGTTTTCTGTGCGTCTCCCACACCGGGGGCTTACTGCAGCAATTTCTTACTGTAACCCAAAAAAAACAGCTTTGTAATAAAATATGAAGAAAAAAAAAAAAAAATGAAATGAAAGCATGAGAAATAAAGTGGCCTGGTTGTAGTTTCTGAGCTGGTGGTTGTTTCTCAGTTCTCATGTAGATGCGTAAGGAATCAGACACCTCGGGACTACGCTGTGACAGGAAACTAATCACCACGCTGAAGCGGAGTTCCTGAACTGTGTTATTCCTCTTATAATACAGCAGTTTGCCAACAGTTACATTTTTTTTTATCCATTTATAATTACATTTAACATGGTACAAGCTCCAGTTCTCGCTTACGTTACAGCAGCTTCTGCACCATTTCCTTCCCTAACCTCTCATCTGGTCCGTTCCATTTCACCCTGGAAGTCAGAATTTCCGACATCCCAGTTGGAAATTTTAACCCTAACGCTCCTTGAAATTGGATTTCTGACTGGAAAAGTCTGTGGAACCTCACCAACCCTGGCTTGAAAATTCAAGATGGCTGCTTAGTGCATCAACAGGAAGTGAAAGCTGGAGTAATACACAGTTCATTAGCACTTCTGTCTTATTTCTGCCTTGTTCATATGCAGAAAATACAACGTAATGTGTTATCAACTGGTATTCCGACTTGTTATACTGGGACGTAATCGACTGGTAAGCTTGTGATGGCGAAATGGAACGTCTGTCACTGGAGACTCCTTTATAAATGTTAAACAAACTTTTCTGTAAGTGTCCATATAGAAAACAGTCGCCTCATTAACAACTGCACAAGTGACCCAGATGTTACTATAGAAACGCTACCGTATCAGAGCCACCGCGTTAATAAAGACCTGCGCTGCAGTCAGAGCTGCTGTTACAGGAAATGAATCAACACCTTCTGGCCAATCAGAATTCAGAATTCATTAATGGTTCCTGTGTGAGATTACAGTAAGTGTCAGAGTGGGAGTCTACATTCTTCATACTGGGGCACTAGATAGTGAAGTGTACGGAGTGTAGAGGGAGACGGTTTGAGACGGAAGCACAGAGTAAACCAGTTCCTGAGTTTGTTATTCTGCAGAACAAAATGGAGGTCAGTGGAGGAAGAGAAAATGTGTAGGGAAGCACTCTGTTTTATGGTCTATAGAAGCTGTCCTGTGTGTGTGTGTGTGTGTGTGTGTGTGTGTGTATGGATGACTGGTTTTGTCCTTCACCCCTCTCTCATACTCCTCCTCTTCCTGTCTCATAAACCTTTACAGCACTTTTATCTTCCACTATTCATCTCTCTCTCTCTCCCTCTCCCCAGGTTAGGCCGTAGATCATTCGTTTCTTCTTTTCGGTGGCCCATGTAATAATCCCTCGCTCCCAACACTCCTTTTCCTCCCCCCGTGTAACAATATCCTTTCTCCCTCTTCCTCGTGTTCTTGCTCATTGCCCATTTCTCACGTTTGAGCACATAGCTTAATCTCGTCTGTTCATCCTTCCATCTTTTCTCCCCCACACCTCCTTTCATCCATCCATCCTCTCATTTCTCTCTCCTCATCAATCATTCCAATTTCACTTTATCTCCGTTCAGCCTCCCCTCATCTCGTTCTCTTCACCTCTCCATCTCTTCTATCATTCTCTCCTCACCCCTCCTCCCGTTCTCTTCACCTCTCCATCTCTTCTATCATTCTTTCTTCACCCCTCCTCCCGTTCTCTTCACCTCTCCATCTCTTCTATCATTCTCTCCTCACCCCTCCTCCCGTTCTCTTCACCTCTCCATCTCTTCTATCATTCTTTCTTCACCCCTCCTCCCGTTCTCTTCACCTCTCCATCTCTTCTATCATTCTCTCCTCACCCCTCCTCCCGTTCTCTTCACCTCTCCATCTCTT
>JAOTRJ010000012.1:17253849-17264139 GCA_028564905.1 Leptodoras praelongus
AGGAGGCCCTACACCATACTAATACATTATTGTGGTCTAAAATGACAGGTGTTTCAGTTTCATTGTCTAACCCCTGTTTGTATATATATATATATATATATATATATATAACTGTCAGTTAGCTGCAGCGGTCGTTTGAAATATGCTTCTGGTTTCTGTGAAATTATAAGCTAGTATCTTATAAGCGGTTAGAGTTCAGAGCCGGAGTGGCATGTACAATTCAACAATTCAATCTAATATCCCGCTTTCCCAACTTTCTTTTGGAACTATGTGCAAAAAAAGCATTATTTATCTACCTAAAGCAGTTGATCCTTTCATTAATTTGCCACAGGTTCTGATAATCAATAGCATTTCTTCAACCTTTAAGCTCATATCTGACCTCATAGATGACCTAATATTTTATTAGTGAATGTCATCACAGGGGATGTTAAGAGCAGGTCAGATTTCCTGCTGCTGGTGTGTGTGTGTGTGTGTGTGTGTCGTGGGGCTGAACGTAAGGCTGAATGAGTGTACAGTATAGTGAACCTGATGACCTGGGACTGAAGTACCTTACTGAACTGAACGTACCGAGTCTGACAACTGATCCAGCCAGAACGAATTGAATCCATTTTCATACTTTCATTTAAAGAAGTATAAAGTATAAGAAAGAAAGGAGTTCTTTAATGACCTGATTCATAGCAAAATACTGTAGTAAGTAAGGAATAAAACATTTGGCCCTGGTTTTACTCTATACAGACTATACAGCAGCAGTTTAACACTGATGTTGTGGAACGATCACAAGACAAATTCTCGCTCATGTTCTAGCAGCTATAAACAGTCATCCCCACACCAGCCTCTATTTCTCTCTCTGTTAGAAAGACTAGTTAATGAAAAACCGGACCTGAAGCCTGAACGCTAAATAACCGATAACGTGTTAGTACAAACCTGCTGACTGTTAAAGAAAATGAATCAACACCTTCTGACCAATCAGAATCCAGAGTGTTGCGGTTTAAAGCAGCGTGTGTAGTAAAGTGCATGTTAGTAAGAGGTTATGCTTTTTCTTGTACTGTGTTTTAATCAAAGAGTAGATCAGATGGTGAGTGTGTGTGTGTGTGTGTGTGTGGGTGCAGTTAGTAAACATGGATGTAGGTGCGAGTCGTAGACACAAGGGTTAACAGGAGACCGGTGGGCAGCAGTAGATTCAGGCGTGACCGAGATGAGGCTGTATTCAAATGAGAATTTTTGTATCTTTTAATCGTGGTTAAGAGTTTGGATGGTAAAATAATAAAACTGGACGTTTGTGGAAAAATCAGGCTTTCACAAATGTAATACGTGAGGATAGAGCTCATTGCTAGAAAAGAGTGTTACGTGGTTCATGTGCACCTTCACTGCTGATCTGTCCTCTCAGCAGGGCGTGGCAGGATGCCCCAGGGCGTGCGAGTGCCCTCCCGAGCGCCCCGTGTGTCCTCCGGGTGTGAGTTCGGTCCCCGACGGCTGCGGGTGTTGTAAGGTTTGTGCCGCTCAGCTAAACCAGGACTGCCATGAGGGCCGGCCGTGCGACCACCACAAGGGGCTCGAGTGTAACTACGGCAACGACGTGGGCAGCACCCGCGGAATCTGCAGAGGTGAGTCCTGCTGCTGCTGATGCACTCCTCAGTTGGTGTAACAGCTCTGTTCACCAAGAAAAGTACATTCCAGAAACATTTCCAGTAAGGATAGAGACAATATTATGCGTCGAGACCCGTCCTAACAATTTAAACTGGATTTTTCTGGTACAGAAATCCGGATTTTGATGTGTGTGTGTGTGTGTTGCCTAGATCCTTTGGCAGTGTTAGAGCTGCTTTAAGGCGACTCGATGCAGTGCTTTCCCCTCCGAGCTCCATCACGACGCCAGGGTGAACTTTATTTCCGACTGAGTTGCCTCATACGCTCCGGATTATTTATATGTTGCTATATAAAGGAAGTGTTTGGTTTTGGGTTGAGGGTTCACTGAAGCACAGAGCCAGGAACGATGGACAGAACCATCGGCAGAATCAAACCAAACATCTTTACACTAATCAAAATTCCACCCTGGGCTAAGAATAAAACTGCACTAAACATCAAATCAAAGCGTTGTTAATGTATTTCCTCTGGGGTTTTTGTGGCTCATTCCAGCATAACTGGTTCTTCCTCTCACTGTTTTCACTCGCAAAGAATGAACTAATTCGACCACAATGTTCCCCACGTACGCTGAGACGTGCTGCGTTTGCTTCTTTACATTCGCACCGGAGCTACAAAGAGATACGGGTCGCTAATTATAATGATGGAGGTTTATAGCCTCCAGCTTCGCAGGGTGCAGTGCCATGTCTGAATCACCACACAACACACTCCTCACACAGCTTTCTGGAGCTGGACTGGCTGTTGTATTTTCTCACACAGTGACACACCAGCATCTGGCTCATGTCCAGACTGATTTACAGACTCATTTATTTACGGACAAACTGTTCATCATGAATGTGTTTTCACATTTGCTTCACGTGTGTGTTTTTTTACAGCCAAACTGGAAGGCCGGTCGTGTGAGTATAACGGCCGCATGTACCAGAACGGCGAGGACTTCCGCGCCGGCTGTAAGTACCAGTGTACGTGCATCGACGGTGCTGTGGGCTGTGTGCCCCTCTGCCCTACAGAAGTGCTCCTGCCGTCGCCTGCCTGCCCCTCACCGAGGTTGATTAAAGTCCCTGGGCAGTGCTGCCCGAGCGTGGACTGTCACCGCGGCTCCTCGGTGCTGCCCCCTGTCTACAGAGTCCCACAGCCGCCCCCATTCCTCTACCCTCACCTTGCACCCTACCCTAAACCCTTCCCCAAGCACCACCCCAAGATCTACCCAGCCAGGCCAGAGGACACGCTGAGCAATGAGCTGATGGATATGGGGAGGAAGTGGGAGAAGCCCCGCAGTCACAAACACATGACAGGTGAGAGTGTGTGTGATCTCAGATTCAGTCCAGCATAAAACAAAATGAAGATAACCTAAATGTAATTTATTTTTAGCATATTATGGAACCTGACACACGGAAATGTGACCATCTGTAAATTCTGCCTTCTTAATCCATAATCCTGTGACTCAATATGAATCATATGACTCTATATGAATCATATGACTCTATATGAATCCTGTTACTCTACATGAATCCTGTTACTCTATATGAATCATATGACTCCATATGAATCCTGTGACTCAATATGAATCATATGACTCCATATGAATCCTGTTACTCTATATGAATCGTATGACTCTATATGAATCCTGTGACTCTATATGAATCATGACTCTATATGAATCCTGTGACTCTATATGAATCATATGACTCTGTATGAATCCTGTTACTCTATATGAATCGTATGACTCTATATGAATCCTGTGACTCTATATGAATCATATGACTCTATATGAATCCTGTGACTCTATATGAATCATATGACTCTGTATGAATCCTGTGACTCTATATGAATCCTGTGACTCTGTATGAATCGTATTACTCTAGTTGAATCGTATGACTCTATATGAATCCTGTGACTCTATATGAATCCTGTGACTCTGTATGAATCCTGTGACTCTGTATGAATCATATGACTCTGTATGAATCGTGTGACTCTATATGAATCGTGTGACTCTATATGAATCGTATGACTCTAGTTGAATCGTATGACTCTATATGAATCGTGTGACTGTATGAATCCTGTGACTCTATATGAATCGTGTGACTCTATATGAATCGTATGACTCTAGTTGAATCGTATGACTCTATATGAATCGTGTGACTGTATGAATCCTGTGACTCTATATGAATCGTGTGACTCTATATGAATCGTATGACTCTAGTTGAATCGTATGAATACTGTGACACTAAATATTTAAAAAGACCTTTAAATATTAAAAAAATGTTTAATAAATATACTGTATGTACGCACATAAAGCAGCTCTTTAACCATGTTTGCATCTGGATGACTACTTTCCAATGGAGCCTTGTGAACCAGACACACACACACACACACACACACACACATATACGTACTTGCCTGAAGCACACAGCTTTTTGCTCCACTGCGTAATCACTTTCTCTGTGCATCAGTGTTGGTGGTTTGGTGAATGGTGCTTGTGTAGTGACTTGCTCCTTCTCCCGCCTTCCCTCCCTCCCTCACCTTTCTCCTCTCTCCGTCTTTTTCTCGTCAGCCTGGAAGAAGCCGGGAAGCCCTGACAAGTGTGTGGTCCAGACTACGAAGTGGTCGCCGTGCTCCCGGAGCTGCGGTATGGGAGTGTCCTCGCGGGTCACCAACCAGAACGCTCAGTGTAAGCTGGTGAAGGAGACGCGCCTGTGCACCGTCAGACCCTGCAGCTCCGTGGCCGTGCCTGTGAAGGTACCGTGCTCCTGCTGCCGGCTGTCACGCCTCGCGCTTCCCCTCTCTTCAGTCTTACACACAGTGATATATTTACACATTCTGTCAATCATTTTTAAACACACATTTAGCAATCAGTTTGGTATTCTGTCTTTTTTTTCTACGATAAAAAACGTTTTCTAGTTAGCCAGATCTTCTTACTGATTGAATGCAGTTAATCACAGCATTTCAGTAGCATGATTCGTCTCATGCCATGACAACTCATAGCCAGACGCTGGATTACAAACCACTCACTGTATTCATGTACACAGTTCTAATACTTCCTCAAGACATTTAAGGTTTAAACGTCTAAGGACTGATATAAAGTAGTAACCTGTTTCAGCATGTATTCCTATGCTAACATGCCTTACAGGCTGCGTTTCAAAACCCCAAACTGTCCCTCTACTGAACCCCAGAGTGAAGGTCACCTTGGTGTCCTCATTACTCCAGAAATCCTTTGGGGGAAACTCCGTGGGATTTGAACGGCCCATACGCGTCTCGTGAGGAAGCTAACTCTCCTGCACCTGTTGTTATTGTTAGTGGGATGGGGTGAATGTGACGGGACGGCGCCTCAGAAATTACTGCTGGCTGATGCCAAAGTGTTTCCCTCGTTTATATCGACCTTCACCGTCCTTCTGTCACACACACACACACACACACACACACACACACACACAGCAAACCTAATTAGCAGTGTTTACCCCTAATACCAAAATAGCTACAGATAATTAGGTCAGCTGTTTGTACTGGTTTTAATACTTAATGGCTTTTATTTATTATAATAATAATAATAATAATACATTTTATTTATATAGCGCTTTTAGAGACCTCAAAGACACTTTACATCAAAATAGCATTAATAGTGACATAAAAGCATAAAACAGACACCAAACAACAACAGTACAATTCCTAAATACTAAGGCCAAAATAATTCAATAAAATTCAAATAAATAAAACAGTAAAAATGACAATTTAAAAGCTAATCGGAACAGGTGGGTTTTGAGGAGTGATTTGTAGGTTGGTAAGTCAGGACAGTCGCGTAATTGTTGAGGGAGAGAGTTCCAAAGTGAGGGCGCAGCAGCAGAAAACGCCCTATCACCCCAGGTCCGGTGCTTGGTCCTAGTGCTAATGGCTTTTATTTGTTGATTATCTTACATCTTATTAGATAAAACTTTGACTCTCGATGTCTTGAATCACGCACCATGCAGCATATCCAGACTATAAAGACAAACACATCCTTAAACGTGTCCTTACGTGAGGTGTTTATGTGACAGTGGGGCCTGATACATGTACACTCTTATACACTCTGCATTCACCTGCCTCAGCCTGCCACAGCTCTAGAAGCTTCTATGGCTTTATAAACACACTGGCGGATGCAAACCAGTTTTTCTGGCACTTCATTGTATATCGTTTCAAGATATGGTGATACAAGATGTTGTGCACCTTGCCCAGCACTATCTATGGCGGATCTACTATCTGGACCATCTTGGTGTTTGTGTCATTCATTCTTCATTACTCTAATCCCTCATGTTTCTGCTCTCTGTTTTTACAGAAAGGGAGGAAATGTTCTCGCACCCAGAAGTCCCCCGAGCCGCTACGCCTCCACTACGCCGGCTGCCGAAGCACTCGGCTCTACCGGCCCAACTACTGCGGCGTGTGTCGGGACGGCCGCTGCTGCTCCCCACGCCGCACCCGCACCTCGCCCGTAGTCTTCTCCTGCCCTGATGGCGAGCGCTTCGAGAAGGCCGTCATGTTCATCCAGTCCTGCAAGTGCAGCGACCAGTGCGAGCACCTGAACGAAGCTTCGCTCCCGCCACAGCGCAGGCTCTACGGAGACACGCACAAGTTCATCGACTAGTCGCCTGACCTCCGTCCGGCTCCGCCCCTTCCTTCCTCCGCAGCCCATCCGAGATAGAGTAGGTGTTTGTCTCGAGAGCAGAGGTCGAACTGACAGCCAGGAAGCGAGAGCTTGGACAGAGCCACCTGGAGTGTTTAGTATAGTGAACTTAGTCTAGACATGCTTTGTAGTTTATTCCATCATAGACGTGGTGGGAATCACTGAAGGGACCTGATGAGGAACAGACAGTGAAGCAGGACTGCTGGACCAGCAGACTAGTATGAGAATCTGGGATTAGGGCTGGACCTGGAAGAAGCATGTCCTTTTAACACAGGAAAGACTTCACAGTGGGAAATATGCTTCTCAGAATGGCTTTCCAGCTGCCCCAGACGAAATAAAGGACAGATGGGATGACAGGATAAGCCTATAAACTCTATCCACAGCTTTTTTTATACTCAGATATTATAACAATATGACGATATTTATTGTGTAAGATGAATAAGAGGCTCTGTGCCAGGTGGTGGGAAGGAGCTCACGTTTCATGCCACAAAGGAGACGTGACGGATTCCTGGACTTAAAACGGACTTGCTAGCCCAGGAAAGAAGAACGTGGCCTTACTCCACATGAACTTCACTTTGACCCGGATTCCTGGTGCCAGAGTTCCTGAGGATCCTTGAAAAGCAAAAAAAATAAGCGCTCTGCCATTCTGGCGTCCAAGCGGCGAGTCGCTGACTCTGTGCAAATGCTAATCTTGGAAGCAGCAGCCCTCTGGCTTTACCGTTAAAACAAAAAAAAAAAACGTTTAAAAAAAAACGCCAGTGTATGAAGTAAACATGTAATTTAAAAGTGACGAGCAGGGGCCGCTCCCGATTCGCTCTGTAATCTTGCGAACGATGCCTGAAGCCCAGGCGGGCAACGCTCGTGCTCTCCTGTGTCTTTATGACGCTGTGGTCTCAGTTTCTGCCTCCTGGCTCTGATATGCAAGATGCTGGAGGTGACATCACCCTCGTTAGCGAGACCAGAAACCGACATGCGAAACACCAAGAGCTGGAAGCTCACATGCACGCTCCATGTGCTCGCCAGTCCTGAGTGGCTCGGCTCACACACAGCGCCGGTACACACTGACTGATGGCTTGATGCTTAAATGTGTATTTTTTACATTTACACATTGCTTTGAATAGTATCCACGTCACACACTATAGCAGGAAGGGTTTGGCGAAAAATCAAACGTACTCTCAATGTACTGTAGTGGATTAGACAAACTAATTCTGCTTTTGGCTGACTGTAACCATAGCGACATCCTTACCAGTCCCGGCAACTAGTATTGGGTAATTAACCAGTCTAGCTTGCTATATAGATCAGATTAGAGTAGGTTTATTATGATCAGTAATGCAGATGAGGTAAAGATGGGGGTGAGTATAGGAGTGAATGTGGGAGTGAGTGTAGGGGTGGGGGTGAGTGTGAGTGTAGGGGTGAGGGTGGGGGCGATTCCCTCAGTTGTTCACTTAGTCACTCACCCATACACTCACTCAGTCACTCTTGCTCAGCACCCAGACATTCTCCACATTGGGGTGCTGTTGTGCTTCACATCAAATAACATTGTCCTTGTTTTGTTGTTTTTTCCCCTAATCTACATCCTAATGGGTTGGGAGGTAAATGTTCTGAAATCAGTAAACGCAGCTCTGTAAGTAAAGATGTGGGCACGCGCGAGAGAAAATTGTACGTTGGATTTTCCGTCCATCTCTTCCTTTAAAGCAGCCATAAGGTGTTCCGCTTCATTAAACACAGTGTTGTCATTTCCACTGTAGTTTGTTTTGTTGATTGCTGCAGATCTGAGATTTCATCTGTGAAATGCTGACGTCACAGACGTTCCTTTAGTGAAAGAGGAAGTCATTCATCATCAGGAACTACAATCAAACAAGTCTTTTTATTTTTCTCCTTCGACGTAAGAGAGGATTCTGAAGCTCTAGTTTTATTTCCCTGTTATCAGAGGAAAGACGTTTGCGGACACCGACGCTTTCGAGCGAGCGACGTGACTGTCGCAGTGACGTGACCGGAATCCAGGCCTGAAGCTACTTTTAGAACACACACACACCTGCTACACATAACCACCGTGTGTGTACGCACAGTAAATCCATTTTAATGAGATCTGCATCTGTTACGGAGTAAAGCATTTTAATCTAGTGAGATCTATAAAACTAATTTTACTCTTAGTTATTGGTTTAACAAGGCTAAAGTGCCACACACACAAACATGTATTATTAGAGCTGAAGAGGACCAGACCACCCCTCTCATCTGGGGCTTTAAAATAACACGGTGACTGAAAAAAGGCTGAACACGTGAACCTTTAAATTCTAGTAGGGTTTGGTAAGAAATGAAAACAATAAAATAAAATAAAAATGAGCCTTTATAGGAAAACTGCATGATTTTGTTGATGCCTGAAGTGTTTTATTCCTCTGATAATGCAGCAAGTTACCAATTATATTTCTGGTAGGTTTCGTTCATTTAAAAAAAAACAACTGCTTGTATACTTTTTATCCATTTCTAGCTACATTTAATGCTGCAGCACAACCGAAGTCAGGTCCTGTTACCAAAAAGCATAAACTCCTCCGAGTTAAAGTTGCCAGAAGACTTCTATAAAAGGTCCAAGCCTTTCCATACTGAACCAACTGTAACCTATAAACTATGGGTTAATTTCTTCTTATATAATCCGGAGCATCCATAGATGAGCCGTCGCTATAGAAACGATCCACCACAAATCAGAGCTGCTTTACTAGAAAATGAACCAGCACTTTCTGGCCAATCAGAACGCAAAACACGATGAGAAACCGGAGCTTAAGTCTTTCTCCAATTACTTTATTTTCACCCACTGCTAAATTTACAGCAAAAAAAAAAAAAAAAAAAAAAAAAAAAAAAAAAAAAAAAAAAAAAAGGCAACCTGAAAGTCACCGAGGATTGAGATTTTAACCGTCAAACTAGTCACTGATGGTCATTAGGTCACTAAAACACTTACAGTAAATGGTTGCGATGCACTCTGGCTAGCTCAAGGCAAACAGCAACAACACGATAAACGGGAACTGTATAAAAAGTTTAATTCTTTTAAAACAAAACCAGAACAACCCAACAGATGACTTGGGACAAAAAAAAAAAAAAAAAAAGCAGACACCCCCCCCCTTTCCGAAAGAGAAACAGTAAAAAGTTAAAAACGGTGTCGGGGTACAGAGCTTTAAAACCGACGGCGTGCGCCGGAGGCGGCTCCTCCAGCAGCCAGGCGGCGAGGACACGGTCGCGGGTACGTCTGCGAGCCGGTGGTCCTCGTGCACGACGCGGCGCAACGCGGCATAACGGCTCATCTCGACTGCTCAACTACACAGAGAGGGGAGAAATAAAAGGAAGAGCGGTTAAGGTGAGACCGGGAACGCAAACCCATGGCGGACGAGGAACCGCCTCTGACCCGGGAGGAGAAAGACGCAGAAGTCTTACTGTAAGTGGAGATGTCGATCTCTTCCGGCAGCTCGGCCACGTTCACCTCAAAGCGATCCTGGACGTCATTCAGCGTTTTGGCGTCCGTCTCGTCAGACACGAAGGTCACGGCAAGACCTTTAGTGCCGAAACGACCTGCGCGGGCGACCTGAGGAGGAACGCAGAGTCGGGGGAGGAAATAAAAATCAAACGTCGAGACGGAAACTTGGTGCCGAGTTGATCGTTAGTCTCGGATGATCAGATCAAGAGGGTAGATATTTCAGTTCTACACAGAAGCTCCCAGTACACGGAGACACACTGCAAGGACCATCAACACATCCTGTAGACCCTGTCTGTAGTTCAGTGACTTCCTGTAGGGGAGCCACCATTACAGCCAACTATTGATCTAAAAGCTAAATCTGTTGTTCCATTTCAGAATACCAGATTTCACAATCGCCTCTTTATTGTCCGTGGGGTTTTAGTGACTTACTCAATACATAGACGACAGACATAAAATGTTCAGTGGTCCTGTACTTGGCTACACACATGTACTCGTGTGCGTTAGTGATGGTGTGTGTGTATGTGCGTGGGTGTGTGTG
>JAOTRJ010000012.1:17348231-17360412 GCA_028564905.1 Leptodoras praelongus
GCGCTCAGAGTTGCCGGCTGGGCACCGGCTCCCCCGTAACTGGGAATAAGCGGTACAGAAAATGACTGACTGACTGACTGATAGTAGTGGTTGCTCACTGGTTAAAACATTGGGCTACTGTTTCAACGGTCATGAAGTAAACCCCAGCACCACCAAGATGCCACTGCTGGGCCCCTGAGCAAGGCCCTTAACCCTCAGCTGTATTAATGACATAAATGGAAGTCACTGTGGATAAGACATGGAATACTCCAGGACTAAGTCAAATTTAAAATCATATTTATTTTCTCAGGCATTTGAATCCTTTTAAAGTTTATAAGTTATATCCAGTGACCTGTATGTCCTGGTCTTGTCATCAGTAGCTCATCTGATTGTTTTACGCTTTGTGTTGTAAGCTGACGGTCTCCTGCAGCACTTGGATCCGTACCCGGAGCCCTGAGCTCACGGTGTGATGTCATTACCCCGATCAGCCTGTAGGTGGCAGGACTGTATCAGGGGAAACACTGAAAAAGGGGCTTGGTGTCTTTGTGCTTGACTGCAGGAGCAGAGACCATGTGAATTTACAGAACAAAGAAAACACCCCAAATTATAAACCGAGAAAACCCTAAAAATGATCTGTGGTTTCACAATAACATGATTGTAATTTAAGTTTGTTTGCCTTCTACGAGGTTTGTATGGACGGGTTCACGGCTGCTGTAAGGTCACTGAGACAACAGACACCGGTACGAGGTTTGCTTTTATTCATCCTGATATTCACACGATGCCATTCATTTCCCTGAATACACAGCTTACATGTTGAAATGCACCTTCACATGTGACACACTCGTGATCACATCTTCCTCACAGGTGACATATATGTGATTTACACAAAGGAAGTCTTAATTAAGAAAGCAGACAGTTCAATCAGGAGCCCAAAACTAATCTAATGAGTAACTTTGGTCTGAGCCGATACAGCCCAGAGCCTCAGACCTAACCCAAGGGCTTTTTAGGGCGTGGGGTCTGATTTGGGATCAGCCCCTATCCTGAAGCCCATTCTCCCTTTTCTGAGTCTTTGTTTCCATTTCTTGTGTCTTTCAGACTGTTGCCATGACATCATCGGTAACCCCGGGAAACCTATTGAGGCAAAGAGACCCAGGAAATGAGGTAATGGTTGTGGAATGTTGGGAAAGGACATAGAACAGAAATCCCTCTTTTCTGAGAAAGAGAGAGAAAGAGAAAGAGAGAATCCATAGCATCTTGTTTTCTTCAGCCCACAGTCATTAGTGCAGCCGTTGTGCCTGAAGTGCTCATTCGTCTTCGGCGTCCATGTCTCTTTTCTCACAATCCGGAGATCTCACAGAACCAGTCATCCATTCAACCCTGAGTGCAAGAGTTTCAAAAAAGTGTACTGTACAGATATGGCATCTATTCTAAATGAGTCCCCTTTGAGAGGAGGCATAAATCATGACCAGACACCACTCGCATCGAGAAAAGCACTGCATGGTTTCATTCATGTGCATTTCCTCATTTTACACACATTAAATTCTGGATTCTTCAAGGCTGTTAGATGTTTCATTGAAAGATGTAGATGTTTGAGCTTCAATAATTACCCCAAGTTATGGTTTGGTAACTTCTCAGATCTATTCCTAATCATCACTTGAGCTCATTTTTACACACACACTGTGTATTAATCGACCTCTAACCTTCATCAGGGTTAGTTTTAGTCACCACGGCTGTACCTGCTCCACCTACGTTACACACCCTCCCTAACCTACATCCAGAGACCTTTCAGTCAACTTCCAATGGCTCAGCTGTTGTCCAATGATGGTCCCTGACCCTTGACAGATGGGAATGATGAGGGCTGATCGATGAGCTAGTTAGAATTGGTCTAAAAGAACTACACTGATAAGATAAGAGTGGTTTGAGAATTTCTCAGTGGTACGTCTCGAGCTCAACGATGGTCCAGTTTCCCTGTGGTGAGCTTCCTGGTGTAGGGGAGTAGCTACTCACGGAGGTGATAGTGGCTGATGTATGGCTAAGTTGGTGCAGGGTCTGGGGCCAGCAGCTACTCTCGAGAGGGGTCAGGGTGCCCCTTCCGTGCACAGGCAGGTAAAGCAGTGACGGACAGCCATCCTCATCTTCAAGCAGTAAGGTCTTCAGGTTATCATGCTGATCCTGAGGTGGCCGGAGTAGGTTTCCATTTATTAATCCCAGAAGCAGATTGCTTGGTTTCTCCTGCACTTCCAACTCTTTTCTCACAGAGGTATTCTGCTTCTCAACATCGTCATCCTCGCTGGTCTCCATGGCTTCATAGATGGTGCAGAGTCCACGCGAAGGGGAAATCTGCTTGCTTAACTGCGCTTTTTGCTGCCTTTTCAACTCCAGCTGCCTCTGTAGGAGCTGCCTCTGCTGCCTGTGCTTCTCATGAAGTTGCATGAGCTGCAGCAGCTCCTGGCGTTGCCTGTCCAACTGTTTCTGCTGTTCCATCCTCTTCCTTTCTTGCTTCTGCCAATGCCGCAGCATTTGCTGCCTCTCGAGATGCTTTTGGAGCGCCTGTCGCTGCCTTTCTCCCTCCAGCCATAGACGCTGTCGTCTTAACTGCTCCTGTCGCTGCAGGATGTGGCGGAGGTGGAGCTGGTGCTGCTCCAGGAGGCTCCGCTGTACCGCTCGTGCAGGACAAGCAGCGAGTCCAAGTTCTACCACGCACCTGGCGGGCTGCTTCTGCTGCTGAAGACGGGGCACGAGGGACTCGCAGTGCCGATGTGCGTTCTGTACCAGAGCAAAGTAGTGATTGCCGTTGACCTCTGGAGAAAGCGACGGCGGTTTGCCATACGTTACTTCCTGGCGGTTATTGTACCCTGCGGAACAGTCAAGAGCACTCGCAATATTGGTTACTGACAGAGAGAGTATAACAGAGAGGGAGAAAAAGACCAAAGGGAAAAGAATGAGAAGCAAAAAAATGAACAGACTGAAAATGAACGAGATACAGACCCTGGAGAGAGAAATATAGTCAAGCAAATTTAAAAATAAACAAATCCACGAGACAACACTGTGACTGTTGAGCTTCACTAAGAACTTCAATAAAGGATTTCCCCAGTGCCTTTGTCCTGTTGTAATGATCACGTCCTTCATTAAAAGTGGAGTCAGTTGCAAAAATAACCATTCAATGTGTAATGTCTAGAGTATTGGGAGTTCTGGGAAAATATTTTGGCCCATCCTTTCTTCATACGTGGCCTGTTTTTCAAGCAGATCTCCAGTCTTAGGTAGGCTAACATTTTATTTCCTTTTCAGGAATATAATCCAATACAGAAAACAAAATCAGATCAGGAAAATTTCCAAATACCAGCCTTGGGCCTTTCATCAGGAGCTTTAGTCAGCAAACTAAGTTACTAACGTCACTGACTTCACCAGAGAAAAATGACACAGGATGACGTTTAAACTAATAAACACAAGACCTTCTATTTTGAGAGAACATAGCAGTTCTCAAAGGACCTGTTTTTAACAAGGACCCCTGTCTGACAACTGCTAACTCTGATCAGAGCAAACCAGGGATTTACAGTACACATAAATCCAGGGATTTTAAAGTGCATGATTTATACGGCACAGTTTTCTGTAAGGAGACCTTTATTTAGCATCTATGAAGGAGTCTCCAGTGTCAGGGCTTTGTAGCAAGCTGTAATTTTAACCTTTTGTTTCCAGCATTTGTTTGTTGGTTTGTACCCAAAGGTGAAGACAACAAAGTAAGAAGATTGGTGTGCTGATGTTTTATGGAGACAATGAATAAAAGAGAGGAAAAGAGAGAGGCTGGGGGACAAAGAGATGTCCAAACCACTACCAAGAGGCAAGAGAAAGGATGCAGGCTGATCCTGGATTGTGTGTAGGCTTATATATTTAAGGTAACATTCCTTTAGGATCAGTACATAGATTCGACAAGATGACCAGGAATGAGCGTTTTTATAGCATTTCAGATTTCAGGGTACATGCTGGAGGTGATGGGTGTGGACACCAGGGCTGTCATTTCATCAAAATTCCATTAGGAGGTAACACCATTCCTGTTCCCATTCACACTCCATGGGAATGCACCAATTGGAATAGCTCTCAACGGACACCTAAACTCCAAACTCATGCAGGAAATAAGAAACGGGAACAAATGGCCTTGAAATGATGTTTAATGGAATTTTGAAAAACCTTTTAATTAGTGTGAACCATTATTATTTTTTCTGACCATCCTGACATAATAGGTCTTGAACAGTATTACAGTAACGTAATTAGTTGTACATGCAATTTCCAATCCGATGTCCAATACTCGCCACCCACATTCAAGTGTCATTATTTTTTTTAAACGCGAGCGATTTTCTTTTTCTCCACCACATTGAATATTTGAGCCAAAGTAAAAATGTTCAACTACTGCAAATCAACACAACCAGATCACTGCTGAGTACTTAAAAACCGGTGGTATGTGACTTATCATCATAAGTTATCCTTCACAAAAATGTGCTGGAATTTTTTTATACTAGGAAAAAAAAATGTAAAAGCAAAACAACACTGCTTGCCATCTAACATTCCAACAATTCCCTACATTGAAAAAAAAACCCCAAAGTGCGAAGCCTCTGGAAGAAGATCTATCCTTAGTTAGTGCTAAAACAGTTAGTTCTTGACGAAGGACCAAGTTTATCAAACAAAAATGTAAGGGTCTACAGTGCAAGAGAAGACTGGGAACTTAACAAAAATAAACAATAAAACAAGTATAAAAAAAATCATTTGACATTTGTTCGGTAAAAACAGTAGGATAAATACAAACATAGATAGAGTCCGTCCAATGTGATTCTTTTTCTTTTGTTTTTTTTTTGTTTGTTTTTTGCTTTCCTTTTTCATTAAATGACAACAGTTCAGTCTAGCCATCCAAGTTCAGGGGAGCTGTAGTATGCAGTGTTATTCAATAGTACATTCTAATAGAAAATGAGAATAGCTATTGTACATACAGGAGTTTAAGCCATACAATCATAACTATGACTATAATAGTAGTAAGAAAGAGAAAGCAGCACTTATAAACCTACAGTCCATCCCCCTGTGTCCGATTTTTTCCCCCCGTTTCATTACACAACCACCTGGACTGGTAAGAAAACAAACGACAAATGGGAAGAGAGGGTGCTGTTTTGGGAAGGGTGCAGGAAAAGGTGCATTCCATAAGGGGACTTTATACATTACCTGCCAAAAAGCTATCAGTGTTATCACATATGGTAGAGTAGTAAGGTGGCTGGCCATCGGTGTTGTCCCCATGCTGGGGAGAAAGGTGCATGGGAGACTCGGGGTCGGACTCCTCAAGAGCGCTGGCTCCTGTCTTACCACACAGCAGGTATTGGTCATCGTGGGACTCCCCTTGCTGGCCAAGGGGAAGCAGGTCAACAGGACATCCCAGTAGATCCTCGGCTTGAGCGGCTGCAGCAGGCAAGGTCAGCTCCTTAATGAGCGAGGGATCCTTGGCCTCTTCCGGAAGCTGGTCTTCATTCTCCAGGGAAAAAATCCCAGGGCTCTTTCCACAGCTCTCGGCGGTAGAATGGGCATTGGAGTTAGATACTGAGCAGTCAAAGCCGTAGGAGGCTACAGAGTTGGCGGACTGTGGGGTCCCACCATCTTCCTCTCCAGCTTGTATGTCGGCGGCTTCCTCATCTTCCTCCAAGGCAGGGAGATCTCGGGAGGCAGTAGGACTGTCTAAGGCTGCGGTGTCATCAGCTGGAGCGTCAGGATCATTGATTTGCATCTCTCCTTCAGTATCACTGGCTTCATCCCCAGAAGTAGAACGGGACGATGGAACAGACGCTGGTGCAGTTGGAGCATCGCCCAAGACCTCATCTGCAGGGAGTGTCTCTGCCTCCTCTTCCTCCCCATCCCCACGCTCCAGGTGAATCCCAAGATCCTGTTCCTGGTCAGGCTGGGCTGTGGGGACAGGCGTGTGTTGCTTGTCCGAGCGCGACTCCACTCCTGAGCTGCTGTCGTAGTCCCTCAGCTCTTCAGGTGTGCTCGTCTCACTGCTGCTGTGGGCTGCCAGGGCTGTTCCACTAAGGGTGCTTGACTGGGACATACCAATTGCAGGTGCACAAAGGTTAGCACCATCCACTGGGACTGAGCTCTCAGCCTGTTCATGGACCTCAAAGTGTGGTTGTGTCAAATGACCTAGAGGCTTCTCCAGCCAGGCTTCAGCAGGAGACTTTGTGGGCGTCTCGGGATCAGTTACCTTAATGTCTAACGGACTGGATGTTATGTTTATAGAAGTTGGCTGAGCCCAAGTGTCTGCAAAGGGGTTTGCTGGGCCCCAGGCTGCAGTCATGGGTATTGAGGGAGCTGGAGCAGTGCGGTTCAAATTGTCTAGATATCCTTCCTCATAATCATCCTCATCAACATGTTCAGGAATCTTGCTTCCACTCTCCATCTGGCCTTCGCTAACCATCTCAACGTCTTCATCCTCGTGCTCCTCCTCTTCTTCAGATTTATGGTGAACATCCATGTGGTGAACGCCAGCTTGCTCATGGCCAAAGTCCATGTGGTCCTTGTCAGTATGCTCTGGACCAGTGTCCATGTCCTCCTTTTCCTGCTCCTCTTCCTCCTCTTCTTCCTCTTCATCTGAAAAAGATCTGACCCCAGGTGGGCCCATAAACGGCTGTTCCATTTCCACTTTTTTCAGAGAGAAGTTCTCTCCATCTTCATCACTGTGATGACTGTCCATCTCAAAAGGTGAGGTTGTTTCTGCTTGCTCCTGCTGGATGTTCCTGCCAAAATCATCAGACTGCATTATCCCACTACTGGCGCTGCCAAATTCTGACCCAAACTTAAAATCGTCCACTTGCTGTGTTTCTGGCACCGCTTGAACTTTTACAATCTCCTGCAGCTCCTCTTCCTCCTCCTCATCATGGTCATCCTCATTGATTTCTTCCTCTGCCTTTTCCACTGCCTCCTCTTTCTCCACACTAGGAGAGGTAGGCGACACACTGCTGAAATGCTCCACACTGGAGCTACTCAACTGCTTAGGGTCCACTTCAAGATTGTAACATTTCGCTGCCTGCTCTGCTGTAAACTCCATAGTGGCCAGGAGATCCTCTTGAACCGTGATCTCGTCTTGCTCCAGATTATCTGTGGTAATATCACTTGAGAACATCGGCTGATCCTTTGCCCAAGGATTACTGGCAGCATACATATCTTGTAGTGGAGCAGAGATCTGGGGTTCCACATGCACAGGAGACTCTCCAGTGGGGGAAGATGGTGGTGACATGACTGTTGTTCCGAGAGTAGAAGGAGCACTGACTAGATTCAGCTGTGGCACCACCTCTTCAGGTGTTTCTTCTTCTGTTTCAGATGGAATATCCTCAGTGTCAATGTCCTCAACTGCAGCAGTAATCAAAGACTCAGTTGTGGGTTCTGGGACAAACATTTCAGGCAAAGGTTCAGGCTTAGTTTCCAACAGGAGTTCAGACTTTGGTTCAGTGGCAAATTCAGACTCCGTTTCCAACTGGGGTTCTGACTTGTGTTCAGTGGTAGAGGGAAATTCATACTCAGTTTCAAGCAGGAATTCAGACTTGGTTTCAGATGCAAATTCAGACAGAGTTTCAAGCAGGTGTTCAGATCTGTACTCAGGTTCACTTTCTAAATGGAGTTCTGATTGGGGTTCAGGTACAACTGCAGGTTTGGTTTCAAACAGCAGTTCAGACATAGTTTCAGGCATAAATTCAGACTCACTTTCCAACAGGATGTCTGATCTGGGTTCAGATGCATGTGCAGGCTTGGTTTCAGGCAGAACTTCAGACATATTTTCAGGTGTAAAATCAGACTCATTTTCTAACAGGAGGTCTGATTTGGGTTCAGGTCCAAGTTCAGACTTGGTTTCATGTAGGAAATCGGCTGTAGTTTCAAGCAGATGTTCGGACTTGGTTTCAGATGCAAATTGAGAGTCAGCTTCCAA
Organism: Leptodoras praelongus; assembly: GCA_028564905.1. NCBI lineage: Eukaryota > Metazoa > Chordata > Actinopteri > Siluriformes > Doradidae > Leptodoras > Leptodoras praelongus. Next base: position 17,356,162 of record JAOTRJ010000012.1, read on the forward strand.
TGGGAGTGGAGAAGTGGATACAGGTGCGGCTTTAAGCTCGGGTTCAGGTGTAGATTCAAGCTCAGGTTCAGGTGCGGCTCCAAGCTCGGATACAGGTGCGGCTCCAAGCTCGGATACAGGTGCGGCTCCAAGCTCGGATACAGATGCGGCTCCAAGCTCAGATACAGATGCGGCTCCAAGCTCGGATACAGATGCGGCTCCAAGCTCGGATACAGGTGCGGCTCCAAGCTCGGATACAGGTGCGGCTCCAAGCTCGGATACAGGTGCGGCTCCAAGTTCGGATACCGGTGCGGCTCCAAGCTCGGGTTCAGGTGCGGCTCCAAGTTTGGTTTCAGCTGAAACCTCAAGCTCGGGTTCAGGTGCAACTTCAGGCTTAAATTCAGGTGCAACTTCAGGCTTGGATTCAGGCAGGAGTACTTCAGATTCATTGTCTGTTGCTGCAATAAAGACACCAGCAGCTGTGGCGGCAGCAGCAACAGCCACAGCTTCAACTGCAGCAGCAGTCTCAACAGCAGGAGCTACAGCCTCTTTAGGTGCCGCTTTGGGGCCACGTTTAACTGGCATGGGGGTGCTGCTACCCACTACTTTCTTAGGGCTGGCTGTCTTGGCTGTGCTGTTCTTAGAGCTAGATGTTTTCTGGGTAGCACTAACGTCCTTTGATGGAGTTGGTTTGCTCTCCTTAGGCTTACTCATCTTGGTTTCCAATGCTGGCTTACTGGGGGCAGATGTTTTCTTGGAGACAGACTCTGGTTTGGCTGGTGTAGCTGCCTTCGGGGTGTCAGGTTTGCTGGGCTTAGTCGAAGCAGAACGAGTGAGAGGGGAGGCGGTTGACTTCTTGGCAGCTGGGGTGGCTGGTTTGCTCGCATCTAAACAGATAAGCATATGGCAAAGGGAAGAGTGTTCTCAGTGTCTGTTACCGTGCCATATATCAATATTGAATGAAGAAAAAACTATTCATATCTGTATGCTATGAAGATGGAGAAAACATAAAAGGTCACTTAGTTCTTTATTTCTGATGGTTAATTTAATGAACCTGACCTATGCCAACATTGCAAATAAACTTAATGTTTAAAAAAAATCCACATAATTTAGGGAAAAGTGCAAAATCCTTTCTTTAAGGTCATAGATCATTTATCTACCTTTCTTAACAGGCGTAGGGCTCTTCGTAGATGTGGTTGGAGCTTGACCAGCAGAGGAAGTTTTCGCAGGTGACTGTTTAGCAGCGGAGGTGGTTGTTTTTGCTGCAGACGGAGTGGTCTTTGATGCGGTTGTTGGTGTCCTGGACGTAGCGGGGGCAGCTGACTTTAGTGCAGCCGAGGCAGGGCGAGAAGCTGTGGTACCTGTGGCAGGCCTGGAGAAGTAAAGACAGAAAGAATGCATGCACTTAGTATCAACAGGAAATAAATATCACTCTGAAGATAATAACCAGTGGTTGTGACCATGATACTCTGTTTGACCTGAGCCAGTTGTTCACAATGCAGATCCCGGCCCTGGGGGACCAACAGGAAAATGCAAGGAAGCACAGCAGCGGGAAAGGAGGTAAGAAGGCATGGTCATTTATTTATACGTAGCTCAGAGTAGGAAGGCGAGATAGGATCAGGTGACCTGTTCCTGTTTTGAAAACTGGGCCAAGACTACTAGTCTTAGAATAAATGGAAAATTCACAGATTTGCTCTTTGAAGGCGTGTCATAGTCAAAGGCTAGTCCAAAAAAGTTCGGACAATGCAGAAGTACAAGCAGCATCAGTAACTTGCTAGTGTGAATGTAATTAAGTTTCTTAAAGCCCTGGGCATTGTCCTGTTTACTGATCCGTGACCTGTTAATTGCTCTTGGTCTCGCCACCTTTTATTTCCTGTTCATCATCTCTTCTTTAGCACTTACCCTACTGCTAACCAGACTTACTTATCTGTATTCATCTTTTAATCCCTGTAATCCCTTTCTAATTAAGCTCTAATGGGTACAGAACTGACTCCCCAAACACACAAACACATGAAGCAATCCTGTCAGCCTTGACACAAACCATATTAGCCCTAAAAATCATCCTAGCCAAGCCCCACAGCGAACCGCATGACCACATGACAGTCCGCATCTAGGGCCTGGCTGTCACATCGGGGATGAGAAAAGCAACCTAGATCCTGCAGGAATGGCATGAGCGCTTGATCTCCTTACAGCACGCTCCACTGGCAGCCTGCTCTAAATAAAGATTTTGAACCACTGAGAGCGCCGGTGAGGATGCCGAGACGAGGAGCATGAACAAGCAAGTCACTTTAAACTTTAATGCTGGAAAAGCACAAGCTAAAATAACCATTCAAATCCCACTTGTGTGTGCGTGTGCGTGTATGTGTGCAGAGGCAAAGTGCACGACTGCTGAATATTCAGTGTGTATTCTGGTGAAAGGACGGGCGAGAGAATATGACAGATATGACATTCATGTCCTACACACAGAGCTGTTCATGAAGGCTGGTCATGCAGAGATGAAAGAAGAACGGGCTCAGCGGTGCCAAGCAGAAAAAACGGTGCCTTCCTGATTCAGCTTATTTCACTCAGAAGCGAAGGAGTTCGCCAGCCGAGCGCAGACACGTCAGTAGTAACAAAAGAAAACTCCGAAAGTGGAATAACAAGTGACCACTTTTGTTGTCTGTACTCTCATACGAAAGGTCAAGATTGCAGGACTGCAGAATTTTAATTAGGAAGACCCGATGAACAACGTCGAGGACGTAGTGACGCACATGTTAATATCTACAAGAGGCTAGTACAAGGCAGAAAGATCACTCCATTCGCATCTACTGCATGACGGAATGTGAACACTGTGGTAAGAGTACACTGTTAAGCTCCAGTATTAAGTGATTAGTGCATTACATCATGCTCAGAAACGTCTACACATCCACACGGGATTACCTGCACGCGACAGGAGTAACTGGTAAAAGTCCAGCAAAAAGGAATCCCATGTAGGACCATCACGGTCTGGGGGCGTGGCCTGATATTCCAATGAGCGTGGGTGAGCCTGCCTCCATGTAATATACAATACGTCTCACTCATCTCTAAACTGAACACGTGCATGTGCGTGCATGAACGCATCATCCTAAAGCGCTAAAGTCGCGGCGAAATGGTTTTTGCCAAACGTCGATGCGTCTCCATGTGACACAGGAAGTCAGAGCGGTGGGTGGACAGATGAGGGGATGGAGGCTAGCGACGTCTGGGAAGAAAGCTCCAGAACTGGTATTGGATATGGAGGAAGAGCCAGAATGCGTGATCAGCAGTGACAGATCTGACTCGATTTCCAGAGAGAGAGGAGGCATAAAGGCATCTTTTTTTTTTATTAAAGATGATAAAATGTCATATTAGTGCCACTTTCCACTTCTGCTGTGTAAAATCATGCTGCCTATTTGCAGTCTGTTATGTGGGAATCGTGCACAATCTTACAGAGGGGGGAAAAAAACAGGCTACTGTTTTCATATTTTATGTGTCTATAAAAGTTTAATGTTGCCATCGGTGTGTGTGTGTGTGTGTGTGTGTGTGTGTGTGTGTGTCTGTGTGCCTCAGTTATAGGGCAAAGGAATAGCATTTGGAACATAACCTAAAAAAAAAATTAAAAAAAAGGAAGTCAGGAGACAGACACACACACACACGCACACCCAGTATGTAGCCCTGGGCTTTGTTCTAGCACTGACTCATTAGGCATTAGTCATTAAATGTGAATCATTAGGCATCTGCGCCTGACTTTTTAAGTCAACACATAAATGCAAGTCTGAACGTTTTGAGTCGCGAGAAATTAAACAAACGCTTCTGCTGAATTCCTTTCTGCGAGTAAAGAGGGGCAGAGACCTCCGCACGAGGCTGAAGGGAACTAAGAAGCGCTGAAGTTTTAATTAGGCAACCGGGACTCTTTAGCCTCTTAAACGGATTCTGCTAATGCGCGGAAGAGTACAGAGACGCACGCGTAGCGCCGCCAAAGAGGCATCGATCCAAATCTCCTGTGTGGAGGTTCTCAGGCCAACTCTTAATAAAAGCAGACAAATCCCAACATGCTTAAAAAAAGAGACAGAAAGAGAAAGAGCATGAGCAGGATCCTGCTGGGGATCCTGCTGAAATCAGCCGGGTGGCGAGATGACGCGGCTCCGACATGGCGGCAGGCGAAGAGAAGCCATGCTGTTTAATGCTAGACACTAGATGGGAGGAGACGGGGGGGGAAAATTCACTTATTACTGATTATTATCCAACTATCATCATGATTCATTTTTACTTTTCATA
>JAOTRJ010000012.1:17560379-17570411 GCA_028564905.1 Leptodoras praelongus
TTTCCCATCACCAACTCACCTACCTGCATGTCTTTGGACTGTGGGAGGAAACCGGAGTACCCGGAGGAAACCCACACAAACACGGGGATCGAACCCGGGTCCTTCTTGCTGTGAGGCGACAGCGCTATCCACTGCACCACCGTGCCGCCCATTTATCGTTTTTAATGAATTTAATAATAAAAAAAAAATTCCCATAGGAATGAATGGAGATTTTTTTCTATTATAGGCGCTTTTCAAACACTACGTATTTCCTTCAGGAAATGCAAATCTAGTTGTTATTATTATTACTACAATATGGCAGCATTGAATTCTGATTGGTCAGAAGTGTTGATTCATTTCCTATAACATCATTACAGTAAAGCTTTAGGGTAAACACTGTAAACTCAAAAGGAACGCTCACCCATGTAGCTGAACTTCCTGTAGCTCCTCAGTGCAGGAGCAGAGCTGGGTTTCTTCTCCTCCGCCCCTGCTGAGGGAGACGTACAGCACGCACACACATGTAGAAAGAGTAATAAAATGTCTTGTTTGCAGCAGGTGTTGGGTTTTATTTTAACTCACGGTTATGCTTGTCCATGTCTCCCGGCTTAGATGTTTCAGATCTGGAGGTTCTGCTCTGCGCCGGGGCTGAACTGGGCTTCCTCTGGGAGCCGAACAAGTCAGCGTCCATGTCATCCATGTCCTGTGATTGGACCCCACACACACACACACACGGAATAGATTTTGGTTTAAAAAAAAAAAGAAGAAAAGAAAGATTTCCTCTTTGTGGAACTAAAAAACAGTCAAGCAGTCAGACACCTTCATACTCTCCAGCAAAGCCTTCGGATCCGCCTCAGACACGTCGGAACCCTGGGAACGCAAAGAACCAAGTCAGTTCCTGGTCTCACCCTGCTGTATGCAGTCACTCCCTCACCACACTTCTTTCTCTTTCTTCAAATAAATCCCACAGACTTGTCATAAACGTAAACTCCTCCGTCCTGAAGACGTCTCCTTACAGGAAACCTCCCCATATCAACCATTACACACGTTTTTAATCCGTCATGGAGACGTCTTACACAGAGCGCACTAACCCACACCAGAGCTGCCGTTACACCTGAACGAATCGACACCTTCCGACCAATCAGAATCCAGATCAGCAAACACCTTGTCTCACCTCGTCGTCTTGCTCCGCCTCCTCCGCCAACTTACTGAAGAAATCGTCGTCCAGCAGGTTCCTGAGCGGTTTCGAAATGAAACACTGGTGAGTACACTGCCGAAACACTCCACCATTTATCATTTAGCTCCACCTGTCCAGCGCTCACCTCTTGCCGCTTTGCGTTCGTAAGGCGCCTGCTGGTCTGCCGCGTCCTCCAGGCGGAGTCCTGGCCTTCGCCGGGACACCTGAGATGTTCCATCCGGGAAAGAAGCACTTCATCAGAGCTACTTAACACAATCGTTTACTTTCGAAGTAAGACTACGTAACAACGAAACAACTTCAGAGCCATCAGATACTAACTGGACGACTGTTTAAAGCCAAAAGCAACGTACCATCTGTGTCATCTCCCAGCAGATCTCCCAACACATCGCTGATCGAGCCTGAAAGACATCACACACACACACACGTCACGCTCACGGATCTGAAAAACCAGAACTCTGGGTCACGTGTGTACTAGTAAACCACTCACCCTTCTGGCCTTTCTTCTGTTTGGATGTCTGACGTGGGAAAAGAGAAAGCAGTGAGTTTACTCTAGATCACAGGTTTACATCAACACACTGGGTCTAATACACTATCGTTTCCATAGCAACAGGGACTCGTAAAGTATGTGATTGTTAATAAGGTTTCTGTACGGAGACATTTATGGAAGGAGTCTCCAGTGTTAGCGGGGCATAAAGCTGTAACAGAGGAGTTTTCGCTTTCTCAGGGTTGATTTTTCTCTTATTAAGAGGAAAAAGAGACGAGGACGAGCAAATGAGTTTCCATTTGGTTTGATTTCTATTAAACCCCTGATAAGCAAAAGATCTCACAGGCTTAGCTCACATACACTGGTGTAAAGTGACTGACTTTTAATCACGTCGTCGTCTCCTTTCGACTTTTCCCTTTATCAGTGGTCGCCACAGCGAGTTAATGTTTTCCACCTCACCCTGTCCTCTCCATCTTCTACTCTTACCCCAGCTCTCAGCATATCTGCCTTTACCACATCCATATATCTCCTCTTCGGTCTTCCTCTCTATCTCTTTCCTGGTAGGGTCATCTCCAACATCCTCCTACTGATATATCCACTGTCCCTCCTCTGCACATCTCAGTCTTCCCTCTCGCACTTTGTCTCCCAGTTTTCCAACATGTGTTGTTCCTCTGATGCTCTTCTGTCCATCCTGGTCACTCCTAAAGAGAGCCTCAACATCTTAAGTTCAGCCGCCTCCAGCTCTGCTTCCTGTCTTTGTCAGTGCCACTGTCTCTAACCCATATAACATGCCTGGTCTCATCACACTCTTACAAATCTTTCCTTTCACTTTTGCTGCCACCCTTTTGTCACACAGCACTCCTGACACAATGGCTTTAAATCATGTTTATTGTTGATAACGCTAGCAAAGTTAGACAAATGAAATCGCTTCTGATTACTAGAGCACTGGATCATCATACGTGTGTGTCTTCCAACACAGGTAAAGAAAGACAGCGCCGTAAATACACAGACTCACCATGATGAACAGAGAGGAAAAGAGAGATCCAGATGAATCAGAGCGGGTTTAGAGACTTAGCCTGCTAGTCCGCTACAGCAGGGCGTCCGCGTCGCCATTGGTAACCGCTCACGCGCTTATCTAATAAACCCCTTCACTTTGTCTTTTACTAAAACAAACCACATTAAATAAAAAAACTCACAAACTATACGTTTAATCTATATCCTGTGTTATTATTTAATAATTAATTCATTTATTTAAAAGTTTGTCTTCGTCTGTTTTGAATTCCTGTGACTGCCCAGTCGACTTCCTGTGATGAACTTCCGGTTCACGTCACCGCATTCTGGGTAATGTAGTGTTTTTTTTAATTAAACGTTGCTGTCGGAATATCACGATTTCAAATTCCATTTTTACTTTAAAATATTTTTTTATCATTATTTATCGTGTGTGTGTGTGTGTGTGTGTGTGTGTGTGTGTGTGTGTGTGTGTGTGTGGTGACCAGCAGGTGGCGATCAGGGCCTATAGCTATATACATTTGCTGCTTTTCAAAACTTGCATTAGGAATTCTGTCCATGGTTTGATCTTTGGATGCTTTTGGATCTGCGTACAATTTAAAAGGTTCACACTAAGCAGACAGCCCGAGATTTCAGAATCTTTGCCCAAAGACTAAGCAGATATTACACTCGTCTCAGTTGTTCAGACAGTGACAGGAAGTTCACTCAGATTCATTTTTTCCATCATGCATGTTGTAAAAGAACCAGAAGCAGCAGCCACATGGGAGAACTCTGGGTTTATTTTCCACCCATTACCACAGAGATTACAGTAACGCACCTGCACCACAGTGGTTTACATCGCTCTGAAGACCCAGACTCGAGGCATCCTTGGATTCATCAGCTCACGCCGACTCATACTAAATCAGATGACTGGATTTTGGAAGACCCGTTTCCTCTATTTTAGCAATGTGCAGCCATGAGATGTCTTTCCACTGAGACTTTAAGATTAATCACAGCACTGGTCTGGTGTTTTTGAGTGAAAAAAAAGAATAACAGCAGCTTATGTACGGAATGATAATTGGTAGGAAGACCGCAGGCTGATACTCCTGTCTCTATCAGCTTTGTACAGTTGGGATCCTGGGATTTGTATCCTCTCTTCCTGGTAAAATTGTTTAAGCCTTATTGGAGACTGAAGGTAAACAGCTATTTTCAAGTCTTGCCACAGAATCACATTCAGAGTGAGAGCTAGGCTTTGACTTTTTGACCTTTGACAGGTTCTTGGCTTTGAGCTGCAGGTTTGGTAGTGTATGGAATGCTGGAGTGTATGGAATGTTTGAGTGTGTGGAATGCTGGAGTGTGTGGAATGCTGTAGTGTGTGGAATGCTGTAGTGTATGAATGCTGGAGTGTATGGAATGCTGGAGTGTGTGGAATACTGGAGTGTACAGAATGCTGGAGTGTACGGAATGCTTGAGTGTACAGAATGCTGGAGTGTACGGAATGCTGGCGTGTGTGGAATGCTGGAGTGTATGGAATGTTTGAGTGCACAGAAATGCCAGAGTGTATGGAATGCTTGAGTATACGGAATGCTGAAGTGTACAGAATGCTCAAGTGTGTGGAATGCCGGAGTGTATGGAATGCCGGAGTGTATGGAATGCCGGAGTGTATGGAATGCTGGAGTGTATGGAAATGCTGGAGTGTAGGGAATGCCGGAGTGTATGGAATGCCGGAGTGTATGGAATGCCGGAGTGTATGGAAATGCCGGAGTGTAGGGAAATACTGGAGTGTAGGGAATGCTGGAGTGTATAGAAATGCCAGAGTGTAGTGAATGCCGGAGTGTAGTGAATGCCGGAGTGTATGGAAATGCTGGAGTGTATGGAATGCTGGAGTGTACGGGAATGCTGTAGTGTATGGAATGCTTGAGTGTACGGAATTCTGGAGTGTACGGAAATGCTGGAGCGTAGAGAATGTCGGAGTGTACAATATACAAAAGTATCAAGCATACTGAAGTGTATTTTATACTGAAGAATATGGAACATTAATGTTTATGGAATACTGAAGTATACAATACGCTGAAGTATACGGAATGTTGATGTTTCCTTTCAGCAGGGCTTATGGTAATAGCAGAGGGATATCAGCATTCTAAAGAGATTAATAATGAGTCTGAGTGCTAAATGATTCATCAAGAGAAAACAAACAAAAGCAAAAAGAGCGTATCAACAACACACAATGATTGCTTTGATCTTTCAGTATATTCTTCTACAAAGGTGTCTATAGCTATTCTAGAGAAATGTACACACTCTCATGGTTGATTTAACCATTCAGAACTTCATACACCATCTGGTTGGGTGTATTACTCTGACGCAGTCAATAAGGCGGAGACCACATTCTCAGGATTAGACCTTTCTTAGAAAGAAGGTCCACTTGTGTCAATGAATGTAAGTCACGAACGATCGTGTATCAAACAGCAGAGCAGATGGTTTGTATAAGAGCAGGTTCGGATTTCATCCTGTCCTGCTCCAGCTGTGTTTACCTCTTCTCCAGTGGTACAGCCATGGGATTGGGGAAAAGCTGAAGAAATAACAGCCATAGGAAGTCCTGTGGTGAAAACCACTGGAGCTGAGTAAAGCTGTGTAAACCTCCAGGTGTCACAAATCCTCTGTCTGAGGAGAAGAGAATCTAAAATATCCTGTTAGGGCAAGTCATTGTTTTGTAAGTGAGCTTCTAATACTATGAATGTTAGTTAGATATTTTTAGATTTAGCCAAACACTGACTCATTCTTACTTTCAGTAACTGTGTTATCCTGGTCAGGATGGTAGTGGATCCAGAGTCTGTCCTGCAGCACATCCTGGGAGACGCCAGTCCATTGTAGGGCAGCAAACACACACTGGAAAAGTAAAACCAACATCCTGGGTTGGAACACCACACATTTCACACCATTGCTGTTTTCCAATCCAATTGCCTTTCAGCTTGTTGTTGGTCCTGGGATAATTTACACTGCACTCCATGAAGAGCGCACTGGTCATGTGATCACATTCTTCTGTCAACAGCTTATACCAAAACAGCAATCATCTGCACTTGTTAAGTGGCCAAGGACTCTGGATAAAATAATGGTTAAAAGGAACCTTACAGTAGGTTTCACATGACATGACCATCACATGACCTTTACCTCTGAAAGCTATGGTACCCAAGAAAAAGCAAGCAGAACTCAGCCATTTTAGCCGACTTTGGAGCTCTAATTTATAATGGCACTATCCTGTGTCACCCAGATGAGGATTTTGACTCTGGTTCCTCTCAAGGTTTCGTTGTCATAGATAGACAGATAGAAAGATAGACAGACAGTTAGAAAGATAGATAGATAGATAGATAGATAGACAGACAAACACAGTAGGTGGCTCTACTAAACAAATGAATAATAAAGAGCCAGGGTAATGTGCCTCTTAGAGGTTCATAATGTTCAGAAGACGACGATATGACCACCAGCAGTCATAAATATCCGTGATGAATCCATGATGAGACACACACTACATAAAACAACCAAACTTTGCTACCTGCCTGGGCTGATGGAGCGACGTCACTGAATGTTGCCATTTTCCCCGGCGTCTCTGTCACTGCTGGTCTTTGGTGTCATGCTCTCTTCATGAGAATCTGTCTGCCTGGATTTGGACCAAGAGACACATGTAAAGAGTGATGAAGGCCCTGCTGAGAATGGTGAAGGGTTCTGTTAGGAGATGTTTATTTTTGTGGATTCTCGGAAACACTATAAGACGATTGCAGCTTTTTATTTGGTTCAAGTCCAAGTCAGAGTCGGACTTCATTCATGTAGCTGGATTTAGCTATAAAAATCAAACTTGACATGCAAGACTGTGGTGTAAGAGTAACACAACACCTTTGAGAAAGGGATTACCTTATCCCTATTCAAACTAGTGGAAGTGCAGTTGATGCGAGTAGATGGACTCCTTCGGATCTCAGCTGCTGTATCTCCAGAAACGCAAAACTGTTTACCAGGATTATTCCATGGAAATATTTTTTGCATGAGACACAGTTAACAACTGCTGATTATTTGCTTGATGCAGCTGGTCAAAGTATAAACAATGCATTTGTTAACATACAACAGAATAAATATTTAATAGCTTTAATCTACATTAACAGTGTGATTTACAGAGCCGCCATGACTTCACCCATCTGCACAGGAAAGCAGACGGAGCTCAGATCTCAGCGGTGGTTGTGCCGCTGTAGTAAATGGTGAGACCTCATCAGAATAAGAGGGTGGATTAGTGGGAATTCAGTTACAACCCACAGCAGATTAACTGTCTCTTGTAGGGTTTAAACCCTCTTTCTGAATACATTATAAACCGAAATGTCTGATGTTTCAGAGTTGCTTACATGTCTATTTCATGTCTGTTTACTCCTAGGGCTTAATTAAATGAAGTACCTATAAATAAGTAAACAGTTTTTAGTGCTTTAACTAAATGTGTCATATTGTCAAAGTTTAATGTGGAGGATTAAACCGTACACCATACAACTCAAAAGCAAGCACTTGCTTGTCCATGGCAACTCATAAAACACTCTATATGGTTTGGAATGAAATTTGGCACGGTGGTGGTAGACAGTCTTGGCTACCTGTACAGCAGTTTTGTTGTACACCACTCAAGCACTTTAGCGCCACCAACAGGGCGAAACTGGATACTTTTACAATGTAACATAGAAATGCAATTCCGGGCAAATTCAATGGATAATGGTGTTATCAAGTCAAGTCAGCTTTATTTATATAACACATTTAAAAAGACAGCTAGTGTCTGACAAAGTGCTTTGTTACACCTGATGATTTTCTCCAGTATTCTGTTATGGCGTTTGGAATGAAAAATGCACCTGCTACTTTCCAGTGGTTGATGGGAATAGTTCTAGCTGGGGTTAAAAATTGTAAAGCTTATCTAGATGATGATGTTATATTTACTGCTACCTGGTCTGAACATCTGGAGGTGTTAGAAATGGTTTTTAAATGTTTTCAAGAAGCCTCACTTACATTGAACTTGGCTAAATGTGAATTTGGGAAAGCAAAAGTTATATATTTGGGAAAGGAAGTTGGCAGTGTGTGTGCCCGGTGGAAGCTAAGGTAGAAGCCATTGTGGCCTTTCCAGCTCCCAGAACTAAAAGAGAGCTGCTGAGGTTTCTTGGGATGGCAGGATACTATCGTGGGTTTTGCCGAAATTTTGCTGCTGTTGCTCACCCTTTGACAAGTTTTCTTTGTTCATCTAATCCCTTTGTTTGGTCCACAGAGTGCCAGCAAGCTTTTGAGAACATTAAGTCTTTGCTTTGTTGTGCTCCAGTCCTCGCTGCTCCAAATTTTCAGCGCCCTTTTAAGCTGGAAATTGATACCAGTAACACTGGTATTGGTGCCGTTCTATTGCAGGAGGATGATTGGGAAATTGACCACCCTGCGAGTTCCTTTTCCAAAACATTTACACGCTATCAGATGAACTACTCAACTATTGAAAAAGAAACTTTAGCTTTGGATTTGGCTTTGCAGCATTTTGAAATTTATCTTAGTTCTAGTGCACAGGATATTGTCGTGTTTACTGACCATAATCCAATCGTGTTTTTGAATCGTATGTACAACTCAAATCAGCGACTGATGCGTTGGGCCTTGCTAGTCCAGGGTTAATTGTTATGATATGAATTTCTGCCAGATTTTCTACTATGTTGCAAATCGGGAGGGATGCCGTAAACTGCAAGTCAGGAGATATCTCAGCTATGGTTTATGATTTAGTATATCTCCTTGGAAACAAGCGCCGATTGTCCTGAAGGCTTCCGGTCTTCTGCTGTTGCTTCCTCTACCTGCTTTATTATTATTATTATTATTATTATTATTATTATTATAGAGAAAGAGAGGAAAAATTGAGGAAGAAGTGAACTCACATTTGGGCTCTGTTGCAGAAACAGCGGTACAGCAGAACCACCAGGGATATCAGGACCATCGTCGTGGTGCACATCTCTGAATCCGGCACATGGAGCTCCAGTTAGTGGGAACACAGAAACACACACACACACACACACACACACAGAAACACACACACACAGGGACGGAGAGCTGGGCACCAGTATGCAGTATCCAGTCTGTTCTTCTTTTTCTTCTTCCTGTAAATGTCTCTCTGGCCCCTCTGGGCTCTCTTCAGTCCAGCTCTAGCTTGCGATTGAGACAAGCTCAGAGGATTAGAGATGATCAGAATTAGTGAAATGAGTCATCCAGGAGCATGCTGGGTAAGAAGAACTGTTGCTGATGTCTCTTTCTAACACACATACACATTCAGACTTGGCATAAAAACACAAGGAATCGCATGCATTCATATGTACTCCAGATTTACCATTACCATTTTTATTTCACTTCATCTTCAGTGTGGACTTTATCCCGTCCATTCTCAGTTCAGAGATCTCCTGTTTTTCTCCATTTTATTCATTTACATAACAAATATCACTCTAATTATGATGATAGAAATGTTTCTTGGAGTCAGAGTCATACAAGCCACATTTAAACAATGACTGCATGAGTCTTTTTTCTTATCCCCGCACACTGCACTAGCGGAGGAGATCAGTAATAAAAATGGACAAATTAGTTCCACTGGCACTGGAGAAAAAGATTACAGTCGGTATCAGTAGAAGCAGAACACTGGCCTGCAGACATGAGATTGTCTATCTATTTTGTAAAAATATGAAACTCTTGCTCATTAGGGATAACAGTTACGGACAAAACCTTTAAACTACGTCCTAATTTCATGTCTTTGTAAAGCTGCTTTGAGACAATGTCCATTGTTAAAAGCGCTTTAGAAATAAAGCTGAATTGAATTGTTCTGATTAGGAAATGGACCACAGGCGATGAGCTTTAAAAGACAACAGTGAAGGCTGTAATAAAAGCTGTCATGCAGCGGGCACCGCAAACCGCTGTGGAATCTGATGCTGATTTATTGCTTCATAACCTGCAGCATGTGTGTATTTCTCTGTGCTTCTTCTGTCATCTTTGTGGTTTCATTTTTTTGCTATTTTGTTTTAACACACACATATGCAGACTTACCCATTTTCAGTGGGAACCCATTCCACTGTCATTATTAATTACACTGAAATACACAGAGCTCTTAGGCGTTAGGTTTATTTAATGAACTTACCAAAAAGAGATTCATAAGGTGACTTTAATGAATCCTTCTTGAAATTTGGCCAGTGAATAAGGAAATGAATGATCTAATAGGGGAATGTACAGAGTGTTTCCTTTACAGTAAATGTAGCTGCCCAGCATGTTCATATCTCTATCACCCTCTTACACAACTGAAGAGAGAAAAAAATAACACTCAGTGAAAACTCTACAACAAATAAAACATCCAAATGACTAATTTTAT
>JAOTRJ010000012.1:17734570-17745409 GCA_028564905.1 Leptodoras praelongus
ATGGATTAGCGCCCTGTCTAGGGTTGGTTCCTGCCCTTGCGTTTAGAGTTGCCGGCTGGGCACCGGCTCCCCCGTGATCCCGTAACTGGGAATAAGCGGTACAGTTAATGACTGATGACTGACTGAGTACCATGAACAGGTCCGCTAAATAAAAGAAAAATCACCCATCGTTCTGAAGTGAACTGCTGTGGACGTGACGTGGCGTGTTAAGGACAACATGCATAACTGAAATGTGCAGTTCAAAAAAGAACATGCATGTGAATGCAAGAACCGTGCCATAAGAGAAGCTATAAAGGAGTCTTGGAAATGGCTTATTAATGCCCGTGAAGACATTTTCATTATCATTAAATACCTGGGTGACCCAAATTGATCATAATGCTGGGTAATTCCACGACCGGGTGCCGTTTGCGTCCCACTGATATTATATCTGTCCTCATGTCTTGTCATGTCATGTCATTACGACGTTAGGTAGTTAACCACAGTTGCTCATTCAAGGCTAACACCTCAACCCTGTTACTTGTTTACGAGCTAAATGCAGGAAAAGAAACCTTTTTTTAAAAAATTACATGTTTGCCTGAGATGTGACCACGGATTTCCTGCCTGGTTAAAAGCATACATTCTTAGATTCGGATTTAAAAGTAAAGTGCGCCAAACCAGGATGGTGCAGTCAGCCGTGTTTCTCTGTAGAGTTTCATACCTGCACTTCTCCTCCAACTTTTTTGTTCGTATTGAATCCAAAAAAGCTCTTCGCTTGTAAGAATTCAGCCAACGCCTGCTGCCATGCGTCTCTTTAAGCAAACTTCTAAAGCAGTCCATTGATGATAAATGATTAAAGGCATTCATTCTATCCAGAGTGTTATATTAGGATTAAGACACAATGCCTCTGGGCTTTTCTGAGGCTTCCAAAACTTAATTTCCAAGACTTCCCAGTGCCCCATAAGCACATTAGCAATTTGCGATGAAAGCGATCATGTCAGACACCCAAGTCCACAGATTACCCAATCACTTCCGCTAACATTAGCAGCAGAGCATTTGAGTTGTTTCAGAGTTACTTGTGAAAATAAAAGCATGGATATGTGTGTGTGTGTGTGTGTGTGTGTGTGTGGAATTAGCAGGTCAGGGCACCATCTGCTTGTTTGCTAATGCAGCAGAGTAATTACCGTTGACTTTCAGAGGATCCACAGGACAAGCAGACAGTGCTCATGTAAAATGGTGGTAGATTTACACAAGTCAGGAACATATCTTGGAGCCATTTCTAAACCACTGCAGATTCCAAGATCATCAGTTCAATACAGGTTACTGGGGAGGTGTAGCCATGGACTGAGAAGCTGCCATTCAAGAAAGAAGCTCCTGCTTCTGGAGGAAAGTTTAATGCTCAGATGAGAACGATTGAGTCCCATGTACACTGTACTGTCTGTTAAGCATGGTGGTGGTAGCATCACACTTCTGCTCCAGAGGAACTGATGCCCTGCACAAAGTGTAAAGAATGATGAAGAAGGAAGTCCTCAGAACCTCAAACCATCAGCTGGGCGGTTAAAAATTTAAGGACAATGACCTCAAATACACACCAAAGCTGGTTGTGGAACGGATAAAGCAGACTAACATTACGCTTCTCAAAGTCAACAAAAATATATGGATTGTGCTTAAAAGTCAGGTCCATGCCAGGAAATATAACTGAATTCGACCAATCCGGCCAAGAAGAGTAGGCAAATATCTAATCTGCCAGGATTCTGCTTGTTGAGTACTACCAAAAGCAACTGGTCAAGGTACGACTTGCTGAGGGACATTTAACAAAATATTAGTATATTTGTATGTATATTTTTGAGCCTCCTCAACTGCAGAGATGGAACACCATTCTTCTAAAAGATATTCCCTCATTTGGTGTTTTGATGAAGGTGGTCTGTCCAAAATCTCTCATAGGTTGTCTGAGATCTGCTAACCGTGAAGACCATTCAGTAAGCCTTCATGGCCAAGAGACAGGACATCGCTACTGTGGGAGAGACCACTCTCATCAGGATTGAAATGTTTCATTACCACAGATGCATAGTTGTTTTTGTTATACTAGGTTATTTGGCAGGAGATACGGTTTAATGCCGTCTTGCTTGCCTTAGGAATACGACTTGTTCTCTGGTTCTTTTATTAGCCACTACCAGGGCAGTTGTTATGACGTTGGACAACTGACCAGAAGGTTGTGAGTTTAAATCCCACCACAGCCAAGCTGTCCCTGCTGGGCCCTTGAGCAAGGCCCTCAACTGCTCAGTGGTGTAAATGAGATAACCAAGTCGCTCTGGTTAAGGGTATCTGCTATATGCCGTAAATGGAAACGTATTTAACATCAAATAATGACTCTGTATATTATATATTTTCACTGGGAGCTTTTTGGCTTGATCTTGTGTCTTAGTGTCTGTGCGGTGTCAAAAAAAGTTGGAGGGTTCTACACAGTGGGATGCCTACACAGAGCCTGACTGATGATGAAATGAGCATTGCAGTAGACCCTGGCAGACACTCTCGAACATGGAACGTTTAAAACTAAGGGGACGAGTTGGAGGCAAACCATTGCAGCAAAATGGATAACCAAAGCATAGCAGAGGCATAGCCGGGCCACTGGATTTTCCTTTAATTTGTTACCCATCTCTACACGAATGTATGTGTTGGTGTTGCAACACTTCCCATGCCATATCCTTGAACATCACTCTGTTCCTAAATTGGTTCTGCAAACAGCTGATGTAAGTAATGGAATTGCGAAGTCGTGGCGCATTACAGAGCTGCGTCTGCTATGCAAATAAATAATTTAATGCAAATCTCCTGGCGTTCGCAACTCCTGCCAATTACGCTAACCGGTTTAACTGATTTTATTACATTAGCATGCCGCAGTTCTGACTGCATTAGCAACAGCTTAATCAGTCCCTAATTTAATTAGGATAGAAGGCATACGGAAGGAGGAATGAAAGCCGCAGCTATGTCGAGCATGATCCCACACCTGCATGAAGAAACGTGTGTAGAAACACCTCGCACACGGGACAGACAGGTCTGAAAACCGCCACAAACAAAAGCACAGGGTTTATAAGTGTGCCGCGGATGTTTGTTCGTATTATTAGCACTGTTGGCATCATGGTGTTCATCATGAGTGGTTTTTTTTTTCCTCGCCCAAAAAAAGAAGTGACACTGATTACATGGAATATGTGACAAGCTGACTCCATTACAGTTGTGCAAGAATCAGGCAGATGATGAGCATTAATGATGCAGTAAAGCTCACATATTTTTTTATCACTTGCTCTGATAGATAATTCAGTCAGTCTCTGGACGGCTGATGCAACTTTCAGCTGCGTCTGCTGTCACTTTTTGCAAGCCTGAGTGTCAAGTGTTACTGTCCCTCTTCCTGTTTGCATTAATGATTAGTGCTAGAGAAGAGCCCATGATATAAGCTGACTAACAGCACTGTGGCCAGAAATAGCTGAACTTTACACTTCACCCGTAAAGATGTGGTCTAAGGACAATGTAATTTCCGACTGGACATGCGCTGGCGTTAATTGTGTAAGGTATCTGTGCTGCTATACATTACACACCCAGTACTCACCCACTTAGAATGGAACATGGCCTTTGGCTTTAAGTGTCTGTGATGATCAAATTAAAGTTTGTAGTAATGTTGCTGCATTCCTTCTGGCTGTGGAACAAAATGGAAGTGAAGACTTTTGACATGTCGAATCAACCTAGCACTTGCAGAGGTTATGCTTCTTCATTAGTGTTTTGAATGTTGTTTACCACAAATCCTAGGATATTCATTTGAAACGGTCTATTGCAGCCTGTCTGTCTCCTCTCTGTCTTAGTAGATTGCTATGTGTCCAGTTCTTGTAAAACCATATCTGTGCACACTTCACTGGCTTCCTGTAGCAGCTCGGATCAGATATAAAACCCTGAGGCTGGCGTCCAAAGACAAAAACGCTCCAGCCCCTCCCTACCTGATGACAACGATCAAAGCTCGAAGATGCGTCCCCAGAGCCCTTCATGCCTCAAGTACGCCTCGACTCGACCAGGACACATGGGAGGCAAGCGTTATAGTTTGGGATATAGGACTTTTTGCTTGTAAGTTTTATTAGGTGTTGCATGGATACATTCTAGCAGTATCACAGCTCAATGAATCTTGAATTCAGGTCTACCAGCAGCAGCTTTGGATATTCCAAGTTAATGACTCTTGTTTGGATAAGAGCGTCTGCTAAATGCCTTAAATGTAAAACACTGTAGCACCCATTTCTGAAAGAGAATCCATTTGTTATATGGTTCTACATTTACATTTACATTTCCAGCATTCGGCAGACACCCTTATCCAGAGCACTTACATTTATCTCATTTATGCAACTGAGCAACTGAGGGTTAAGAGCCTTGCTCAGGGGCCCAGCCATGGCAGTGGTGTGGATTTGATCTCAGAACCATCGGTCCAACATCTGAACCACTGAGCTACACTGCCCTACATGGAACCTTTAAGCCTTCTCCATTGAGATGAAGCATGGAAGTTCCATGGAAGCCCTTTTTTTTCTAAAAGTGTAAGGATCCTTCAAGTGATTTGGGGGGTAATTACATACTTTTCACTTGCCAAACTGGTTGGTGCTAATTGCTTGTAAACCTTCAAAGTGATCCTGTCTGGTCTTGGACGTACAAACTCATCCTGTACAGAATGTTTTAGGTTTAGAATGTATCGCATTTGCTACGTTTATGCTTGGGATCGATGCTACTCTAGAGTTATCACGCCGTTTTAGCGGAGAGCTTTAAAAATGCTCCCGGCCACGTTTTAGATTTAAAACTCCAGGGCTGCGGTGGAGTCTGGACGGGCAGAAACAAGGCCTTTGGTACTGATGATGCAAACAAACACATTCGCTTCCTAATTGGGTCTTATCATCGACAATCTTCCTTCCCTGAATTATCATGCTCATCACATCAGGCTTTTCTGTAAGGAATCAGACGGCATCCGTCGCGAAGCCCAGCGCTGAATGCGAAAAATATACGGATAATGAATTACAAGCCGTGCTGACCTTGTTGTCTTTGCTAGCAGCTGTGCAGTTAACTTCCGCCTTTTATAACGCTATAACTACCTATAATACATGCACAGCAGGCAAGCTATTGTTGGTGAAAATTCCCATGTCCAGTGGCTTCCTGTTTATACCAGCATGCATATGAGCAGTGAATGTGAACGGTCATGGGATATGCGCTTCACGTACGTTAGTATGGATGAAGATCGGATCTGATACACAACTCATAACGGAGATCATATTTGTTTTAAAATACCTTTTAAAATAAAAACATATTCGTGTGGACATCACCCACTATCATCCACTAATTCATCTCTGGACATTAAACTGCAAGGAAGCACTGCAGAGATCAGGGAAAGAGGTTCCTCAGTGGTTCTTTTACTGCCTGAATTCTTAAAGTCAGCTCCCAACTAGTATGTTTGTGCTCTAAGTGTATTCATCTGAAATCCTCATCCTCATACAAAACTCAAATGACCTTATGGGAATTAAATTCCAAGGGGGAAATAGGCATGGCACACGTATTACACAGGGTGTCTCAAGGGTACTTTTTCAACCTGTGTTCATCCAGCAGTGTAGGGTCTACTTCTCCTTAACCAGCCGTGTGCTGCACAGAGCTGCCGTGGAACCTCAGAGACAAAGCATCGAATCACTGCGTGTGATAAATGAACCCATTTGTGCTTATGAATGTAGGAAAATATGCTTCCTCCTACTGGGAATTTCTCCGGCTGCTAAATAGTTTCTGTCTAAAACTCCTCCAGTCTCGCGTGCTAATTTAACTCAGGGTCTGAAAACCACACGTCTTCCATTAGCCACTTGTTACCGTGCATAAATAGTTTCTACTGCCAAAGTGCGTTTCTTTTCTTTCTTTCTTTCTTTCTTGGCCTCGAGGGCAACATAAAACAGGTCTATAACGACTCGGCTCTCTGGCAGGCAGAGCGACAGTCTGACATCCGCGTCCATTAAAGGAGACATACGGCAGAGAGGAGGCGCTTGGACACGTTTGCGTGACTCATTGGGACGTACAGTGCTGTGAAACATCTTTGCAGCCTTCCCAGTTTCTTCTAAAAATCAGATAAAGACAAGGTCAATTTTTCACAGAAACGTGTATGACTACATTACGGACAGACTCCGTCATCACGGAAGCAAGCGCGGTCAGATCTGTGCAGCAGCCCGGAGTCAGAATCCGATGGGTTTACTGTACAGTGCACCCGGCTGGTGGAGGAGTGTGTCCACAGTGACGCGCCACTCATAAAGAGAGCAACATCTCGGCTTTCATGGAAAACACGCTGCAGTTCTTGAAGCGCTGATGTTCTGAATACGGCGTGGGAGTTTTTACTGTCAGCGATGCAGCTAATGATGTGAGGAAAACCCGTGTCATTGCGGAGAAGAGATGATTTCCGGGCGTGGGTGGGTGTGTTTAACTCTCCACGAGGAGCTGTGTTGTAAACAGTGATGATGTTTCAGGAGTATTTCACGACTAGTTCTTATTTTATTCAAACTGCTGAATAAAAGTGTGCTTTCATTCCTTATCCGTGCACTCGTCGAAGAAA
The DNA here is from genome assembly GCA_028564905.1 of Leptodoras praelongus. Classification (NCBI taxonomy): domain Eukaryota; kingdom Metazoa; phylum Chordata; class Actinopteri; order Siluriformes; family Doradidae; genus Leptodoras; species Leptodoras praelongus. The sequence continues at coordinate 17,741,145 of JAOTRJ010000012.1, forward strand.
TGATCTTCAAGGGTTCTTTGGGTGGATCGGGATCCATCCAGAAAGCCTTCTGCACTTGTCTGCGTTCAGGCTGTGAAAACATTGTGAATGCTTTGGATACTTCAGAGTTGATTCACTTCACCAAAATGGAGACACGCTGGTGACCCAGCCACTTCCTAATCATTACTTTTTATATATTAAAGAACAACGTGTCGTACATTTTGTCCATTTATAGATACCATTAATGTTGTATTAGCTCCTGCTCTGACTTGCAGCTGGAAGCAGTCCTTCCCTCGACAAGCAACAAGCAAAGCGTAAACTCCTCGGTCCTACAATTCTGCGAGATCATAAAGTTCCGGTTTTACCTCCGACCGTTACAAAGCGCTGACACCGGAGACTCCTTCCATCTCCCTTACAGAACACGTCCGCGTATCGCCGCTTACTCACATGCCGTTTAATCCCTTTATGGCACTGGCCGCGTGGTTAGGTCAGCGTATGGTCTGTGCCGGGTGGCTGTGAAGCGCGAGTGCAGCAGAGCTATCGGGTCCCAGCACGTGCTCAGTCAGACGATGAGGTTCTCCATCATGAAGCTTATCAGACCGAGATAAACCCAGCAGCAGCAGCATTACCACTGAACCTAATCCCCGCTGGGGTTAATTCCTGATGGAGGCTGCGATAATCCCGCAAATGCAACCGGACAAATCTCTCGCAGAAATCAGACGCCGGGCGTGCGAAATTAATCGTGTCATTTACCCTTAATTAGCACTCCTGTACAGTGGCGTGGATTAAAACGCGCCACGTAAAACGCATTAGGCGTCGGTAGCACGTTATCAGCACAAAGTATTTCCCGTCAGGTTAATGCGCTAAATCAATAAAGCGCGACTGAAGCGACGTTACTAATTGTGCTGAATTCCAAATCCGGCGTGGTTCACACTTCCTTTACACGAACACCAACCAAAACTCACGCAGCGAATACAGTCACACAGGAACGGTGCTTAGGACACTGGGCTATTGAGCAGAAGGTCACGAGTTCAAATCCGAACACCATGCAGCTGCCAACTTCGGGCCCCTGAGCAAGGCCCTTAACCCTGACCTGCTCAGATAATGTAAGTCACTCTGGATAAGGGCATCTTCATGGGAAATATACCTCATATCAGTCATCAGGATTCAATCTCAGCTAATCGTATCAGTATTAATCATATTACTAGACTCAGCTACTCAGCTACCGCGCCAACAACTGATTTTTCTCCCTAATTTAGTCGTCTCCACTTCCCACCCGTCAGTGCTTCCCCCCTTGTCACACGACGAACTGCCAGTCCGGGAGGGCGAAGCCATCGCCGTCAACTGTAATAGCACTGTATTTAAATTCATATACTTTAATATGGAGTTGGTCCTCCCTTTTCAGCTATAACAGCTCCTATTCTTCTTGGAAGGTTTTCCACGAGATTTTGGAGTATTTCTGTGGCGTGTTTCTGTGGGAAATTTCTTTACAGTCCTTGCCTTGTGCACTGTTCATTATGAAAGGGTCTTCTCCAAACTGTTGCCACAAAGCTGGAAGCACAGCATTGTCCCAAATGTCTCGGTATGCTGAAGAAGCCTGGGGAAAAACAGCCTCATACCATTACGCAACCTCCACCAAGCAGGTGACGTTCTCTCCGTCTCTCTCTTTGATTACAGAATTACAGAAAGCACTGGCTGCAGCAGGACGAAGGAGCATACAGCACACAACACACACCCACACCCCCCCACCACACACACACCCACCACACACACACCCACCCACCACACACACACCCACCACACACACACCCACCCACCACACACAGCACACACACACAACACCCACAGCACACACACACCACACCCCCCCCCCCACACACACACACAGCATACAACACATACACACAGCACACAACACACACCACACACCACACACCCCCACACAACACGCACACACACACACGCACCCCACACACAACACACACAGCACACGACACACACACAGCATACAACACACACACACACACACACACACAGCACACTATACACACACCAAACACACACACACAACACACACACACCATACAAGGCACACATATACAGCACAGAATACACACACCACACACACAACACACACCACACACATACATACACCACACACACACACACACAGCACACAAGACACACACACAGCGCTGTGAAATATTCTGTAGTGTATTTAAATGAAAGCGCTCGGCGCTCGCTGGCGTTAATTACACATGCTTTCTAATGTACAGTGAAGTCCCGAGGCCACATCACCAGTCTGATTAGTTCATTACGGAGGTAAAGGCACTGCGATGTTAGTTTGCCATAAAGAAACGGAGACATTACAATGGTTTTATGCAAATGTGATGCAAATCTCATGCACAGTCTATGTTTAAGGCTATGGAAATGTTCATGAATGTTTCACAACGGGTGTAACGTTTGTTTAAGCAATGATGGAGTGATTCAGGCTCTCTCTCTCTCTCTCTCTTGCATATGGAATATGTTCATCTCTCTCCATCTCTTTATCTATCTTACCTTACACTCTTTATGGTGATCTCTTTCCTTTTATCTCTTCTTTTCCATATTGCACTCTTTACTTTCTTTCTTTCACTTGCATGTTATTTTTTTAGCTCCCTCTCTTTCATTCTTCCTTTCTCTCTCTTCCACGTTCTATTCCTTTCCCTTTTCCTCTCTCACCCTATTTCTTTTTTCTTTCCTATCTTGCGCCATCCCTCTTCACATACATCTCGTCTTTCTCTTTCTCTCTCTCCGTTTCTCTTTCTGTATCATTTACTCAGTATTATTCTGACTCCACAGCAGGTAACACACTCTAACCATTTGGTCATCAGAGAGAGAGAGAGAGAGAGAGAGAAACAAGAAAGGATAAGATGGAAAGCTAGAAGAAGGAAAAAGATCAATCGGAAGCATTTCAATTAATCTGGCAAGTGAAGGATTGATTGAAGATCTGAAGTGAGTAAACAACCCTGCCTATTTAAGGGCCATGATCCCTTAATCATCACTTTAGCTCAAACAGCAGCACACACACACACACACACACACACACACACACACACACACACACACGCCGCACTGCAGATGCCTTCTCCACACCTCCCATGGCTAAGCTATAAAAGTAAAAACAGAGGATCAACCATGCACAGTTAAGCCCTATGGCAATAGCAGTAGCATTAGAATCAGCAGCACTCACATTCAGTGCAGTGATTACAGAAAGCACCGGCTGCAGCAGGACGAAGGAGGCTCTGTAATTCTGCACCCCGCCAACCGCTGTGGCTGAACACCAACATCCTCCACACCCCGCTTTCTCAGAACAGTGTCCCCTGTGTCAGAACAAGTTCCCTCTGGGATTAATAAAGTGACCAACCAACCAACCAACCATCCACTCACCCACCCATCCATGCGTCCATCTCTCCAACCATCCATCCATGTGTCCATCCATCCATGCATCCATCCATCCATCTGTCCAACCATCCATGCATCCACCCATCCATGTGTCCATCCATCCATCCATGCATCCAACCACCCATCCATGGCATCTATGCTTTACAGCAATCGTACTGTACAGAGATTAGCTGTAAGTTTTACTGAGCATCTTGGAGAATCTGCCACTGCTCTTCTGGAGACTTTAAATGTCATCGTTTTCCTAGCTACGTATCTTGGCTTTAGCCGGGCAGCAAATAAAAACAGCTAACGACTAGAACTAGAAAACCCATAGTTCCCATCAAGCCTTGACTTTGGCCAGTGAGTGATAACATCAGTTAGGTTAGTCAGCTCACACTGGTGGCACCAAACTTTGTTTTTTCGTCATGGCTTTAAGAACTGTAACTCACCTTATCAACTGCAGCCGTTTCCTGCAGTCGTTTCTCTTTCTCATCACAAGGAAAGCGCTAGAATGTTAACATAGTCAGAATCAGTCCTGGATTCAAACAAGGAGGAACGCAGAAGTGTGACATCCAGAGTAACTTACATTAATCTCATGTATACACTTGAGCAGTTGAGGGTTAAGGGCCTTGCTCAAGGGCTCAACAGCGGCACTTTGGTGGTGCTGGGGCTTGAACCCCCAACTGTCTATTCAGTAACCCAACACCTTAACCATTGAGCCCTCCCTGCCCAATAGCGTTCTAATAGCCTGATTGCAGTAATTAGTTTTATAGTAAATATTATTGTTATACAGGGGTTAGACAATGAAACTGAAACACCTGTCATTTTAGACCACAATAATTTATTAGTATGGTGTAGGGCCT
>JAOTRJ010000012.1:18100878-18112078 GCA_028564905.1 Leptodoras praelongus
GCCCTACACCATACTAATAAATTATTGTGGTCTAAAATGACAGGTGTTTCAGTTTCATTGTCTAACCCCTGTAGGTCTGATATGGAAAGTGTAAAGGCACAGTATGAGGAGTGAAGTTGAAAAGTGAGGAAAATGATCAGGAATGTTCAAGTTTACCTCAGATGTGTTGGCCACATCGGTAAGAAAAGACTCCTGGATGTCAGAATGACGATATACTGGAGCTGGAGTCTTCGTGTAGGTGTTAAGTGTTTGTATAGACACATTGGACACAACACAGTGGAAGTGGAAATGAGCAGAACTTTCAGGAATATCAGTAATTACTTGCTGATACAAAATGACTCATAAAAGGCTAAATTACACTTAGAGCTGACTGCTCACCACTGAGACACGTCAACATAGCGTCATAACTGACAGAAAAATTCTTCTAAAGGTGAACGGTGAACACGTCCTATTGTCGGTCAAACACTTGTTGCTAAAGGAGAAGACTGACTTCACGCTCGACTATTACTTGCTTGATGAGTCATAATGATGAGGCAACCAACAGTACCTTACAATTACCATTAATAATGACTAACATCTCTAATGAAACTTCAGAACCATTTAAAGTACCATTCCTGAGTGCCTCATTCAGATCAGTGGGAGTACCCGAAACCAGAAGGACTTAACGTCAATCAAACGTGCCGCTACCTACGGCATTCTTTAAATGTCTGCACGACCAAAATGGTCACAGTCGCACAAAGCAGTAATGAAAAGAAAATGATTATGTAAATTCTCTGAATTTCCCTCGCTACATCCTGGTACCACAGCTGCTCTGAGGAACCCAGAAAAACCCTGCTGATGAACAGATCGCTGTAAAGCTAGAGAGGTGTAAACACCGAGTGGTGTAAACACGCTTCTAATGCACTGTACATAATCGCATTACAGAACACAAGGACTACCGTGAACTAACAGTCCTCTTCAGTGTTCATACACCATCAGGAATCTTAACAATCTTCACTTAAGCTGAAGCACTGAAGTCACATCCACGATGATTGACATGGACATGGACCAGCCCCTTAATTAACGTGTCTGCTCTTAAAAGGCTGAACAGCAAGTTTTCACGTTTACACCGTGAGATCAGAGTTCAGTGTGTCTGCAATATTTTGTTGTATTTTTTTTTTTATTGATGTGGAATTATTTTGCCTTGAAGTCAAATGGCTAATTAATGCCAATGTTCATGCTAAATAGGAAGTGCCCCTGGAAAATCATAGTTGCTCCGGGTACTGCATAGTTCATTCATTGAGTAGCTCACTGAGTAGAAAGCGGGGAAACACCATGGATAGGTAAAATCTGTCGTTATAAGAAATCGGGGCTTCTCTCAAACCCGACGGCGTCTCACGGTGTAGAATAGCATCCTGGTTAAAGTGGACAGGCGAGGGCGCGAACGAAATTCTTCCTAGCTGAAAGATTAAACTCTTCACCGACGGGGCTGTGGAGAGTGTGCTGGGCTGTTCTAGCATTTCAAAGAGATATGACTCTCAAAAGGAGTCATTTTATATGGAGCTTTTAATTAAGGGAACCTTAATGTTGCCTCACAGCAAGAAGGTCCTGGGTTCGATCCCCAGATAGGAGCGGTCTGGGTCCTCGTCGTGTCCGAGCGGGTTTACTCCCAAAGTTGAACTTGTGCTTGTCATGTGAAGCTACTGTTGCTGAAATGACATTAAAAACTAATAAATAAACAAACCTTAATGTAAAACATACTGTAGGTAAAACTGTACTTTAAAAGTTTGAACGTTCTTTGGGCTGATCCTGCAGCTTTAACGTTATTGTGTGTCAAAAACACGGCCAGTTGCAACAAGCTGGAATGGCAGTTTGGCAGCCTTTTGACATTTTAATGAAAGCGAGCCTGATTTCCAGGTAACGTTCTCATCACCAAAGAATTTGAGGAACTTGGTCGGGAGATTTGCCCCAGTTAATTAAAGGCATGCCACAACAGGGTAAGAATTACGCTCTTCTTCCTGATGCAGATAATGGGATTCGGCTCGGAGCGTATTGGGCGGCTGTCTTCTCTCCTTTGTGTCAGTCCTTGCTGAGATAAACGGTTTTATGTCGTGTTTTTGTGGTTTCAATGGCGGACGGCTTTACCTCATTTAACCTTTCCCAGGATGTTACCTCAGATAACCTCAGCTCCTCAGGGGATTTGAAATGAAGCCATCAAGATGTGACTGAAGTGCAGAATTTCACCTTTAATTTCAGGGAGTTCAACAAAGAAACATTGCATTAACTGTTTAGGATTTACAGCCATTCATTTCAGAGACTATCCACCTTTGTGAGCTCAAAAGTAATTGGACAAACTAGCACATAAACAAAGATTATTGTTAATATTTGGATAAAAAGCCTGTGCAGTCATTGACTGCCTGTAGTCTTACATTCATGGCATTTGGCAGAGCCTACATTTATCTCATTTATACAACTGAGCAGTTGAGGGTTAAGGGCCTTGCTCAGGGGCTCAACAGTGGAATCTTGATGGTGCTGGGGGCTTTGAACCCCCGACCTTCTAGTCGGTAACCCAACACCACTGAGCCACTACCTCCTTTGTCTTGCACTCATGGACATCACCAAATGCTGAGTTTCCTCCCTTGAGTTGCTTTTTCAGGCCACTACTGCAGGTGCATTCAGTTGCTGCTTGTTTGCTGTTGCATCTTTCTGCCTACAGTGAAAAGCGGGACAGCTGGGTTTGTTTCTTTGCCTTAAGAAACAGACGCTTTCACGGGTCATTATCCATCTGTACTATGCATCGCATCCTATCTGTCTTCCAGGATTCCTGTAGAATTCATGCTGCTGCCATCAGCAGTCACACCGTCTATAAACAGCAGTGACCCAGTTCCACTGGGAGCCATACATGCCCAAGCCATAACACCTCCTCCACCATGTCTCACAGAAGATGTGGTACGCTTTGGCTCGTGAGCCCTTCTCCTTTCCTTCTCCATCCTCTTCTCTTTCAGATAATCTTAAGCTAAACCCTCCGTGTTTACGTTTGTGAAGCCGTCTCTTGATTTCAGACTTTGACAACACTTTGATTGCCTTCCTCCTCCGGATTATTCTTGTCTTGACTAGACGTTGTGAAACGGTTCTTCTTCATAAGCACAGAATTGTGCAATCATCCTCCTCAGTTGGTCTTCCAGGCCTGGTGGCGTCACTGAGCTCCCCAGAAAGAAAGAAAGAAAGAAAGAAAGAAAGAAAGGTGTGTCGAAGCGAAGTTGCTGATCGCTCGGCTGCTGTGACTTTTGCTATGACATCATCAGCGGGAGGTTGGAAGTCTACAACATTCCGTCACCGTGTTTCAACGAGAGTCACGTTTCACACTTTAATCTGAAACGGGTTATTATGTGTAAAGTTACAAACAACAACAACAAAAAAATCCACACTTCAGCTCTCACTGAAATAAATAAAAGGGAAAAGGGAGTGGATTCTAAACGATAAAGACTTTGGACTGCACTGAGCACTGAGTAGCAGAGGAAGAATGTGGAATTAGAGCACTGTTTCCTGTATACACACACACACACACACACACACACACAGAGGTGTGAGGATCCATTCGCTTTATTTTCCAGAGTCTGCCTCAGTTCTGTCGGTCTCCAGGGCAACGCCTCCCACGTCTGTGCGCTACAGAGATGTGTTCATTAATACACACACAACCACAGGCACTCACTCACACACTTTACTGTCGCTGGCCCTGAGAGATAAACACACACACACGCAGCAGTTTGTGCGCACAGGGAGCATCAAGCTCTGGCCATGCCCCATTTTATTACACTTAAACATCTATTACACCTTTACACCAGCTTTTATTTGCTGAATATTAAAATCAGAAGGAACAGACTGAGACCCTGAGACCCCAGACTAAATCAGAAAGACATACAGAGACTGAGACAGGCAGCACACACACCTCACCACAGATCCACACGGTCATGTGACTGAGCTCACATACAGTGAACCGCGCACACACACACACACACACACTCACCTGTACCTGATCCACATCTGATCCACCAGGGGGCAGCTCCGTGCTGAAACATCCCCCACCACCTCCTCTGATTCAGCGCCGTACAGTGAAGTGACGATACACACTCTACACTCTGGGCAGCTTTTAAAAGCACAGGGTTTCTGTAACACGCGCTGAGAAGGTTAACATAGGAACAGATTACATTCTTTAACCAATAACATGAAATAAAAACCTCTCACTCAACAGATAAATTCAACAGACATTTAAAAGCTTAAAGACCAGCGCCCACACAAACGCACGCTACCAGAGCCATTTCTGGGTTTCTGCTGCACCCCGGTGGTCATGAGAAGAACTGGCAGAAGCAGAGTCAGCAGGGACGTGTTATCGCATCATAAAATCTACGAGCCAATCAGGTTCCAATATGCAAATGCAGGGCACCCAGTAAGTTAGTTGCACTGCAGTTGTGAAATTTCACACATTCTTCATTTCCCTTCCCACATATTATTCCTCCCATTTCTCCATCTATTCCCATTACATTTTCAACATCTTTATCCTTTCACTGCTCTATCCTGTTCTAATCATTTTCCCTTCCAATACTCCATCCTTCAATCATTTTCCATTTCTCCACTTCTTTCCCCATCACGTCTCCTTTCCATCCCTTTATTCCTCCCACTTCTCAGTTCCCTTCCCACCTCCAAGTGTTCATTTTCTTTTCTTTTCCCTTTAGACTTCCAAGCAGGTTGTTTAGGATGCAGCCCCCTCTATCCATCCGATCCGGTTTGTGAAGGAAACACAGGGAGGCACAAGTGTTTAAATTAATTTATATAAAAAGAAATCGTTTTCCCAGTGAAGCAGAACAAACATCAACCTTGTTTCTTCTTAGGGGACACGTTCAGCCAATCCGCAAGTAGACCAGGCTGGTGGGCGGAGCTTAGATCCTGAATAGCAATCGTGATCGTGACATTACGGCAGGACAATAAGGACAACGAGAAGCAGACGTGGATTTTTTTGCTAGCTGCCGTCTTCAGTTCCCGGCTCAGATGTGTTTATTGTTATTAGCACGTTAGCTGCAGCGTCTTTTACATAGGAAAGTATGAAAACCCGGGTGCAAGAAAAGAGGCTGGGATTCGACAGGATGAAAACGAACACTTATTCCGTATACATATATATATTTCTTTAAAAAAAATGGAAAACTTGGTTAACAGGGAAAAAAAAGAAAAGAAAAGAGAGTTTTTGTAAAGGAACAGAAGACGAGTGAGGGCGGAGTCCTCCCTGGCTGCTCTGACAGCTCCAAGGAAATCAATCCGTCTCTATAAATGTCCAGAGTACACAAAAAATCAATAAGGTGTGTGCCACATAACAAAATACTGCATATCTCACACATATCTGTGTGTGTGTGTGAGAGAGTGAGAGAGAGTGAGAGCTTAGCTGCCAGAAGGAACTGATCCCTTTAGTTGATGAATAAAGCTAGGCTATGTAGAGCACACACACACACACACACACACACACGTCAGGTTGTTGTGGTCTCTTGGTTGTGTTACAGAAGAGCTGCCGGGGTGTGGAATGTAGAGGAGACGATGCAGAGAGGAGCTGAACTCCCCCTTCTGGGTGGGAATCGTTCAAAAGCAAGTTCAGAACAGTGAGCTCAGATCACAGGTGTGTGTGTGTGTGTAAATATATAAATATGTGCTGCAGTCTGCTGGGAGGTTGGAGAAGTGTGTGTGTGTTTGGTGTAAAAAAGGAAATGACAATGACGACTCTGTAAATGCAGTGGAAGCCAGTGGAAATGGGCGGAGTCCGAGAGTGGACAGGGTTTTATACCAGAGGAGGTGCGGGACATCTGTGAGTTTTTCTGCTTTGTACTGAACAGGCAGTGATGGACACGAGAGACAGAGAGAGAGAAAGAGAGATGTGGGTGAGGAAGAAGACGGACAGTGAGAGGTGGGGCTGTCAGGAAAGAGGGGTGGGGCCCCTGTTAATGCCTAGTCATGATTGACAGCAGTGGGCATGTCCATGTCAGGTATAACTTTAGGGTCAGAGGCAGTGCTGTGCTGCTGCTCCTCCGTTTTCTGTCGTTTACTCTCAGGCTGCTCGCTCTCTCCGTTCTGTCGTTTGGTGGGTAGAGAAGCGGAGACGGACGCGTGGGCCGCCAACAGGTGGAGGGGGCTGGACACTGTGTGCACACACACACACACACACACACATATATATATATAACATAAATATAACAAATAATTAACAAAAGACTGAATAAGGAACACAAAATTTTTATATAACTGTGTGCGTGTGTGTGTGCGTGTGTGTGTGTGTGTGTGTGTGTACCTGTGCTGGCCGTAGCGATGGGCAACATGTGTGTGCCGTTCTGTGTGATGGTTTTGATTGGCAGTTGGTGCTGACCCAGTGGGGCTTGCTGCACTATGGTAACCGTCTGGAGGGGCGTGGCCGTGCTGCTCTGAATGATCCGATTGGCTGAGCCTATGGAGGTGTGGGTGATGGTGGGAACAGCTTCTACTTTCACTGCAGACACACACACACACAGTGAACTGAGTGAAATCACACACACACACACACACACACACAGAGTACACATCTCTCTGCAGACTGTACAGCAGGGCATGACCTCTAACCTTTGCCCTCCGAGTGTGCAGCTCCGTTCTCCTGAGGAGCGTGTGGAGGTTTAGCAGCACTGACGGGTATCTGATGGAGAACGTGGAGAGTCTGCATCAGAGGAGCAGCCGAGGACGAGGAGGAAGAGGAGAACACCACGGGTCTCTGAACTGCTATCAACACTGGAGCACTGCTCACCGGTGAACCTACACACACACACATACACAGGTTTGAATATTTATTTATGATACATGACTAAATAAATGCTAGCTGTGATTAGCATATAGCATGTACCGGGTGTGGCCTGTGCCAGGTGAGCTTCCTGGATCACGGCCAGTTTTGGCTGTATGGCAGCGACTGTGACGGGGGGTGGGGCAGGGGCGGAGTCTGTTTCCAAGGGAACGGGCGAGCCCTCTCGGGACAGGCTGTCAGGGGTCTGGATGCCGCTGGAGTGGGCGGAGAGAACGCCAGAGTGGCTGGGTGACGCCGGGGCACTCCTGTAACAAGGTCAAAGGTCAAATAATAAAAATAAATTATAAATTCAAATACAAAAAAATACTGGTAAGAATAAAAAAGTAACCCAAAATATACAACAAACAGTAAAGAAGCAAAATACGAATGTAAGAATTAAGAAATGTAAAAAAAAAAAAAAAAAAAAAAGTTCATGTAAGAAGAAAAAGGGAATGATATAATTCCATCCCATTTGGTAATTTATTTTTTTTAATTTATTTTCTCTTTTTCCTTCAAGTAGAAATTAAAATGTCTGTGTTAAATGAAGAACTGTAATATCAGGACACAGCCACCAGGTGGAGCCAAAGCACCTCGCTGTGCATGTGTGTGTAAAGTGTGTCTGTAAGCTCTGCCCACCTGGAGGAGAGCGGTCCGAGCGGGGTCCTGAAGCAGGGCACTCCTCGGGGTCTGCGCTTCCTGAAGGCCTGCTCAATGAGTTTTCCCTCTGATGATGGGTCTATCCTCCAGAATGAGCCTTTCCCCGGCTCCTCCTGAGAGCGTGGCACCTTTATAAAGTACCGGTTCAGAGACAGGTTGTGCCGGATCGAGTTCTGCAACACACACACACACACACACACACACACCTATGTCTAGCTCACAGACGTCTCAGGTTCAGTCTTTAGTGTAAATAAGGAATAAAGACTCGTAGTCATGCTGTTATAGTAAACTAATCATCAACTCCTGACCAATGAGAGACCGGAATTCCACAGCGCGGTGGTGTGTGTGTGTGAGAGAGACTGACCTGCCAGCCCTTGTCTGCACTCCTGTAGTAGGGGTAGTTCTTGGTGATGTGTGTGTAGATGCCGTTGAGTGTGAGCTGTTTGTCGGGAGCGAGTGTGATGGCCTGAACAATCAGCTGAGCGTACGAGTACGGAGGCTTGGAGTCGTCCTGCAGGGACACGGACACGACACATTTACAGATCACCTGACCGATTTCTCGGTACAACCGTTGATCATTCCAGTCAGGACACGGAAGTGCAGTGTGTGAGCTCTTACTTTGGGACTGTCTCCTCCTGACGCCTCTTTATCGTTCTCCGAGTGAGAGTTATCGGCGATCAGGTGCAGGTCTGAGGACATGAGGCGGCCCAATTTGTACCCCGAAGAGCCGGCGCCACGGGGACTCGACGGACATGAGTTAGCCGCACTGATACAGAGAGAGAGAGAGAATTCTGACGGTTGTCGTGTAAAATATACACAGATTTAAAAGAACAGCTGGTCATGTGATCACATTCCTTCATGCTCCATTGACACAGTAGAAATCTACACTCGTTATATGACCACCAGCTCCAAAGCTCAAGAAAGAGGCAGCAGACAGCGGGCAGTTTAGCCGACTTTGGAGCTCGATTACCAGTTAAATATTACCCAGGAATATTAAACTCAGGTGCTCCAGAGTTCAGAATGTTTCAGCTGATCGTTGTTAAATGCCAAAGTGTGTATTAGTATTGGAATCAGACTGCGGGAGTGTGATGGCCTGGAGATGCATCAGGATAGTACAAACACAGCTTTTAATTGGGCCCTGATTATCCAACACCCTGATAATCTGTGAACCGTATGTATGGCTCATAACTGCATCACATCGTTGTGACCTACTGAGCTGAAGTCACATGTGTTTGAGGAGTGAAAAACACTTGGTATAGCTTTTAGCCTGTTAAAATGTATACATGTTTATAGAATATGTTTAAATAAAACCGTACTGAGTGTGTGTGCGTGTGTGTGTGTACCTGATGGTCCCGGTGGGCGAGGGCAGAGGGCTCATTAGGTGAGCGATGGTATCAGGGATGTTGATGGACAGTGGGGAGATCTGAGGCTGCACCACCTTCACCGGAGACTCCGCCTCCTTCGGCTCCTTCTTTGGTCGCCCCAACGCTGTGAACGTGATCTTAATGCTCGTACTGGGGAAACGGAACGTGCACCTACACACACACACACACACACGGGAATCAAAGAAACACAAGAAATAAACACACATGCTGATGATGTTTCATCATCTCTCACACACACAGACACACACACACAATACATCTCTCAGCGTAATAGAGCGTCTCGTAATGAGGCTCTTGAGGCCCTGTGTGTCTCAAGACTGTGCTAAACTTAGCGTTCTCCTGATACACAAATTTTGTAAACGTATCATGCATCACCCCCTCAGTCATGCGTGCTCACGGGCTTAAACACGTGTGTGTGTGTGTGTGTGTGTTTATCTGTTGCAGTGCTTTGCCCCATGCAGTGATCCGCGGGGTCCACCACAAATAACACCCACGGTCACCGCTTGTAGCCGAACTCCACACAACACACGAAAGAAGTGAAAAATTAACATTAACAAGACGAGATCTAAACTCGGGTTTGACCAGCGCTGGAAGCTGATTGGCCGATGCTCATAACTCTGGGTGTCTGCTACACGGAGGTCGGTCCTCACTGTGGGTTTAACTGCTCAGATAAACGTCTCATTAGAATATCAGGCCACGCCCACACCGAGGGTCTGTGACCGGCTGGGGTTTGAACTTTTCACTGAGCTTATTACGTTCTCTCACGCACTCAGGGTCGGGTTCTCATGATCACCGCAAACACGCAACAGACTTAAACTACCGCTGAACCGCGACGTCACCTGATACTCCGGTCCCAAAAATGTGTGTGAGAGAAAACGTCAGTGCAAGTCCTGACAAGGAGACACTGTTAAGGATTTTAAAATCCCAAGATGGCACACCCATAAACAAACACACACACAACAAGGATTGTCTACATCCACTATTAAGGAGAGGTGGTCTTTGTCTCTGTGTGTGTGAGTGTGTGTGTGTGTGTGTGAGTGTGTGTGTGTGTAGAGAAGCTTGTTAACAAAGGAATATTTGTCTTTTTAAAAACATTATTTCCAGAAGATGGTGTGTGTGTGTGTGTGTGTGTGTTCACATTCCAGCTGTGTGTGAACATCATACCCAAACACCACACCCTCCCTGCCGGCTTTACCTGCGCCGACTTCAAACTACACAACTTTGTTTAAATCTTCTCTCTCATCTAAGCTGAATGTTAGAAACACACACACACACATACACACACACACACACACACACTATTGAATTCTTTCATTCATTTCTGCAGATCTGTGTGATTGCAGAGAAATTCTAGAAATCCCTGAAATTCCTGACACTGTGTGTGTGTGTGTGTGTGTGTGTGTGAGAGTAAAATACGCAGTGACAGTACAGCGTGATGACACAGAGTTCAAGTATTAATATAAAGCTGCACTGCACATGACCAATCAGAACGGAGGCCTGTGGATCAGAGAAACCCCGAGACTGTGCGAACACTGACGCACAGTGAGGACTGGAACACGGCAGCAAACACCACTTCCTCTTCCTGTCCACGAGCCACAGTCACGGTCATTACACTGGGCACATCTGGCCTTCCTCTCTGATCACACACACACACACACACACACACACTGCAAAAAACACAACCCCTCCCTCTGACTGGGAAATGGACTCTCCATCTGCCACACCCACACAACAGCTGTGTGTGTGTATGCTAATTTCTGTTTAACAGAAGCAATGAGAGCTCAAACATTACACCAGAGTGTGTGACCTCAGAGTGACCACACACACACACACACACACACACACTTATGACAGTAAACCGTTTTGTGTTACTAGATGCAGGGGTGCAGCTACATACTTTCTGAGGTGTATGCAAACATATTATCGCTGCCCCCCATCCCGTCTATGTGTCCAGATTTTACAAGTTACTGTGTGTCCGGCATTGATTTTGCGCCCCCCTCTAGTGCAGCGCCCCTATGCTGCATACCCCCTTTTTGCACCACTGACTAGATGTACAGGTAAATAGAAAACACCATGTAATAGTATTATATATATATAATTATTATACATTATATATAATAGTACAGTGTGTGTGTGTCACGTCAATACCAGCCTTGAGACTGCATCCACACGAGGTTGTTTATTTACTCAACTGCACACTGACCTTTATCATTTACACCATCTCTCTCTCTCTCTCACACACACCATCTCTCTCTCTCTCTCACACACACACACACACACACACACACCATCTCTCTCTCTCTCTCACACACACACACCATCTCTCTCTCTCTCT
>JAOTRJ010000012.1:18373236-18380736 GCA_028564905.1 Leptodoras praelongus
CCACTATCCTGCAAGAAGAATGGCTTAAAATCCCTCTGACCACTGTGCAGGACTTGTAGATATCATTCCCAAGACGAATTGACGCTGTATTGGCCACAAAAGGACCACATTTTGCACCATACTAATAAATTATTGTGGTCAAAAATGACAGGTGTTTCAGTTTCATTGTCCAACCCCTGTACAATATAATCAAAAACACACATTTCGCTTAGTTATACCACAGCGCTGTTAATGTAGATTCTAATCTAAACTGATTTAAAAAGGTGTGCTGATAAGGTGAAGTTTTCTGTTAGATGTTTATATTTAACGTTTATGTAAGGAGTCTCCAGTTTCAGTGCTTTGTGACAGTACGAAGACAGAGTCTGGTAAGGGATTGTAATCATTTGCAGATTGCTGTGGTATAAAAGGAATAAATCACGGTGGTACTCCGCTTCATGGTAGCAACAGTAACTCTGCTTAAATTGCACCACCCAGTCACTAAGTGATTACTTACTTTCCTGTAAACAAATTATTAAAGCTTGGACATCACTGTCAAACAAACAACTTGTTGACATCATTTTATTACAAAAATGGTATGGAGTCCAAGGTTTTTTCCTTTGTACAGTAAAAAATAATTAAATTAAACAAAAAAAAAAAATCAGCGCAATGAGATTTCTGAAAGTGGAGGCAATGTGGAAGGAGAAATCAGTTCTTTAGATAAACTCTAATCTCATCTATGCATATTAGCATAAACACACACACACACACGCACACACACTTCTGCGAATACACGCCTCCACTAGCCAGTAAGTGTCATAACAAGTACACATGCGCGCACACACAGGAAAACAGGACACGTAGCTCGTCCCATGTGGATACTATGGCTAGGCATTTTAGACAAATGTGGCACAAAAGGGAAAAAAAAGGTCCACTGGCAGACACCACTAAGCCTTTCAGCTCACAACACTGTGATTCCTCTCTATATCTGCCAAAGAAAATGTAAAGAAACCGCTCAGCAAATTCTCAGGTATTAAAAATAGACTCTGTAGAATTGTAGCCGTCTCCAGGAGCAAAAAAAAAAAAAAAAAAAGAAAAAGAAAAAAAAAAAAAATCACTAGAATAAATAACAGAATGCAAAACCAAACTTAGATATGCATGACATGAATAATTAACAATAACAAAAACAACAAGAATTGTAACTTTTGTCTCATTTCTGTACTGTAAAAATAGTAACAGAGACTGCTTCAAGGAGAAAAAAAATATTTATAAAATAAAACCCATTGCATTCAATAAATCAGTATTTTACACTTTCAAAATATTAAAAAATATATCTTAAAAAGGTAAATACTCCCCCAGGCCTGAAAATATTACCTGTGTTCTATTCTCTGAGTCTGAGAAACAAGCCTTTATTTGTTCACAATTGGCAAAAACAGAAAGGAAAAGAAAAACAACCATAATTTAGCGTTCACACTCATAACATTCCGGTTATGTAATTTCTGCATCTCCCATAGGAAGATCAGAGTTCAAGGTGTTCATAGTTAAGAAAAAATTAAATAATTAATAACCGTAATATAAAAAACAAAGCTAACACTGTCTCTGGCAAGGTCTACTAACTACATGTCTAATGAGTTCATATTCACCCCAAGATCCTGCCCACTAGGGGGTCGTATGTCTTGCGCTCCCGCAGGGTGGAGTCCCACCATGCCGCTGAGATGCGGCAGCATCGAGTTCCCACCAGGGTCCATAGCATTCTGCTGTAGCTGGGGAGGAGGTGGAGGAGGAGCCATGCCAGGTAGGTGCTGCTGTAGATGGGCGGGGTGTGGTGAAGCTGTCTGAGTCTGCTGCATGCGTGGGGACGGACTCGAGTGTGGCGGCTGCGATTGTGGACGAGGAGAGGGTTGAGGTGATCGCACCTGGTTGCTGAGGGAGTTGGGAAGTGGCTGGCCCTGCAGGTGTGGTGACTGTGACATTTGCTGCTGTGGGCTCATGGGATTGTTCTGCTGTGCAGGTGAAGTCCCACCTAGGTGCTGCTTCTGTTGCTGAAGCAGTCGCTGGTGGATTGCTTGCTGCAGCATTGCTGGAGATGATGAAGGTGGTGTCCCTCCTTGCCCTGGCTGCATCTGTGGACCGCCTCTATCAGGCCCTTGTAGCCCAGCATTTTGCTGTTGCTGCTGCATTTGCAATCTGTGTTGATGCTGCAGTCTCTGCTGCAAGGCTGCAGCAGCCTGCTGCTGTGCAGGGTTGCCTGGGTAACCCTGCTGCTGGGCCGAGTTTCCTGGAAAAGGCTGCTGCTGGGTCAAGTTGCCTGGAAAACCCTGCTGCTGGGCTAAGTTGCCTGCAAAGCCCTGCTGCTGGGCCAAGCTGCCTGGGTAACCTGGCTGCTGTGTTGAGTTGCCTGGGTAACCTTGCTGCTGAGCTGCATTGCCTGGGTAACCTTGCTGCTGAGCTGCATTGCCTGGGTAACCCTGTTGCTGTTGCGAGTTGCCTGGGTACGCTTGCTGCTGTGCAGAGTTACCTGGGAAACCCTGGGCTGAGTTGCCTGGGTAACCCTGCTGCTGTGCTGAGCTACCTGGGTAACCCTGCTGCTGGGCCCCAGGTTGCACCCCTGGTTGTGTCTGCTGACCCTGCTGACTCATGTAGCCCTGCTGCTGTGGGAATGCAGCGTGATTTCCCCCTTGCTGCTGTAGTTTCTGCTGCTGTCTCCTTAAAAGAAGCTCTCTAAACTGTGGATTCATGTTGGGCACATTGGGTGGCACTTGGCCTGGTATTCCTGGCTGTTGCTGTTGTTGTATCCCAGCAACTTGCTGTTGCTGAAGCAGTGGCCTCTGAGGTTGCTGCATTTGCTGCTGCTGCTGCTGCTGGAGCTGGGCAAGTTGGGCTTGTCCCATATTCATGGCTGATGGCTGAAGCCCACAAGCACCGACTCCTACTGGCTGGCTGCTCATGGCCCCTGGCCCTCCTGGTGCACCAGCAGGACCACCTGGCCCATTTTTGTACTTGTAAACCCGCTGTTTGATAAATGCAGCCATTAACTGTGGGTTGGATCGGAGAATATTGAGAACCTGCTGCTGCTGTTGAGGTGAGCTAGGTGACCGCAGGGTTTGCAGAAGTTCTTGCACAGTTCCCTGAGGAAGACTCCCACCCGCCATTCCACCTGCAGCACCACCCTGCAGTCCACCCTGAACCATATTCATCAAGGCATTGTGATTTGGCATTTGCTGTTGTTGCTGTGGTTGTTGAGACTGCTGCATTTGCTGCTGCATTGTAGCCACCCCAGGCTGGTTCATAACTGGAGGTCTCTGCTGAGGTGGTAACCCCTGTCCTGTCCATTGTTGCTGAGCAGAAGACTGAAGCTGCACATTAGCTCTTTGCTGCATCTGCACCTGTGGAGGAAGCTGGCCCTGTGCATTAGCCTGTACAGGTTGCTGCTGCATGGGTCCTGTTCCAACCATCATTCCTTGGGGTCCCTGCTGCTGCTCTATCTGGCCTCGAGAAACAGTAGCTTGTGCATGAGGAGGTAGCCCTGTTCCACTTACCATGCCAACCCCTGGATGGGTCATCCCCATCTGCACTTGGGGCTGTTGATGGTGTGGGTGTGGTGGCATCATGCCTGTCGGTGTAGCTTGCCGCTGTAGGACTTTTGCCATATTTCTTTGCGCATCTGCAACTTGCTGAATTTTCTTTGCAATTTCCACAGCTGCTGGAGGAGGGCCTGATGTTTGCTGCAGTGGACCTGCCCCTAAGCTGCTGGGGCTTACAGGACCTAGGCCTGGTTTGCCTGTAGAACCAGAAGGTCGTGGGGCATACTGAGCCAAACTGTTGGGATGTGGTGAATGTCCTGTCTGTTGAGATACCATTTGAGGCTGGGGCGATGTCATCCCTCCTGGAGCACCTTGCATTTGCTGAAATTGTTGATGGCCAGGATGCTGGGGAGGCATGTTGCCTTGTGTTTGCTGTAGTTGCTGAGGGGATGCAACAGGAATAACTCCTATTCCAGGCTGGGGTACAGGTGCAAGACTTTGCTGGGTAGGCGTCTGAGGGGTGGGAGGTTGGGTACCAACTGATGTTGGAGTGCTACGACCCGTGGCACAGTTGTTGCCTGGTGATGGAAGCCCTCCAGGTGGGGCACCACCAAGAGGAGGTTGCCCAGTTCGCTGCATGGTGGCCATGCGCCTACGCAGCATCTGCGCTTGCTGTAGCCTATGCTGTAGCTGCTGCTGCCGAAGCTTCTGCTTTATGTTGAGGCAAAATGGCACAGGGCACTTGTTCTCCTGGCAGTGCTTGGCATGATAACAGCACAAAGCAATGAGCTGCTTGCAGATAGGACAGCCACCATTTGTCTTGCGCTTGCAGCCCTTTGTGTGCTGCACCACTCGCTTCATCTTCTGACAAGATGGCAAGGAGCAGTTGGCATTGCGACACTGACAAGCATGCACCAGAGACTGGATGCAGCGCTGGATGCTAAGGCGACGAGAGTCACCAGGATTTTGAGTGGCCGCTGTTGCCTGGTTGCTACTTTCATCATCTAGACCCAGACCAAGCTTCTCCATCTTGTGTTCATGACCCTTTGTTCTATAGCAAGTGATGCAAAGGTCATAGTCCTGCAAAGAATAAAGAAATTCCCTTTAGTACATTGAGAAAATGATCCCCTTTTGACAAATTAAGATCACGGTGCATGAATCACTTAAGTGCAATATCATCAATTAGAATTGGAAACAAACATTTCTCAAAAGAAGCACCATAAACCTCTCTTACCTCACAGACAGTGCAGTGGAAGCGTGTCTCCACATGATGCCTGCACTCATTGCAGGTGTAGACAAAGCGATCCTGGCTTTGGTTGTGCAGTTCCACCAGCATACACATTGAGCTCCACTTGGCTCGTCGCAAAGAGCTGAACTCCAGATGCTTTTCCCGAGCCAGGGTCAGAAATGCATCACGTCCATCCATCAGGTCGCAGGCCATTAGGGGGTCTGGATCTATGATAGCAGGTAGCGAGTTGACAGCAGGGCCAGCAAGGAGACGGATGACGAAGAAGACCTAAAAACAACAAAGTGGTAAGAAAATGGTCAGAACTGGCTTTATAAGGTTTTTTTTATTAAAAGGGAGACATCATCAAAGCCTGGTTGTATTAGTAAGATGATTACCTCTTTGTGTTTCTCCATAGTAGCGTAGAGTTTTTGGGATAGGTCATTTGACACATTGGGCACGCCTGGTTTCTTCTTGTTGGCTCGGCTCATGCTGCTTTTGTTCTTGTTTGTTTTCTTGTTGTTCTTTTTCTTTGCATTCTTGCTGTCGCCCTCTGTGGCCTGCAGAAACAAATAAGAAGCAACATTAGGGCAAAGCAAAACTTGTACAAAAACACAACATTTATTGAACAAGCAACCTGGCATGACCAGAGCAGGAATATTGGTGCGAAGAGATATGTTAATCCATTTGAGTCTTCAAAATGGGAACTCACATCAACACTTTCATTGGATGTGCTATTCTCCTCTCTTTTCCTCTCTTCCTCCTCTTGCTCCAGCTCTTTGATGCTCTCTTCCAGCACATTGGGCCAGAAATCGCCCTCAAAATAAGGCAGCTCCTTTGCACTCGTCAAGCGATCCTCAGTTGCCTGTTTAAAGATGTCCTAGGAGAGGGAAGGAGAAGAAAATGGGCCAGGGGTTAAAACAAAATGTGGAGCAGAGCTTCTTTACATAAACATAGCTGCATGCACACACATGAGCAGATACAGAGAACAAGGAGAAGCTCAGAGTGGGGGTAACTGGGCCAAGCTGTTCACTGGGGTTGAACAACCTTCTTCAAATTTGAACAAAACACTATAACAGTTGTTACCTTGTAGTCGTGAACAATTCGCTCTGCCACAGCCTTGTCCAGCATCTTCTTGTACCACTCCTGCAGCCGTTTGGGTTTGGGGATCTTCTGATCCGGTGGGTGACAGTGGAAGATGTAGTCATCTCCTTCACTTGGCGGACATGCCCAGATATGTCCTGTGGTGAACCCCAACTTCTTCACATATTCCAAGTAGCCAACCAGGATCTCGTGATACACCCCTGTCCTCAGATGACGTGGCTGAAAAAAGTGCACACTGTCCAGGTAGGAGATATACACACGCCTGTGCAAGGAGATAAACAGATGGAAAGAGAGAATGGAATGAGTGGTCAGTCAGTTGAAGGTTGATAAACATGCTTAAGGCTCAGTTTCCAGGCAACAGTTTCACATGGACACAGACACATGCACTCTACCATTTTTGGGGAAAAGAATCTTCTTTCTTTGAGTTAATGATAAAAGATAAGAGATAAAAGATCTTCTTCGCTGCATTTTCTCTCACCTCTGATTGGGTGGAGGACAATCTGAGCCATATTCTTGTACATGCATTCCAAAAAAACACACATCGACTCCACTGATGTCCTCGAAAGCAAACAGAGCTTTTGTCCGGTAGGGGAAAGACTCAGCCATTTCACCACTGTCCACAAATCTGCCAACACAAATGCAAGTGATTACTCGAGCGAGTTTTAAATTAATGATACTCCTTGATATTTTGGATGGTCATATTTTCTATATATTCCTGGATTGGTGGTTACCATTATTGGTATAAGAATCAGACCAAGATGCGTATGGATACACAGATAGAACACCCCAAAATAACCCTTCTGGATTCCTACCTGGACTTCATTCCTGGCTTCACTTCAACCATTTTATCAGAGACATGAACCACCCGGATAGTGACATCACCAGTTTCTGGATGACTCTGCCGCTTCAGGAACTCGTTCACTCGTGTCTCTAGGAAGTTGCCCAGCTTAGTCTGGGGAAGACCTGGGAGACCAAACAGGAGGACAAAGAAAAGGATTTTGAAGCATTAAGGAGTATGATCACTGCAATAATTACAGAGATCACCAACCTTCCTGAAGGATGGGAATAACCAACTCCAGCAAAGTTACTGTTACCAACCCAAAGCTGATTATTCCTTTTACTTTAGCACAAAATCCCTATTTAATAAGATGAGTACACAAAATTGCCAAGCAATTTTGCTTATTAAAAGTCAGTTGTGCAGAATGGCTGAGAGTCTCAGTCGTGGGAGTGTGGTGTACTATAACACACAATAAATATTCTACCCATCCAGCATCATCTTGCACCACTTGGGTATAAGTCTACAAATAGTTCCTCTGTGTTACAGAAAACACTTACGTTTGGCAGTGTATTTATTCTCCTTCCTCGTCTTAGTGGCCGCCTTCAGACAGCCGTCGCACACGAAGCTGTAGAGAGACGTAAAGCAGAGGTGAGGAGAGAGGTCTGAGAGAGCGGACCTCATCACCAGTACAGACATACGGACAGAACCCAGCTCACCCTGACGGCCATATCGTCTCGTTGTGCAGGACGCAGATTTGATGCATTTTACGACCACAGTCAGAACATTCCACAAACCTGCAGGAAGTCAAACACGTAACTATTACTGTACAGAATTACTTCATGCACCGATGACAAAGTGACGCAAAATATCAAACACGGTTCAAAGAGCTGATC
>JAOTRJ010000012.1:18442635-18452708 GCA_028564905.1 Leptodoras praelongus
CAGAAATTTCCCAGGTCGCCCCACCCGGGGATTGAACCCGGGTCCTTCTTGCTGTGAGGCGACAGCGCTATCCACTGTGCCAACGTGCCGCCTCCCCCTGTTTTGTAGCTCATATTTTAAACAAAGATGGATTAATTCAAAGACATTAAACATGACCTTTTGCCTGAGAATTTGCACTTGTATAAACAAAACCTTATCAAAAGCCATTAATAGTATAAGTTTTATCATATATACATGCTTAACCATTTGGCCATATCAATAACATCGAACTTCGCATAAGGATGTAGCCTAGTGCAAGTGCTGTTGGATTCTCTTTCAGAGCTGCAGTTATCTGTTCCTGTTCCTGAGTATGAATTCTCCTTCATATCTTTTGTTGATGTTATGTTTTCCACAGTACTGAAGAAAAAAGTGGTTAGGAAAGAACATTGTTTGACTATTCAACCGCAGCAGTATTCACCAATGTCTTCTTCTTCTTGTCTTTTTTTGCAACAATATTTTGGTTGACAATATTATATTTTTACACATTGGCAATCCACACGAATTTTGGTATCTTTGTAACCCAACATGTCTGATAAAGAATATAAGGTTTGTGACCCTTGGTGTTGCCCTTTGTTCTATAGTAAACATATAGCAAATGTTGGATATGTTCTAGTCAATGCAAATGTTTGCAGATGGCAAACCAGTAACTCTGTCAAAGCATCCGTCACTGCATCACTGCATCCATCACAACAGAACTGTCCAGACCTTTCACTGCTAGAACATTTGGTGCATCATGAAATTAAAAACCTGTCAAAGAAGTCCCAGGACTGTTGAGCAGCTAGAATCCTAAATCAGACAAGTGTCCTCTCCCAAAACTGCAGAAATTGGTCTCCTCCATTCCTAGACATTTACAGACTGCTGTTAAAAGAAGATGGGGTGGCACACAATGGTAAACATGACCCCATCCCAACTTATAGCCATATAGTTAAAAATGAGTTAACATTTTTCATGAAATGGTAAAATGTCTCACTTTCATCATCTGATATGTGTTCTGTGTTCTAGTGTACATAAAATATAGGTTCATGACATTTGCAAATCATTCCATTCTGTTTTATTCAGATTTTACACAATGTCCCAACTTCTTTGGAATTGGGGTTGTACATTAATTGAATTTGCCAGCAAGTCACCTTTCTCCAGCATAATTTCTTTTTTAATATAGTACTAATTCAGCCTAGCCAAACTAATCTTCAAATCATCCTTTAAATATTATTTTATGTTTAATATACAGGAAGAAGAAAGTATTAAAAGAGGAATCAAATGGAATTAAAGTTTTCTATGTAGTAAATCACACCAACATGAAAAAATAAACATTAGATGTAACTATAGTAGTTGATATTCAACAGGGTTACAATTGTTCCTCATCTGGTTTTTTTCTCCTCTGGTTGTGTCTAGGTGAGTATGAAGACTGACATTTTTCCTGGGTGAATGCACTGCTGACAGTGGAGATAATGTCATCAAATAAAAGTCTTCGCACACTAAACAGGGATATGGATTCTATCCTGTGTCAAAGATCTGATTTGCACTATAATGCCAAAAGTATTCGCACATATGCCTTCACATGCAAATGAATTTGAGTGACATCCCATACTTAGTCCATAGGGTTTAATATGATGTCGGCCCTTTGCAGCTATAACAGCTTCAACTCTTCTGGGAAGGCTTTCCCCAAGGTTTAGGAGTTTGTTTATGGGAATTTTTGACTTTTTGACTTGGTGTGCTGAAGCATTAAGAGTTCCTTTCACTGGAACTAAGGGGCCAAGCCCAACTCCTGAAAAACTACCCACACCATAATCCACCTCCACCAAACTTTACACTCAGCACAATGCAGTTAGACAAGTACAGTTCTCCTGGCAACCGCCAAACCCAGACTCATCCAGATTGCCAGATGAAGAAGCCTAAATTGAAACCCATTCCATGAAGCTCTCTACACACTGTTCCTGAGCTAATCTGAAGGCCACATGAAGTTTGGAGGTCTGTAGTGATTGACTCTGCAGAAAGTCGGTGACCTCTGTGCACTATGCACCTCAGCATCCACTGACCCGCTCTGTCATTTTACGTGGCCTACCACTTCATGGCAATCACTTCCACTGTGTTATAATACCACTGACACTGATGTGTAGAAGCAATCTGCATGCCTAGGTGCTTGATTTTATACACGTGTAGCCATGGAAGTGATTGAAACACTTGAATGTAATGATTTGGATGGGATACTTTTGGCAATATAGTGTATCTGGAGTGAATTCAGTACTCTAAAACTCTTACCACACTATGAGCACTAGGAATGGTCCACAGTCCACGTGTTCAGCGTCATATGCAGAGGGTGCTCAGACCATACGCTGCATCAGCTCAGACTGCATGGACATCGTCCCAGAAGGAAGCCTCTTCTGAAGCTGATGCACAAGAAAGCCGGCAAACAGTTTGCTGAAGACAAACAGTCCAAGAGCATGGATTACTGGCACCATGTCCTGTGGTCTGACAAGACCAAGATGTTTGGTTCAGATGGTGGCCAGCATCTGTGGCGGCACCCTGGTGAAGAGTACCAAAATAACTGTGTCTTGCCTACAGTCAAGCATGGTGGTGGTAGCATCATGGTCTTGGGCTGCATGAGTGCTGCTGGCACTGGGGAGCTGTGGTTCCTTGAGGAAAACATGAATTCCAAGCAGAGCATGATCCCCTCCCTTCAGAAACTGGGCCACATGGACGTTTTCCAACATGATACCAACCCCAAACACTCCTCCAAGATGTCAACTGCTTTGCTGATGAAGCTGAAGGTAAAGGTTATGAACTGGCCAAGTACTTCTCCAGACCTAAACTCAATTAAGCACCTGTGGGACATCCTCAAGCGGCATGTGGAGGAGTGCAGTGTCTAACATCCACCAGCTCTGGGATGTCCAGTAGCAACCTGTGAAGGTCTGGTGAATTCCATGCCCAAGAGGCTTAAAGCAGTGCTAGATAATATTGGTGGTTGCACAAAATAGACACTATGGACACAATTTGGGCATGTTCATTGTGAGGTATACTCACTTGTGTTGCCAGGTATTTGGACATTAATGGCTGTGTGTTGAGTTATTTTCAGAATAACTGCTACAAAAGCTGTACACTGACTACTCTAAATAATATCCAAGTTTCATTTCTATAGTGTTTTGCCATGAAAAGATATAATACAACCTTTGCAGAAATGCAAGAGGTGTACTCAATTTTGTTACTGTATGGCTTCTCTGCCGTATGAATGTGCTGGTGTTTTTACAGAGTATTCTAGTGTATAAAACTCTTGCCACACTGTGAGCAGTGCTACTGCTTCTCCCCAGTGTGAGTTTGCTGGTGTATTTTGAGATTACTGTGTCCTGCAAAACTCTTTCCACACTGTGAGCAGATGTACAGCTTCTGTCCAGAGTGTGTTTGCTGGTGCCGTTGGAGAGAACTCTCTCTATTAAAATGCTTTCCACACTCTGAGCATTGATACGGCTTCTCTCCTGTGTGAATATGTTCATGCCGTTTTAGATGACATTGTCGAACAAAAGTCTTCCCACACTGCGAGCAGCAGAATGGCCTCTCTCCTGTATGGGTGTGCTGATGTCGTTGGAGAGAACTTTCTTGATTAAAACTCTTTTCACACTGTCCACACTGAAACGGCTTCTCTCCTGTGTGGATGCGCTGGTGTATTTGCAGAGTATTCTGTTGAAGAAAAACCTTCCCACACTCTAAGCAGGGATACGGCTTCTCTTCTGTGTGAACGAGCTGATGAATTTGGAGAGACTTTGATTGGCTGAAACTCTTCCCACACTCTGAGCACATGTACGGCTTCTCTCCTGTGTGAACACGCTGATGCCGTTGGAGTGCATTCTGGTAAGTGAACCTCTTCCCACACTCTGAACAGGTATAGGGCTTTTCTC
Organism: Leptodoras praelongus; assembly: GCA_028564905.1. NCBI lineage: Eukaryota > Metazoa > Chordata > Actinopteri > Siluriformes > Doradidae > Leptodoras > Leptodoras praelongus. The sequence goes on from JAOTRJ010000012.1 coordinate 18,446,565, forward strand.
CAGTGTGAATGCGCTGATGCTGGCGCAATGCATTTTGGTAATTAAAACTCTTCCCACAATCTGAGCATTGATACGGCTTCTCTCCTGTGTGAATGCGTCTGTGCCGCTGGAGAGTACTCTCTCGATTAAAACATTTCCCACACTGTGAGCACTGATACAATTTCTCTCCTGTGTGAATGGCCTGATGTGTCTGTAGATGACTCTGTCGAGCAAAATGTTTCCCACACTGTTTGCAGTGAAACGGCCTTTCTCCTGTGTGAATATGCTGGTGTTGTTTCAGATGACACCGTCCAGCAAAACGCTTTCCATACTGTGAGCAGCAGTACATTTCTTTGACTCGGCTAAAGCCCTTAGCAAAGCGAGTAACTTTGCATGTTTGCTTATGTGTGGAGATTCTTGTGGTTTTTGGAGTTTCATGATTCATTTCTTCTGATTTCAGTTTGTTCATATTTTCCTCACAGTGACATCTCTTGATGTGTTTGTAAAGGTCATGTTGTGACATATAGAAAAGTGAACACAACGAGCAAGAGAAACTTTTCAATGGGGAATCACTGGTTTCTGGAACACAAAATGAATAAAAAAAAAATGAAATGTTAAACAAAACTGGGTTGTTAGGACTTATCCATTGTAAAGAATTATATTTATATGAGGTTACCAACCAGCCAACCAGTGAAATACTGAAAACAGTAATAGAAGCAAAACCATTATAATGAAATTCCCATTAACACTAAAATGAATACATAAATAACTTTGCACTACACGGTTTAGTGATTTAAACTGATAACACACAACAAGCTTAGTAACTTGGCTGACAAGTTGTAAAAGGCAGGAAAAAGGCATAATACACTTTGGTATTAAATTAAAAAATGTTTTACCACACAGTGAGTGTTATAAATATAATAATTCCACCTTACCATTTACCGAACACTTTTTGTTCCAGATGTAGCTGAAAGTGATACCAAGCTTCTTAGCATACTTCTCATCATACCACACCAAAAGCTCTTGTCTAGCATTGATGGCTCGACAGCAACGGTAGAAAATTTTCCCTTCATACTGGAATGCCACCAGATTAGACTCTTCTTTATTATGACCACAATTCACATACCTGAGGAAAAGAGAAAAAGATACAACACACCAATAATACAAAAGACAAAAGCGCCACAGCATACAATGAGATAAAATAACTGAGATGGAATGTCAAACTACTCTAAACAGTTAACAGCCCACATATTCAGTATTGCATTCCTCACCTCATCCAATTTGCATGGGTGACTCTCTTAGCATCTGTGTATTTCTCAAAATGCCTGCTCTTGTAAATCTGCAGACAATGTAAGAAATGTTATCAAAGAAATCTAGGAACAATCATGATATGCTAAGCAAAAAATGTTCATAATATACACACATTATAAAGGCATTATAAACGCAAACCCTTTTACCCAGACTATGGTAAATAAATGCTGCTTTAGTATTTAGCCTGTGTTTTTTTTTAACAATACAGAAAACTTTTTTAAAACGTTGAGTACGACTATGTTCTTGAATTTCCCCCAGGGGATCAATAAAGTACCCATCTATCGATCTATTATACTGATTATGCTTTAACATAGAAGCTTACATAAGATAATAACATATGATAGGCTACTCCAGGAAATTCAGACTAAGGTAAACAATTTTTAATTATTGTCCTCTTTTAACATATAATGGTGCTCCAAAGGTCAAGGGATAGCATTATGTACATTTATTATAACGTTACCTCGGGGGAAAGCTTGGGAATGCCCCCATCTGTATAAGCATGAATTCAAAGAAGAGTCATAGTGGGTGTCAGACAGATGGGAAATTCTATTTCTGAAGTTGTGTTGCCATTTAACATTCTTCTATCCACAGTGTCACATGTACACTGGGAATACGCTGTAGGAGGCATTACCACCCACACTGGACAGCACAGTGGCAGCCCACAACTGCTTAATAATCGCAAATGACGGCATTTGGCTAGAATTGTCCATGCGATCATATGCGATGTAGTGGTGAGATAGTAGCATGGAGCTGTGGGAGGCTATCCAGATGGCATGGCTCAACAATTCCACGTCAAGTTGCTGCACTTTGCCAGGCTAGAGAGGGTCCTACACAGTACTAGTTCCTGTCCCATGACTTTTGGCACATCAGTGTAGTTTACAACACTGAGAAAAACTCAAGTCAATGATGAATGCTTAAGCAATGAGATTTTGTGTTTTTTCTCTGTATGTTTGGACATTAAATATGTATAACTACTTTTTTTTTAAACTACTCACCACCCAAGAGTAGCTACTCATCATGGCTTCTTCTTTGTCTACCAGGTCTCCCTGATATGGCCCAAAGTGGGCACCAATTGGAATAGTGTCACTGTTATTAAACACTCCCAGGCCTGCATCAGGAATACCAGATTCCTGAACCTCTAGACCAAGGGGAAGGGTTTGTCTGGCTCGGTCTGAAACCCCCCTTGGAACAGGGGTATCAGGGAGGAAGAGAGCAGGACCATGTATCTCACACTTGTTGATGAAGAAGGATCTGCAATATTCACAGTCTAGAAGGACAGAAAAAAAGTAAGTAAACACACAATTTCATGCAAGATGAATGTATATTTACATTCTTAGAATTGATCACATTTTCTAGCTGTTTTCCTGTCATTCATGTCAAGGACATAAAAGTTGTGTATGTTGATTTGTAAATGGTACTGATCACAAATTGGTCTCAGTTAAGCCCTGTCCACATGTGTACAGATATATTTGAAAATTTCACAGTTTCCTCTGTGTTTTGTCTTCCCGTCAATACAAAAAGTGTTTCCTTCACTGAAAATAAACAGTGAATCAGATTTTCAGAAAATGGTGGAGAAATTCATTCACAGAATATGATCAGTGCTGTACTGCTCCTGAACCTACCACATCAAAGTACAATATGAATAGAAATTTTGGACACACAAGAAACACAAACACAGAGATCCAATTCCCTTCTAGTTCACAACTAATACTGAACATTTGGAGCATCTCGACCAAAAATAAATTGGTTTGGAACCTGAATAATTGGTTGCCGCCTGGAACCAAAAAGTAACAAGTTTTTCCATGTGAACTGTAATGGAAAGGTCATATTATACAGGTTGGAAGTGTGAAATCATCAAAAAGAAAAACAGCCTGCAGTGGTCTGCTGAACAAACATTGCCTTTTCCCTCTGTCCCAGACAGCACAGGTTGCCCAGTTGCAAAAAGAATTTTCCACAGTGATTTCATCTCTACCACCACACAAAACCCATACAAAACCACAATGAGTCTCCTCCAGGTGTGGTTATACCCAGCCACCCATACCATTTTCCCAATCACAAAACAATGTAGTTTGAGAGGATCTTAAGGCAATGCTCGACATGGAGTTAACCAGGAGTCCCACAGCAACTAGAGCAACCTGATGTGTTTGGTGCCCGAAAACAATGGGTTGGTTTGCGTCTATGTGGACTTTAGGAAAGTCAATGTGGTAGCTAAATTTGATGCATATCTAATGCCTCATATTGATGAACTGCTTGTTTGGCTAGGCATGGCTCACTTTTATCACACAAAGGATTTAACTGAAAGGCATTGGCAGATTGGCCAATTAGCAGCCATTTTCAGTACTCAAGCAATGACCTGGTACCCACTAGAAATACCACAGTGACAAGCCATCAACAACCTAGCAAGAACTTTGAATACCATAACAACCAACTAGCAACAACCTAGCTAGCAATTTGGACAGCCTAGCAACTACATGAAACGACCCAGCAACACCATAGAAACAACCTAGCAAGTGTTGCTGCTGCTGCACAATCCCTTTGCATCAGAAAATCCACTTCTTTAGTTACTAGTTATTATTATTTCCAAAAACATCTTCATGCATGAGGACAAGACTTCAGACTGAAAGTTTTGGCAGAATTATAGACCCACACTAAAAATCTAACAGGTCCTGTTGTCTTACAGAGATAGTCGTCTTCGTAAAGCTCTTCGTTTAAAGGCTTTTCTTGTAATCCTTCAGTTTGTTGGTCCGTAATTGTCAGGCGGACCACAGAGCTTGATGTCTCGCCACCTAAGTATTAAGAAGAGTAACCACAAATTTAAAGAACAAGTTGAATAGAATAATAATATATCATCAGAGACTGGATGCTATGTATTCTGGTGTGTTTTGCTGCCTTACAGAAGTAATCTCCATGTTCAGGTTCTTCTTTTACAAGCTTTACATGAAATCCCTCATTTTCTTCATCCACAATGGTGACATGTTCCACACAGCTTGATGTCTTGCCAGCTGAAGTTAAAATGAATAATTAACATTAGATAAATACAAAGATAAATACAAAAACGAGGAAACAGTTGATTGTGTTTAACAAGGAATTGTAGTCTGTAGTCTTTTCAGTGCGCATGAGGCAAAAGCAGGCAATCATCACTATCATCACTATGTTTTCAACATCAGCTTGATGTATCACAGTGTTTACAAAAAGTCTAGCTCATAATGTGCACTGTCTTACAGATATAATGTTCATCTTTAGAATATTCTTCTTGTAAAAGCTTTTGATACTTCCTGCTCTCCTGGTCCACAGGGTGATGATATCTCACCCTCTCTAGTTTCAGATATCTTGATTAAAAATGTTTTAAGTAGTGTTATTTATCCCCTTTCCTTACAGAGGCAGTCGTTATCTTCAGGTTCTTCTGTCTTGAGCTTCTTTAGAAATACTCCATTCAGTTGGTCTTCAGGGCTGAAGTGACCCACAGAGCCTGAGAAGCCTCTAGTGGAAGCCATAGAACTTTCTGTCTGTACAGTCTTCCACAGCTAGTGACCAAAGGAAAATAAGACACATACTGTACAATAATACACAGAATAATACACATTTAACCAACAGTTTGTATACCCTGGCTTGTCAGAATTTTCCTTTTCACGCCTTATAAGATAGGCTTGTACACAATGTGCATGAGTGACTAGCAGTACAACTTGCACCTAGCAGGAAAGAAAGGTAGTAAAATATGGCAAAATAGAAAAGACTGGTCTGACTTTAGCATTGCTTTAGACCAAATTGTTATTCCTCAGAAATATATTTTCTTACATAAAATCTCCTACATTTCAGCATTTATTATAGTGTTAGAAACTGAAATAAAAATGAGAGAGGAGGATGAGGATAGGTGATGAGCTGAGCTTGCACCACTTTTAATTCAACCAGAACATAATCATCATGGGATCATTTATCTATCATTTATTCAATAGTTAGTCCTGAGCTTACCATCCGATTGGCACAGAACCGTTCTTACCGTGCTGATATCTGCAATAACAGCACTGATTTTCCACACCAAACTTAAGTAAAACACAGACTTTACCTGTAAAGGTGTAACAGCAGGTGTCTCACAGGATCGTCTGGCTTCTGCTGATTTCATTATAAGAAGCCTGTAGAGTTTTAACAGCAAAGAAATTGAGTAAAATATTCATAATTCAATTCCACAATGTTTATCAAATGAAAGCAATAAATTGTGCAAAGCATATAAATTAAAAACAAATAAGAGATTCACAACATAGCACAGAACATGTCATTCAACCGGGGTTCACCATAATTAGTGCTTTATTCAACTGTCTTTATCCAATTGTCTTTAAAAATCTATATACAGATGTGGGACAAATAAAAGGAAAAAACAATGTAAGCTGTGTTATTTCGGTGTTGGTATGGGGCACAATCCACCAGAACAGTTTCAACATGTTATATCCTTGAGTGAAGTCTGTGGAGTTCAACTGGATTGATGAATACTGTTCCTCCTGGAGATGATGGTGGTGTAGAGCTGTGTATAACTGGGATAAATCTGATGAGTGTGAAGGCCATAACATATGATTAACATCAGTATTATTTTCATGGTGGTGTCCATCAAGATAGAACTGTTTCACTGTAGCATAAATGTGATTAGTCAAAAGACTGTTGTACTGATTTGCAGTGTCATGTTTTTGTCATAACAAAAACACTGGGTTTTCCTTTAATTTTCCCCCATCTGTAGGTACTAGGGGCGGCACGGTGGCGCAGTGGATAGCGCTGTCGCCTCACAGCAAGAAGGACCCGGGTTCGATCCCTGGGTGTGGCGACCTGGGAAATTTCTGTGTGGAGTTTGCATGTTCTCCCCGTGTT